>OY740786.1:99728065-99903065 GCA_963514005.1 Raja brachyura
CATGAGTTAAAGCAGTTGCTTATAACTACAGCACCCCATTTACATTAAAACAGTCTATAAGCATTGTTATTATTTTCCACGATTTTGAATGTTGAAGCTGCAAATATTTTGTTTTTAGGGTGTTCTGACTGATCAAAAAATAAAGGCGATTGAATATGTACACGGATATTTTTCAAGTGAACAGGTATTGTCAACAAACAAAGATTCTCTTATCTTCACTAATTTGTGTTTTTTGGTGATATTGCAATGAACAATCTTTGTTCTAACTACTGTGATGATAGGTATATTATAACCTGATCTAGACTGCAATGTGAAAAAAAATGGAAATACATTTTTCCCTTCATCCTATCCCAGACTCAGAACTGAAAATACTGATGTTAGTGTTATTTTGTTTCTGATACTGATCAGTGACTGCTGATGAATAATACATGTTTTTAAATTGTTTGCTATATTATAGAACAATATTGCACATAACAGGCCCTTTGGCCCACAATGTTTGTGCTGAGCATGATGCCATGTTAAACTGATCTGCCTGCACATAATCCATATTTCTCCATTCCCTATACTTCCATGTGCCTAAAAAGTCTTTTAAACACCACTACTGTATCTGCCTCCACCACCACCCCTGGCAACGCGTTCCTGGCCCCCACCACACTTGTGTAAAAAACACTTGCTCTGCACACCTCCTTTAAACTTTTACTCTCTCACCTTATAATTATGCCCTCTAGTGTCGGACATGTCGACCCTGTGAAAAAGGTTCGGACTGTATCCCATCTAAGTCTCTCATAATTTTATACACTTCTATCAAGTCTCCCCTCAACCTCTGATGTTTCAGAGAAAACAATCCAAGTGTATCTGCCTCTGCCTTGGCTGAAACTCTCTAATCCAGGCAACATTCTGGTAAACCTCCTCTGCACCCTTTCCGAAGTCTCCACATTCTTCCTGTAATGAGTGACCAGAACTGCACGCAATACTCCAAATGCAGTGTAACCAAACTTATAGAGCTGCATCATGGCTTTTTGACTCATATACTCAATGTCCCTAGCAATGAAGGCAAACATACTATACGCCTTCATACTGTTCTGAGTAATTGACACGCTTATCTTTTAAGTACTTTATTATTCATACTGTATGATAACCACTTGCAGGCTATCGAATCTTCTCTATGAGACTGAATAGTACGTTAGAATTTCATTTAGTGCATAAATGGTATAATGATTGTCACAGGGTTGCCAGGCTATCCATCTTTGACAGAGATACAAGGAATAGTAAAATTGAACGAGAACTTACCAGTTCGAAGGTTGATCTTTATTTTATGAGGAGTCGAAGTGAGGGATTTCGTGAAGAGCCCGCCGGCGCGCATGCTCGACATACTTCAAAGTAGCGGCGTGGAATCACAGAAACCAACAAAGAAATGACTTCGCATAGTAAGATTGAAGTGACTAAGATTACCAGATGAAGGTGATTGAGGGTTGGGCGAGGAGGGCACGAAATCCCTCACTTTGACTCCTCATAAAATAAAGATCAACCTTCGAACTGGTAAGTTCTCGTTCAATCTTACTATTTCATTTCGGAGTCACGTGAGTGACTTCGTGAAGACTTCAAAGCTTCTGTGATTACACGCCCTGGACCACGTCCATGCTGACACACCACTACCAGGGATGGATGGGAGGAACAAACTTGCTCAATAGTTCATACTGCAAAACAAGAGCAGAGTTATTAACAACAAATCAAAACCCCTCATGCAGGGACATCTCCACGTTCGTGACCTGCATTCAGCACGGCTTCTGCGAATTGTAGAGGAGCAGCAACAGGCTTGTTATAAAAACGCTGGAACACAGCTTCATTAGCCCATCCTGCTGTGGCGAGAATTTGGTCCATGGGCACCTCCATGACCCTCGCCGTTGACGTCGATGCAGCCCTGTTGGAAAGAGACTTGAACACATTAGTGTCGATACCTGACTTACCCAAGACGACTGGAAGCCACATGGATATCGTCTGGACTGTCACTCGATGATGAGGTCTCTTATGAGTGACAAGCAGGTATCTCTCCATTCCTCTGATGCGTGCCGTCACCTTGACATAGTGGCGGATATGTGAGGCTACACATAGCCTAGCATCTGCGGGGTATGCCGGGAACTTCAGCTGCAGCCCTGTGCACCCAGGTCTATGCTGCTTTAGTAGCTCGTCAATGAAAAAGACTACTTCTGTGGGGGTAGACGTCATTCTGTCGACACGAAGTTTGTGTAGTGTCTGTACCCTCTGAGCTGAAGTCAGCGCTAGTAACATCACCAGCTTCATGGTGCGTTGGTCCAGTTGGAGCCCTTCCATGGGTGACCACGTCCTGAGCAGGGTTAATACGTCCCTGACATCCCAGGTGATATTATAGCGTGGTGTAGGCGGATTCATATTGAATATACCCCGCATGAGTCTGGACACTAGCCTGTTGGATCCTACCTCCAACTGAGGTAGAATGATAGCGCACTTCTGGCGCTGTTGATGGCACTGTAACTTAAGTGTTCATCATGGTGCAACCCCGCGAGGACTTCCAGGACGTCGGTTGTTGTCACGTCATCGTACGCGATGCGAGAGCGGCTGCAGTAGGCTTCCCACTTCTTAATATGCGAGCGGTATCTTCGCCTTGTAGACTCTCGACACGACGCCCCGGTGGTATCCATGGTCCGAGCCGAGAGGCCGTATTGGACTAACGGCCTGTTCAGAACCTGCAAGCCAACAAATTTAAATAGCCATGGCAGGGATGCGGCTCCCCTGAGACAGGGTGAGTAACCAATTGTGGGCAACCCTTCAAAAGGACCCAAGGTTCGTTGAGCATGTCAAAGACCACCGGATACCAAGGCTGTGTGGGCCAGTCGGGTATAATAAGGATGCCCTTGGCAGCATCTGCCTGAATCTTTCCCAATAGCCGACTGATGAGGCAAAATGGGGGGGGAAGGCATAGAAAAACCACTTCCCCCAGTCCAGCGAGAATGCATCTAGCGCTATTGCCCCAAGATCTGGTTCCCATGAAACGTAGGTTGGTACCTGATGGTTCCACCGTGACGCAAAGAGGTCATGTCCGGTTTACCAAATTTGGCTGTGACTTTAGAAAAGATCTCAGGATGCAACATCCATTCAATATTGTCATTAAATTTGCGTGACCTGGTGTCCGCCACAGTATTAAGCTCACCTGGCAAATAGGTAGCTGAAATCCAAATGTCTCTTTGAACACACCAGAGCCAAATTGAGTTTGCCAATTTGTCACACGAAACTGGCCTGGTACCACCCATATGGTTTAAATATGCTACTGCTGTGGTGTTGTCTATTTGGAGACGGACATGTGCTCCAACAAACTCGGAACAATACGCACGAAGTCCGTGGAATGCTGCCAGCAACTCCAAATAGTTAATCCCTTGAGTTAACAACATCGTTGATTCAAGGGTGTCCCATCTGCCACCACAACTAGAGCAATTATTCGTGGATCCCCACCATTGGAGCTTGCATCAGTTTGCAAATATACCACCGGATTAGCCTCCCTAATAGGCTTGAATGAGTTGCTAATGTGACACACCCACCATTGCAACTCATTTATCGCTTCGGGCGGCAGCTGCATGGACCGATCATAATGACCAGCGTTCTGTTTTAACGCAGCAATTTTAGCTCTTTGCAAATTCTGATAATGTAAAGGTCCATATCGCGCTGCCGGAAACAAAGCTACCAGCTTCCCAATTATTGTAGCTAAGTGCCGAATCGATGGTATATTGGTGCGGATTAAATCTTGACACACCTGGGTAACCTCCTCAATCTTGTTAATTGGAATGGTAACCCTCATGCTTATAGAGTTCACCGTGAACCCTAGGTAATTAGTCACCTGGGCAGGGTAGAACTTTGATTTCTCTGGATGGACAATAAACCCCAATTGTTGAAATATATTGACAGCAGCTGCAACACCCTGTTCAGCCAATTCCAGGGTGTGGCCCACAATTAAGACATCATCTAAATAGGCCATACTATATGGTGTCGTTGTCTCAAATAAGCCATAATTGGCTTCACTAATTTAGTGAACAATCTAGGGCTGTGGTGAGCCCATTAGGCAAAGCCTTGTACTGCCAGAGTTGCCCCATCCAGATGAATTTTAAAACCTTCTGTCACATTTCTGGACGGATACGGAATAATATGCGTCTTTTAAATCGAGGCATGCCATAAAGCAACCATGAGAAATCAATGATTTGGTTGTTTCAACGTATCCATTTTAAAATGAGAATATGTTACAAAAGTATTCAAACGGGTTAGATCAATAATGACACGACAACTTCCATCCTTCTTAGGTCTGGTGAATATGTTCGAAACAAATCCAACTGGTTCATGCACCACTCTCTTAATCACTCCTTTGCTCAAGACTTAACAATTCCTTATAGCCGGCTGCCTGTTCTGCAGCAGATAATTTGAATGTTCGAGCGGGCATGTGCTGGGATGGAGGAATGTCGCCATTAATAAACTCAATTTTATGCCCCTGAATATTCTGCAACACATACTCGTCACCAGTAAAATTACCTCATGCACCCAAAAACCACCGAAGGTGACCACCAACATGTGAAGTTAAACAGAGAGAAAAGAGAGAACCAGACCCCCTCACCTCCGTGGTTACCGGCGGTCCTTGACACGCGTGTGTGGACGTGGAGGTGCTGGGTTGGCTTGAGGGCGCGGCGTCTTCGTTTCCCACCAGGGTCTCTGCCGACCCTGTCCTAAAAAAGACCTCTGGTGCTGGGTCTGATGTTGCTGTCGTTGTGGAGCTTGAGGGTGGGTCCTCGTCGAGGTACTGGCAGACCCTCGTGATCGAATGTATGGAGACTTTGAGCCTGACGGTGTGGGGGCACTCTGAGGGCGCATGATCCCCACCGTTTTGGCTTGCTCGTCAAGCTCTTTGACTCTCTTCGAGAAGTCCTTCCCAAAGAGCTGACGGGGCGGGGGCGGCGGCGGTGGTTTGCACACTCCTGCAAACTTTGGATTGAGCGCTGGGCGGATGCTGGCTTTGCGAAACCCGTTAATTTCGTGCTGGGTCGCGCACAGGAGGGCCAGGGCATCTCCCTGGTCCAAATTCAATTCGTCCCCGTCCACCGACCGCACAAAGGCGGTACTACCGGCCGTGAGGAGCTTCAGGATCCGCTGCAGTTTTACCTCCTGTTGACGGATAGCCGCACTGATGTTGCCCCATATCGGCGTATTGACCACAGGCACGTTGAGGGAGTTGCAATTGGATGGAGCCTTGTGACGGCTCATTGCCCGGATGAGGACTTCTTCCTGCTGCTCCAGGCTGATAGTAGATGTTTGTGAAGACGCCCTGTGCCTGTTGCTGCCCTGCTGTTGTTGACGTTGAAGCAGGAGCTCCAGCAGCCGCTCCATACGGTCAATACGCCCTTCACCCTGAACACTCAGGTGGTCGGAGTCCTCCGGCTCTGAAAAGAAACCGGGCTCCTGTCATCGGCCCGCACCTCGTCGAGGCCCTGACGGTGCCGGTAGTTGTTGCTAACAGCCGCCGAGGCGAACTGCGCGATTCCTGCGCGGGCGTGTTCAACCGCCTCCGTTTAGCGGGAGCTGAAGCCGCTGCCACTAAGGGCACTTGCGGCGAGGTGTCGGCACCATCCGAAGCATGGCTGCCTGGGGCCCGCGCAGTCTTGCCGGCTGCCCACATCGTGGACGTTGCCGACGCATGGTCTCGCCCACCCATCCATGGGGGGCTCGGCGACCGTGACGAGACCCGACTCGACCGACCCGTCCCGGCGTCGAGAGTCGGGGCGTGCCGGCTGGACCTCACAGCCGCCCCGGGTCTTTCCCTGGAACCTGACCGCTCCTCCGTGTCAGGCAATGCCTTAGCCCTGGTAGGGTTAGGCTTCTGGGCTCCTGCCCTTCCCCTTCTCGGAGGGCTGAGTGGAACAGGCCGTGCAGCCGCACGCACCCAGCTCGAGGTCGCCAGCGAGCCCGCTGACGACCTGACTGCCATGGCAGGGTCCCCCTGCTCTGGCGGCACACCACACTCCTCGTCGAACTCCTCCGAGCTGTGGTGTGCTGGCGGATCCGGACCTGTAAACACAGGGCTTACCCACATCTCCGCCTGAGTCCCGGCCTGCGATGCAGGTACTGCCGATGGTAAAGGCCCCGGAACTGTTGACCGGCGAACTCGTCCTGACCTCCTCCGGCCCTTGGAACTCCCATCCATGTCCTTGCTGCAAGACAAAACCAACAACAAGGACCACCAACTAAAGGTAGAATACTTACCTCCGTGGCCCCTTCTGAAGGGCTGGCGAGGAGCGCGCTCCACCGCCAGCCGTCGCAGCAACGCGGTACGACGATATGTTGAGCATGCGCGCCGGCGGGCTCTTCACGAAGTCACTCACGTGACTCCGAAATGAAATTGCAGATGCTGGTTTAAAAAAAAGACACAGTGCTGGAGTAACTCAGTGGGACTGGCAGCATCTGTAGAAAACATTTCCGGTCGGGATAGGTGACGTTTCTGGTCGGGACCCTTCAGAGTGATTGTGGCCCCTCTTTCAGACAGACAATTAGTCTGAAGAAGGGTCCAGGCCCGAAACGTCACCTATTCATGGTCTCCAGAGATGCTGCCAGACCCACTGAGTTACTCCGGCACTTTGTCTTATTATCCAACTTTGATTATTCTGCAAATCAATCCACAGGTTTTGATCAAAATGAATAATTGTGTACTGATGTGAGGAAAGCTGTAGAATACTGCATTATGAAAAGCTGCTGAAAATTACCAAATTTATGTGGTGTTGGTGTTTTTTTGGCAACGAATGTTGATGTTCTTGCAAATCTATTAATAAATATCCTGTTAGTTTTTTTCAGTTTTCTCTTTAAAATATTATCAATTTCTTGCAGATAGTTGAGCTACTGAAGTATTTTTCTTGGGCAGAACCACAACTAAAGGCTCTTAAAGCCCTACAGCATGTAAGTATGAATCTAATTCCGTATTATTTTGTTGCATGATATTAAAAGAAAGCATACTCAGGGACAGCTTCTGATATCAGACAACCGAACGAACAGTCCTCCCATTAGCTAAGATTGTCCAACCTACCTCATTACAGACTTTGGACTGTCTCTGGAACTGTCAAGTCAAAGTCAAACAAACTTTATTGTCATTTAGAAATACATTGATATATGCACTTCCAAACGAAATTACGTTGCATTTGGCTCCCTGTGCAACACAATAAATTAACCGAAGGATAGGAATGGATGAAAAGGATAAATAGACAATGGTGGTAGCCCATTACATGGCATTCAGGAGTCTGATCCGCTGTAACTGTTTGTAACTGTTAGCTACAATGCTGACAAGTTTGTCTGCACTCTTTCTCTTCGCTCTGCCTATTGCCCTTGAGGTTAGCTAGAATGTATTCATCTTGAGATGCATCATTGGATTGGCCAGCAAACAAACAAAAGCTTTTCACTGTATCTCGATACATGCAACAATAATACATGTAAATCTAAACATTAAAAATTTACATTGACCCTGTTTTCAGCTTTCATTAAAATATAATGGTTTCTCCTGTATACGTCCCTGTAAACTCCCCCTCTAATTCTAGCTACATCCTCATCTCCAAATGTAACCAACGTGTTGTGGTGTTTATGTCCTAACCTCTGGGATTATTTCCCTCAATATTGCAGCCCCTCTTCCCCTTTCCTCCATAAAACCAACTCATTTGGCATGGCTTTTGGTCATCTGTCCCAATATTTCATGTGGCTCGCATCTTTTATTTGTTTGATTATTCTCCTGGGATGTTGCTTGGAATGTTTTAGCTTGTTCAAAGTTAATATGAATCAACATTGTTAATGCCTTGCTATCAATAATACCAATTGACTAAATAATTTAAAACTACTATTTTATATTTTTCAGAAAATGGTAGCCATCCACGTATCTAAAGTAATAAATATTCTCCATTGTCTCACTTTCACAAAAGATAAGCTCGTTGCCTTGGAGCTAATAGCTTTGTAAGTATATATTTTGATTTAGTTATGTTATCACATGTACCTTATATTATATTTGCCATGATGTGTTCATTTCTAACTGAATTGTTTTTTCCTAATCATCCTGTTGTACCTGTACATAGATGACATTTATCCCACTTTTAATCCTTCAAAACCATCTCACTTCTTCTCCCATAGTTAGAATAAGCAGAAACCCTGTTCCGTGCTTCTGAAGAAGGGCCCCGACCCAAAACATCACGTATCCATATTGCCCAGAGATGTTGCCTAATCCGCTGAGTTACTCCAGCCCTGTTATTTTTAAATCAGCATCTACAGTTCCTTGTGTCTTCATACTTTTGAACGCTATCTTGGACTTGCCAGATTATATCCTTTCCTCACTAACCTCCCATCCTCCTTTCAACTGGTCACATCCCGAACCGATGCCTATTCATGTCATACATAGCACGGAAGCAGGCCTTTCAGCCCAACTCGTCCATGCCGTCCATGATGCCCCATCTAAGCCA
Source organism: Raja brachyura (assembly GCA_963514005.1). The sequence goes on from OY740786.1 coordinate 99,736,564, forward strand.
GTCCCATTTGGCCCATATCCCTCTAAACCTATCCTATCCATGTTCCTGGGAAAGTGACTTTTAAATGTTATTATAGTACCTGACTCGACTACCTCCTCTGGCAGCTCGTTCCGTATACTCGCCACCCACTGAGTGAAAAATGTTGCCTCTTGGGTTCCTATTAAATCTTTCTCCTTTCACCTTAAACCTATGCTTTCTAGTTTTTGATTCTCATACTCTGGGTAAAATACTCTGCATTCACCCTATGTATTCCCCTCATGATTTTATACACATGTTCTCCAAGATGCTGCCTGTCCCGCCGAGTCACTCCAGCACTTTGTGTATTTTTTCCTTTCAAGGTGAGTGCTTTATGGACAATCCAAAAATGAAATGTCTGAAAACAAGTACCAGCTGTCTTCATTTCTATTTATTTTTTGTGATGGGTTCGAAACCAGGTCAAAGGACCTCAAAGTAAAATCTGAGTGTGAATGATAATAACCGTGTGTGAAATCTCCGCTGCTATCTGTAGATCAAACAGTATTGCTGATATGATCTGTGTCTGTTTTTGCTGCTGATGACCTGATCCATAATCCGTCAAGTTTCCCACACCACCACCACCTGGTAGCATATCTTTGCTACTAACAATGATGTCGTTCACGATGATAGCACATGGTGTCGGAGGTGGGATTTCGGTTTGACTTTGGCTGTTATTTACAAAGCTTTTCATAGTCACAGACATGGCTGAAGGGTTCAGGAAATCTGACCCACTCATTTTCGACAGCAGAATTGGACAGCGTGGCATACCTTTGAGCGACAGTATGATTTGTTCATTGCTGCAACTTCTCATGACAAGCCTGCAGTGGTCCGTGCAAGCATGCTCCTTCTCCTCGCAGGAGATGAAGCGTACGAACGAGCACAGCAATTTGTGTGTGCTGGGGCAAGATCTCACAAACCTGTTGATGGTGGAGTGCAGATCGTGACACTGGCTGAGTCGCTCAAGAGAAAGTTTCGACAGTTGTGTGACCCTCAAGCTAATCCACTCATCAAAAGTGTGAACAATTTCTCAGATACCAGAATGAGAATGAAACTATTGAATCTTTTGTTTGTGCTATCAAGAAGGCTGCAGGAACTTGCAGATTTGGCGATCTCAGAGACAAATTTATTAGAGACCAGTTGGTTTGTGGTCTTTTTAATGACGAACTGAGAAGGAAACTTGTTCGCGATCCTGCCATAACTCTGGATAGAGCTGTGAGACTTATGAGCTGTCGATTCAAAATGCCCAAATGCTTACTCAGGCACAACATTGCAACGCAGGAGTTGATTGTATACATTCCAGTGTAGGAGTTGATAGCGTTCTCGCTCCAAGGCAACGAAGGCAGCAGCAGATTGCACTCCAAGGACAGCTTGAGAACACTCACTTCTTATCTTCCAGTCAACCCAGGCAAGAATTAACAAGGCAGAGACAGCTTAATTATCCTGCAGTTCGTTTTATTCAAGAATGTAACTACTGTGGTGGGGGGCGCTTGGCTAAGAGAGAGGTGCCCTGCCTTTGGTCAAGTTTGCCATGGGTGTAAGAGGCGAAACCATTTCTGGAGATGTTGCAGATCCCGACTTAACAGAGAGCAGACAAAGCAGCTAATACATTTGCTGCAGGCTGAGCCCCTGTCGGATTTGTCCGATAGCAGCATGGGGTGATGAGGCCTTTTGAGTGTGGTGTTCAGGTCCCTCGGATTAATACATATACGAATCTCCTGTTTATTCTTTGTAGCAGCCACCATCGAGGACACCCAGTCCGTTGGGTTCTCACACAGGCTTGATAACTACCAATACCACCATCTTGTCCAATTCGGCTCTCATGGCAATAGGTGCACGCTGAGCAGGACGAGAGGCCAAAGGTCGATGGAATCGTTCTGCAGGCACATTCTATTATCACACAAGATGTGCAGAATAGTGAGCCAATGGCCACCACAACAGTGACCAATAAAGTATTCGAGATGAGAATCGACACTGGAGAGAAATGCAATGTTCTGTCTCGGGCACAGTTCAATTGTCTGAGGAACGCAGAGCAATTAAAGCCCACCAATGTTACTCTTCTCGCATATGGGGGAAGTGAGGTCAATACGGTCGGTATTGTGAAGCTGCAGTGTCACATTTGGGATCAACCATACAGGTTGCGACTCTATGTTGTCGACCGCAATGTTATTGCACTTTTAGGCTATGATGCCTGCAAAGATATGGGACTAGTTACTTCAGCAAGGCTGTGCATCAACTAATTCCAGTTCAGGATTCTACACAGCGTATTCTCATGGATTACCACGATCTTTTCACTTTTCGTCCTCCTCAGTGTGTACCTATTGCCATGAGAGACCGGGTCAAAGCCGAACTGGACAAGATTGTGGTATTGGTAGTTATCAAGCCTATGTCAGAACCCACGGACTGGGTGTCCTCGATGGTGGCTGCTACAAAGAAGAATAAACAAGAGGCTCGTATATGTATGTATCCGAGGGACCTGAACACCGCACTCAAAAGGCCTCATCACCCCATACGTACCGTTGAGGGGGTAGCTGCCCACATGGGTAAGCCAACGGTATTCTCTGTATTAGACGTCAAGAGCTCCTTCTGGCAGATTCCCCTGGATGATGCATCATCTATGCGTACCCCCTTCAGCACTGCTTTCAGCCGCTACAGATTTTTGCGCATGCCGTTTGGCATCAGTTCAGCCAGTGCGGTGTTTCAGCGCTCCATGGAGCAACGGTTTGACGGATACCCTTGTGCTATCATCGTGGACGATATCATTGTTAGTGGCAAAGACATGGAACAACATGGCTGCCCGCATGCCACCGAATTATGGATCAGGTCATCGGCAGCAAAACCAGACACGATCAAATCAGCAATACTGTTTGATCTGTTTAAACTATTTGATCTACACTATTGATTCGAACAAGGGCATCTATTGCATCCAATGAATGTTTGTAGAGTAATATTAATTGCATATTGTAACAATGTTACAAGAAGTTTAAAATTCATAGTATCCCACTATTAAAATAGTGTTACACAAAAAGCTGGAGAAACTCAGCGGGTGCAGCAGCATCTAAGGAGCGAAGGAGATAGGCGACATTTCGGGTCGAGACCCTTCTTAAATAGTGTTTATTACTTGGTTGTGGGAAGGCCTCATTGCGGTGTATAAAATGAAGGGAAGCACATATACGGTAGACAGGCAGAACCTTTTCCCAGTGGAAATATCAAATACTAGGGGCCATAGCTTTAAGGCACGAGGGGAAAAGTTTAAAGGAGATGTGGGGGGCACATTTTTTACACAGAGGGTGGGGGGGTGCCTGGAACGCGCTGCCGGGGGTGGTGGTGGGGGCAGATACGATAGTGGTGTTTAAGAGGCTTTTGGATAGGCACATGGATATGCAGGGAATGGTGGGATATGGATTATGGGCAGGCGGATAAGAGTTGGTCTTGGCATCATGATGGGCACAGACATTGTGGGCCGAAGGGCCTGTTCCGATGCTGTACTGTTCTGTGTAAGGTGACATTTTCTAGTGCGTGCAGGAAACGTGATCAGCAGTTTTTATATCTGTAGGAACATTATTGATCCTCATAATTATCGGCTGATTGAAGAAATTTTCCGGGTACACTTGCCAGAAAAGAAACGCTGCAAAAGAATTCTAGATCAGGTAATGCATCTCTTGCTGAGATAACTTTTTTGGTTTTGAAGGTCCATTTTTAGCGCTGTATTTATAAAATAATAATTTCAATGATAGTACATTTGGAAGTGTCCAGTTAAGAAATAAAATCAGATGGTTTTGCTAAATTATATGAAACTTTACAGCACAGGAACGGGCCCATCCACCCACAATGTCCGTGTTGAAGATGATGCCAAGTTTATCTCCTCTGCCTGTCCATGATCCATATCCCTCCATTCCCTGCATATCCATGTGCCTACATAAAAGCCTCTGAAGCACCACCATTGTATCTGCCTCCACCACCACCCATGGCAGCGCGTTCCAGGCACCCACCCCCATCTGTGCAAAAAAACGTGCCCTGCACATCTCCTTTACCCCGCTCACCTTAAAACTATGCCCTCGAGTCCTTGACATTTCCACCCTGGCAGAAAGATTTAAAATACTACTCCATCAACCTATGATGCTCCAGAGAAAACAATCCAAGTCTGTCCAACCTCTCGCTGTAGCTAATTCCCCCAAATCCAGGCGTCATTCTGATAAACCATGTCTGCACCCTCTCCTCACCACTCCATCCTTCTTGTAATGGGGAGACCAGATTTGCATACAATACTCAAAATGTAGCCTAGCCAAATTAGTGTATAATATTTGTAAGAATCTTCTGCTTAAAATGGAGGTTGCATTAAAGTATTGTGATGAAAATGATAAGGATAGAGGTATAGAATAATTGGATCGTTGCCTGATTAAGGAGGTTATATTTTTGCCGTAATTAGTAACTGGAGTTGGGAGGGCAAAACAGTTCCTTGGAGTGAAAGGTGTAGAGAGCATAGTGGAACCCAGAGCAGGGCTTCGGCTTGAGGGATAGTTTGTGCTGGTCATGGAAGTCATTTGGTAAATGTGGCATGTTGGCGCATTGCTGCATGCAGTACTGTACATGCATCCTAACCAAAGTTCTAGAAAGCTGCACTGATGTCCTGACTTTGAATTAAGATGATAATGGTCCTCCTTTAAAATATCAATAAATTGTTAGACCAGTGAAAACGGAATGATTTCAAGTTTACAATGGATATGAAACAAGAGTTGAACTGGGAATTATACTTGCTTTGCTGATTTGGTTTTATTTTTTGTCTCCCAGGCATCGAAGGCAGGCTGCAAGGCTCCCCTTGCCATGAGATCTTCATGTGGAATGATCCCAGGGAATCCTTATCCTAAAGGAAAACCCAGCATATTAAATGGTTTGTTGGCAGTAAGTACAAAATGTTTCTTTGATCAAGATTGATCATACATTGATCAAGATTATTTGTGGCAATAATGTTGCCCAAAACTGAACACAATAACCAAATGTGCCCTCACCAACATTTTATACAACTGTAACATGACCCCCACAACACTCTATATTCAATACTCTTACCGATGAAGGCCAGTGTCGATAGCCGTTTCGACCACACTATCTTCCTGTGATGCTGTTTTCAAGGAACTATGTATCTGCACTCCTAGATCCCTCTGTTCAACAACACTCCCCAGAGCCCGATCATTCACTGTGTAGGTCCTGCTCTTGTTAGATTTCCCAAATGCAGCACCTCACATTTCTCTATTAAATTTCATCAACTATTCCTCGACTTAGCTGCCCAACCGATCAAGATCATGGTGCCATTTTTGACAACCATCTTCACTATCTACAATACCACCCACTTTTGTGTCATCTGCAAACTTGCCAATCATGTCATGCACCTTCTCATCCAAATCATTGATATAGATGACAACCAGCAATGTGCTCAACACCGAACCCTGAGGCCCACCACCAGTCACAGACCTCCAGTCCGAAAGGCAACCTTCCACCATCACCCTCTGCTTCCTTCCATGAAGCCAATTTTCTAACCTTCCAGAGCAGCCTACCATGTGGAACCATGTTGAATGTCTTACTGAAATCCATGTATATGGTCAATGATGACTAGCCCACTGCGCAATCTGAGTTCCAAGGTGAACCTCACTGATAGAAACAGTGCTGAAAAAAGTCTGAGGCCACAAAAAAAAAGAAATCCATGTATATAATCACATCATCAAAAAACTCAATCACATTCATGGCACATGATCTTCCATGGACAAAACCATCCCGACTATCCCTAATTAGCCCGAGTCCATCAAAATGAATGTACATCTTATCCCTCAGAATACTCTCCAGTAACATTCTGACCACAGATTTTAGGCCCATTGGCCTGTAGTTCCCAGGCTTTTTCCATTAGCCCTTCTTGAATAGAGGCACAACATTTGCCACCCTCCAGTCTTCCGGCACCTCGCCTGTATTTAACAATGACTCCTTAATCTCTGCCAAGGCATCGGCATTTTCCTCTCTAGCTTCCCTCAGTGTCCTGGAGATTTGTCTACCTTCATATGCATCAGAAACCTTTTTGACGGAAATATATATTGACTGCTCTCAAGAGACTTCCATTAACTGCCCCAAGTTCCCCAGTCCTCCTATCTTTCTCCACAGAAAAAACAGAGGAGAAATACTTGTTCAGGTCTTTGCCCATCTCAGAGTTCACTGCTTTGATTCCTGAGGGGTACCACTCTCTCTGGTTATCCTTTTTCCCTTTATGTACTTATAAAATTTCTTAGGATTATCAATGCTATCTGCCAGAGCTATCTCCTGGCCTTTTTTGCTCTCCTGATTTCCTTTTTTAGCTTGCTCCTTGGTTCCCGAAACTCCGCCCGGGATACACTTGGTCCCAGCTGCTTATACCTGCCCCCTGCCTCCTTAGTCGTGACCAAAGGTATTTTCCTGGTCATCCACCCTTCCTTACGGTTACCTGCCTTGCCCCTCACTCTAACAGGAACGTGCATGTCCTGGACTCCGACACACTTTTAAAAACACACCACCTTCCTGACATTCCTTGTATAAGTAAGTAAAATGAAATTGTGTTTATGCCAAAGATGGCCACAAAGTTCTGGAGTAACTCAGCGGGCCAGGCAGCATCTCTGGAGAACATGGATAGTTTTCCTTTTTCTCCAGAGATGCTGCCTAATCCACTGAGTTACACCAGCACTTTGTGGCCATAAATTAAATTGTGTGTTGGGTCAGGTACAAATGTGACAGCTGAATGGTTGAATGTGATCTTATTTAATCAGGCTCTTTCCGTGAAGAAAGAAAATGAAGAAGGATGCACTATTAGCCGAGGAATAGCAACCTGCATCCTGGGACCCTCCAAACCAGTGAGTACTAGGGCTGAAATACGGGCTTGTCCCAGTTCGTAAGGCTAAGAATTATAATTGTAAATTAGTGATGTTTTCCTGTTGATAAAGCAGACCAAAGGATAAACGTTCCCTCTCACTCTATCCCCTCCCCCTTTCCAGTTCTCCGACCAGTCTTACTGTCTCCGACTACATTTTATCTCTGTTTCCTTCTCCCAAATAACAATGATCTATTCTACATCTTACTTGATCTCCATTCCCTCGGTCCTGTTTTCACACCGTACACTTCCTTATCTGTGCACCACCCACTCTCCAGCTATCAGTCTGAAGAAGGGTCTTGACCTAAAATGTTGCCCTTCTCTCCAGAGATGCTTCCTCACCCGCTTAGTTGCTCCAGCATTTTGTGTCTTACCAAAGGATAAACATCTACATTGGTCACTGTCGAGCTAGAATGCATACTTTGAATGATTTTTCAATTTTGTTTATATTTTACTCTTATTCCTATCTAATGTTATACAAAAGTATTGTGAATGGAAATATTGTAATTTTTAGTAAAAAAGAAGTGAATTCTCCATGTTTCTGAATGTTCCTCTTGTCTAGGCTCCAGCAACATATAATCCTCACAAGCCTGTTCCGTACCCTATACCTCCCTGCCAGCCACATGCAACTATCGCACCAAGTAAGATTTTTATATACATTTTCCCACAACTGTTTGCATCGACTGCAGTAGTGCAGTCATGGCACAGAGAAATGCATGCATCTTGACTAATGTTATGTACAAGTACCATTACTGGGCTCCTCCTCAACACAGCTCTGGAGGAACTCACTGTGCCAGGCAGCATCTGGGAGGACCTGGATAGGAAGTGTTTTGGGTTGGGACCATTCTTCAGGCGGATAGCTGTCAAATATTGCATGTTATAGACAATAGATATTAAACAATAGGTGCAAGAGTAGGCTATTTGGCCCTGCGAGCCAGCACCGCCATTCAATGTGATCATGGCTGATCATCCCCAATCAGTACCCCTTTCCTGCCTTCTCCCCATATCCCCTGACGCCGCTATTTTTAAGAGCCCTATCTAGCTCTCTCTTGAGATCCAGAGAACCTGCCTCCACCGCCCTCTATGGCAGAGAATTTCACAGACTCACCACTCTCTGTGAGAAAAAGTGTTTCCTTAACTCAGTTCTAAATGGCTTACTCCTTATTCTTAAACTGGCCTCTGGTTCTGGACTCCCCCAACATCAGGAACATAAACTGTGTGAACTGTTGAACAGAGGGATCTAGGAATAACTGCGCATAGTTCCCTGAAGGTGGAATCGCATGTAGATAGGGTGGTAAAGAAAGCTTTTGGTGTGTTGGCCTTTATAAATCAGAGCATTGAATATAGGAGTAGGGAAGTAATGTTAAAATAGTACAAGGCATTGGTGAGACCAATTCTGGAGTATGGTGTACAATTTTGGTCGCCTAATTATAGGAAGGATGTCAACAAAATAGAGAGAGTACAGAGGAGGTTTACTAGAATGTTGCCTGGGTTCCAGCAACTAAGTTATACAGAAAGGTTGAACAAGTTAGGTCTTTATTCTTTGGAGAAGGTTAAGGGGGGACTTGATTGAGGTCTTTAAAATGATGAAAGGGATAGACAGAGTTGACATAGATAAGCTTTTCCCATTGAGGGTAGGGAAGATTCAAACAAGAGAGCATGACATGAGAATTAAGGGACAGAGGTTTAGGGGTAACAGGAGGGGGAACTTCTTTACTCAGAGAGTGGTGGCTGTGTGGAATGAGCTTCCAGCAGAAGTGCTGGAGGCAGGATCGATTGTAACATTCAAAAGTAAAGTGGATAGGTATATGGACGGGAAGGGAATTGAGGGGTATGGTCTGAGTGCAGGTAGATGGGACCAGGGGAAAATAAATGGTCGGCACGGACTGGAAGGGCTGAGAAGGCCTGTTTCCGTGCTGTAATTGTTATATGGTTACATGGTTATAACTTCCACTGCGGGTGGCACAGTGGTGCAGCAGTAGGGTTGCTGCCTCACAACGCCAGAGACCCGTGTTTAATTCTGACCTCGGGTGTTGTCTGTGTGGAGTTTGCGCGTTTTCCCAGTGGGTTTCCTCCGGGTGCTCCGGTTTCCGCCCAAAGCCCATAGGGATGTGTAGGTTTATAAGTTAATTGGCCTCAATAAATTTCTCCCTGGTGTATAGGAAGTGAATGAGAAAGTGGGATAACATAGAACTAGTGTGAACAGGTGATCGATGCTCGGTGTGGACTCGGTGGGCCAAAGGGCCTGCTTCCATTGCCGTATCTTTCAATTCAATTTAATTAAGAAAAATCTGGGGCCCATTAAATTCTATGTGCCTGTAATATCACACAGAATTTCATGCCCAAGTTATTTCATCTCTACTCTGGGAATTTGCTGAATTCACCTAATATGTTTTTGCAAATAGCATAATTAATTGATTCTCAGGTGGGTAAGCGATATTTAAACCATCCAGCTATGGAGAACATGGCTAAATAAGTGGGTGATCCCACTATTATAATTCTGTTCATTCTAACTGTTGTAACTGTGCCGTTAAAGGGCAAAAGTCAAATTTCTGGTTATTAATAACAACTTTGTGTTTACTGTTCTTACAAAAGACATTTAATTCAATGATTCAATTATTTTATCTCTACTCTCAGAATCTTCTTGTTACAACAATTGTGTGTTTGTATGGGTGCAAATAACATAATGAATTGTGTAATGTAATTCTCTGGTCACTTAGTTTTTTGATGTCAGAAATAAGAGAGAACACTATGGCATTGGAAGATGATGCAAAAACCGCATTGTCAATGGTTCACTAATCTGCCCGTATGGTTTCTCCTGTAGGTGCGTATAACACCGCTGGCCTGGTCCCAATGGGTGGTTTCATGGCTCCTGTCGTAGCACCAGCTGCCTATGCAGCACAGCAAGGTCTGCATAGCACTTATTTTAGATTTTGACACAAAAGCAAAATATGGTATTTGTCGTCTACAGTGTAAAGGAGCATCATAGTGTTCCATGCTGTTGCCTACAAAAACATATTGTGGATCAATGCTGCGGAATATTATATGTCAGTTCTAATAGTATTAAGGAATTTTTAAAGCGGAGATCGACAGAATCTTGACTAGAAAGGGTGTCGGGTTATGGGGAGTAAGTAGGAGAATGGGGTTGAGGGGGAAAGATAGATCAGCCACGATTGAATGGCGGAGTAGACTCTATGTGTTATGAACTTATTATTGTCACGTGGACCGAGGTACAGTGAAAGCTTTAATTGCGTGAAATCCAGTCAGTGGAAAACTACTGAATACAGTGTCCTCCATAATGTTTGGGAGTAAGACCCATCATTTATTTATTTGCCTCTGTACTCCACAATTTGAGATTTGTAATAGAAAAAAAATCACATGTGGTTAAAGTGCACATTGCCAGATTTTAATAAAGGACATTTTTATACATTTTGGTTTCACCATGTAGAAATTACAGCAGTGTCTATACATAGTTCCCCCCATTTCAGGGCACCATAATGTTTGGGACACAGCAATGTCATGTAAATGAAAGTTGTCATGTTTAGTATTTTGTTGCATATCCTTTGCATGCAATGACTGCTTGAAGTCTGCGATTCATGGACATCACCAGTTGCTGGGTATCTTCTCTGGTGATGCTCTGCCAGGCCTGTATTGCAACCATCTTTAGCTTATGCTTGTTTTGGGGGGTAGTCCCCTTCAGTTTTCTCTTCAGCATATAAAAGGCATGCTCAATTGGGTTCACATCGGGTGATTGACTTGGCCACTCAAGAATTGACCATTTTTTAGCTTTGAAAAACTGCTTTGTTGCTTTAGCAGCATGTTTGGGATCATTGTCCTGCTGTAGAATGAACCGCCGGCCAATGACTTTTGAGGCATTTGTTTGAACTTGAGCAGATGGGATGTGTCTATACACTTCAGAATTCATTATGCGACTACCATCAGCAGTTGTATCATCAATGAAGATAAGTGAGCCAGCACCTTCAGCAGTCATACATGCCCAGGCCACAACACCCCCACCACAGTGTTTCACAGATGGGGTGGTATGCGTTGGATCTTGGGCAGTTCCTTCTCACCTCTATACTTTGCTCTTGCCATCACTCTGATATAAGTTAATCTTCGTCTTATCTGTCCACAAGACCTTTTTCCAGAACTGTGGTTTTCTTTTAAGTACTTTGTGGCAAACTGTAACCTGGCCATCCTATTTTTGGGCTAACCGGTGGTTTGCATCTTGCAGTATAGCCTCTGTATTTCTGTTCATGAAGTCTTCTGCAGACAGTGGTCATTCACAAATCCACCCCTGAGTCCTGAAGGGTGTTTCTGATCTGTCGGACAGGTGTTTGGTGATGTATCATTATTATAGTGAGAATTTTTCTGTCATCAGCTGTGGAGGTCCTCCTTGGCCTGCCAGTCGCTTTGCAATTAGTAAGCTCACCAGTGCTCTCTTTCTTCTTAATGATGTTCCAAAGAATTGCTTTTGGTAAGCCTAAGGTTTTATTATTGTTTCTCAGTCTCACAATGGCTTCTTTGAGTTTCGTTGGCACATTTTGGTCCTCATGTTGATAAACAGCAATAAAAGTTTCCAAAGGTGATGGAAAGACTAGGTGCTGAGAGCTCTCTTATACCTGGAGGCAATTAAATGCACCTGAGCAATTACAAACGCCTGTGAAGCCATGTGTCCCAAACATTATGGTGGCCTGAAATGGGGGGACGATGCATAAACACTGCTGTAATTTCTACATGGTGAAAGCAAAATGTATAAAAATACCCCTTAATAAAATCTGACAATGTGCACTTTAACCGCATGTGATTTTTTTCTATTACAAATAGAAAGAATTGTGGAATTCCCTGCCAATTTGTGGAATTCCCTGCCACAGAGGGCAGTGGAGACCAAATCACTGGATGGATTTAAGAGAGAGTTAGAAAGAGCTCTAGGGGCTGGTGGAATTAAGGGATATGGGGAGAAGGCAGGCACGGGTTATTGATTGGGGACGATCAACCATCATCACAATGAATGGCGGTGCTGGCTCGAAGGGCCGAATGGCCTCCTCCTGCACCTATTTTCTATGTTTCTAAATCTCAAATTGTGGAGTACAGAGGCAAATAAATAAATGATAGGTCTTTCTCCCAAACATTATGGAGGGCACTGTAATATATGATTACAATCAAGCCATCCAGAGTCTTTAGATAAAGGTAAAGGCTACAATGTTTTGTGTAAGATAAAGCCCAATTAAAGATAGTTTGCAGGTCTCCAATGAGGCAGATGGGAAGTGAGGAGCACTCTAGCTGATGAGAGGGCTGTCTAGTTGCTGGGAAGAAACTGTCCCTAAATTTGTTACTCATTCCATCTCTCCTCTTTCTAATAGAGGTAGCTGAAATTATATGGGTAATTGTCTCATAGTTAGAATTGAGTAGTTACCTTTCTAAGTGAGAATTATTTTCAGGTTTAGGTGTATTATTGGCACGTGTCCCGAGGTACAATGAAAAGTTTATGTTTTGCATGCTCTCCAAACAGATCAGTGTAGGAAGGAACTGCAGATGCTGGTTTAAATCGAAGGTAGACACAAAATGCTGGTGTAATGGGTGACGTTTTGAGTCGAGACCCTTCTTCCGACTGATCAGATGATAGTATACATAAACACAGTCAAGCCAAAGGGCGGCACAATGGCGCAGCGGGTAGAGCTTTTGCCTCATAGCAGCAGAGAACCGACTTTGATCCTGCAAGTTATCCCTGTGTTGTCGTTGAGCTTCTTAGTAGAATAAGCGTCAGGTTAGTAGGTCATCTGTTGCAAAACTTTTCTTTGGACTTTTCCAAATAATCTCATCCCATCAAGTGTGGAAATGCATACCTCCAAATTCAGGGACAGTTTCTTCCCAGCTGTTATCAGGCAACTGAACCATCCAGTCACCAGCTATGGAACAGTCCGGAGCTACTATCTACCTCACTGGTGACTGCACTAAAGTTGTTCCCTTTATCATCTGTGTTGTGTCGATTATTCATGTACTGACTAGTTAGCATGCAACAAAAAGCTTTTCACTGTACCATGGTACCATGGTACACGTGACAATAAACTATACTTGTACTTTCCAGGGTGGAAACTCTTAAACATAGAAACATAGAAATTAGGTGCAGGAGTAGGCCATTCGGCCCCTCGAGCCTGCACCTCCATTCAATATGGCTGATCATCCAACTCAGTATCCCGTACCTGCCTTCTCTCCATACCCTCTGATCCCCTTAGCCACAAGGGCCACATCTAACTCCCTCTTAAATATAGCTTAAGTATTAAAATAAATCTTAAATAAGAGAAAGAACTAACAATTATACTGTACACCTTCGGATGGCAAGAAGGCTTTACAATTGAAGAATTAAAGGTTTAGAGGGAAATGGGCCAAATGTAGGCAGGTGGGGCTAGTGTAGATGGGGCATCTTGATCAGCATGGACGAGTTGGGCTGAAGGGCATGTTTCCAAGCGTTATGACTAATTAGATTTGAAATCGTGCTTTATATTTAATAAATCATAATAACAACTAACCAGACTATTGAGTATTCAACAAATAATACATTATAACTAATTAATAGATTGTTATGAATGCTGTTAGTCGAGAAGGCTGAAAAAAAGATTAATTTTCAATTAATATTCAGGATTTTTTTTTCCTAAACTGTATCAGCAGCCAGGGCTCTTAAAGGATCCTAAAGTGTACAATGTAGTTTTAAATTATTTCTATATTTTTAGTTATTTAAAGACTCCAGCAACACTGAATGTGGCATCTGAAATTTAGTAGAGGGATCTTATTTTCCGATGTTGCCTTCAATAGTTTATTAATACCTAGGGCATGTGAGCAAATGTAATGGACTCTTCAGTGTGTTGCCATCACAAGCATCAGGTCGGGGTCAGGAGATACCAATCTTCCCCCAGACAAATGCCGGCAGCAGGCATGCATGCTCTGGAGCGACGTGCTGCAAAACCTTAGCCCTTTGTACATCTTGGGCAAAAGCCCGCCCCTTAGATGGTTTGGCAGTGGCCATCCGAGATCAGGGTGGTGGTTTCCCGACTTTTGTTACGTGCTTCAGGGCTCTAGCTTGTGGCCCCTCCGCTGGGATATGAGAACTCATCATCGCTCCTTTTAAGATCAAAAGCTCGTCGTTTTGATCCCACGCATTCAACGCGATTCATTAACATCGAATTTGACGGCAGACGGCCCACATTTTAGCTGGTATTTGGACTAGTCCTCTGATGACCAAACAAAAATGGTCTGAGACTAGTTCGCCACAAATAGAACCAAGTTCCAGGGCCAAGTTCCAAATAGAACAATTTTCCCTTGTCAATTCTTCCCTTCCCTGCCGGTCCACCCCTTCCCTGGCCACTTTCCCTTACAACCGCAAGAGATGCTACACTTGTCCCTTCACCTCCCCCATCCACTCCTTTCAGGGACCCAAGCAGTCCTTCCAAGTCCGACAGAGGTTCACCTGCACCTCCTCCAACCTCATCTACTGCATCCGTTGCTCTAGATGCCAGTTGATCTATATCGGTAAGACCAAGCGGAGGCTGGGCGATCGTTTCGCCGAACACCTCCACTCGGTCCGCAATAACAAACCCGACCTCCCAGTGGCTCAGCACTTCAACTCCCCCTCCCATTCCGTATCCGACCTCTCGGTCCTGGGCCTCCTCCACGGCCAGAGTGAGCAACACCACAAGTTGGAGGAACAGCACCTCATATTCCGCTTGGGGAGTCTGCATCCTCTGGGCTTAAACATTGAATTTTCTCAATTCTGTTAACCCAGGCTGCCTCCTCCCCTTCCCACCTCTCCCTCAGCCCTCGGGCCCTGGCATTCCTTCTCTCTCTATCTCTCCCCCACCCAAGTCGCACTAGCTTCTCATTTTCACACTACAAACAGCTTACAATGGCCTGTTTCCTTTATCATCGATACTTTTTTGCATATCTTTCATTCATTGTTCTTTATCTCTTCACATCACCGTCTATATCTCTCGTTTCCCTGATCCCTGACCAGTCTGAAGAAGGGTCTCGACCCGAAACGTCGCCTATCTCCTTCGTTCCTTAGATGCTGCTGCACCCGCTGAGTTTCTCCAGCTTTTTGTGTAACCCAAGTTCCAGGGCACCCAGCCACTGGCTGGGACGTGAGCCATCTAGTGGCATTATTTATAAGTGCAAAGTACTGCAGATGCTGGAATCTTGAGAAAATCACAAATTGCTGAAGGCCCCAGCGGTGTCAGGCTGCATCTGGGGAGTGAATGGACAGATGACGTTTCAGGTCGGGACCATTCTTCAGTCTGACTTTCCCCTCTGGCATTACATTTCACTCCTCCTCTTCTCTCCTTCCCTCCTATTCACCTCCAGCCTTTGTCACTTACTCCACCCATCTGCCAATCACCCTTCACTTTTATCCACTTATCACTTGCCAGGCTTTGCCACCTTTTTTTCCAGGTCTCTCCCCCCCTAATCTATCGGTTTGAAGAAGGGTCCCAACCCGAAAGTGGTCGTCTGTCCACTTGTTCCACAGCTGCTGCCTGACTCGCTGAATTCCTTCAGCACTTTGTGTTCTGCCCTGCCTTATGGCTGTTCAGGTTACAGAAATTCATCCTTAGGGATTTTGCAAATCACTACCCTAACGTACGGAATTTATGTGAGGGAAAAATTACATCAACACAAAATGTGAAGTAAACAAATTTTATCTATTTCTATTTTTACAACTTACATTTCTAATGCTTGGAAAGATAATTGGCCTTTTAGCAGAGTAAAACTGGCCAGCAACTTTTTCTCTCCCTAAACATTTTTCATAATTAATGTACTATTAGCAAAATCTTATTGTTGGTGTAAAGTATTTGATCTCTCATGAACCATGGCTGAACTGTTGCTTCTGCCCTGGATTTTGAAAGGTGATGGTAAATGATAAATTAATTCCCTCTGGGTCCATTCGTGGTGGGAAAATCAACATTGGTGCCAAGGGCTGGCCCAGCTCAGATGTCCAGGAAAGGGCTGTTGACGTGACAGCCACACAGTGAGGCACAGACAAGACAAACCAAAGTAAAAGAATCTGTTGATGAGTTGAACCTTTTAGGTTATAACGATGGGCAGTCTAGAGTGAGAAACTGGCTGGAATCTAATTGAAGGATTTGAGGGGTATATATAAAATAACTGACTCACAAGAATGAGTCACACACATTCAATCAACAGCTGTGATATTTATGTATGGAATTAAACACATCCAGGTTTGCATTACGGGCTCAATCTAATTGAGGGATTATGAAGAACTGTCTTGCCCCGAAACACCACCTATTCCTTTTCTCCAGAGATGCTGCCTGACCCGTTAGTTACTCCAGCACTTTGTGTCTATCGAGAGATTCTGAAGTTTTATGTGTAGAATAACAGGTAACCTGGAGTGAGTTACAAGTGGATCAGGTTGATAGATTCTGGGGATATTATATGTTGAATAACAGGTAACCCAGTGAGAGTTATAGGTGGATCCAGTTCAGGGATTCTAGGAATGATAAAGATTCAAAAATAGATAATGGAGTGATTTACAGATGTTTTTAGAGTCATAGAGTTTTTAGACTCATACAACATGGAAACAGGCCCTTCGGCCCAACTCACTCACGCCAACCAGGATGCTCCGTGTAAACTTGCCCTTGTAAACCTTTCCTAACCAAATGTCTTAAATAGTTATAGTACCTGGCTTAACTAGCTTCTCTGGCACCCTCTGTTTGAAAAAGTTATCCCTCTGGTTCCTATTAAATCTTTCTACTCTCTCCCTAATGTGGAGATTCTGCAGGAGTTATGTACTGGATAGCAGATAACCAAGATGCTGTATGGATTCCAATCAAGGGTTCAGGTTGGAGTTTCAGGCTAGAATTTAATCAGGGGATTTGTGCAGGGGTAGAGATAGGGCAGATTCACTAAATTTAAAAGTGGCGAGAAATGTAAGCAATTTTTATTGTATATTACAATTTTAATAGGCACATGGTGGGAAAGGTTTCGGGTCAGATATGGGTCAATTGTGGGCAGGTGAGATTAGTGTAGATGGGGCATCTTGGTTGACATGTACAAGTTGGGCCAAAGGACTATTTTTGGTGCGGTGTGATTCCGTAACTGTGGAATGAGCAGTACACACCAGTTGGAGAGAGGGTGTGAAGGACGTTGGATGATCCTGCAGCAGTGAGAGGCCGTTTTAAAGAGAAATGCTCTCTTGTTTTGCAGCCTTTTCCCGGCCAGCCAGCCAGCTGAGTTATAACGCGTGTGCTGCCAACCTGCACGCAGCTACATTCTCACCCCATGGATCGTACCCGTCGGCTCCTGCCACACCCATCGCCGCTCCTGCCCTTGTACAGTCTCCTGCAAACCAGCCGGGCTATGCCTCCGCACCCAGCACCCCGGCCTTCTCGCGCCTCGGCATGTCCACCCCGGGCCCCCCGCCCACCGGCACCTCCGCAGCTTCCTACCCCGAGTGCCAGAATGTGCCCACCGTGGTGTCGGCTTCACCGCAGACCTCCCAGCCCCTGGGAGAGATGATAACCGTGAACACAGGCACTGCCGCTCACACCTCGACGCCCGGCGGCAGCAACGTGAGCTGCAGCCCCGCCGCCATGCAACAAACCGGGTGAGTCCCTGCCTAATCCACTGCATTATGCTACAAGTAATGGAACAGCATGGAAACAGATCTGAGCACACAGTGCTGGAGTAACTCAGCAGGACAGGCTACATCTCTGGAGAACATGGATAGGTAACGTTCCGGCTCAGGACCCTTCTTCAGACTGACTGCCTGACCTGCTGAATTACACCAGCACTTTATGTCCTCTTTGCATCTGCATCTGCAGTTTAGACTTTGACCAGCATCTGCAGTTTAGACTTAAGAGTTTAAAGAAACAGCGCGGAAATAGGCCCTTCCGCCCACCGAGTCCATGTGAACTAGCGGCAACCTTATTTGTGATAATTATGATAATTTACAGTTTTACCAAAGCCAATTAACCTACAAACCTGTATGTGTTTGGAATATGGGAGGAAACCAGAGCACCCGGAGAAAATCCACGCGCTGGCAGGGAGAACATCCAAACTCCGTACAGACAGCACCCGAGGCCAGGATTGAACCCGGGTCTCTAGCGTTGTAAGGCAGCCAGTTTACTGCTGCACCCACAGGTTTTTGTTTTCTACATGGAAATGGGTCCTTTAGCCCACTGGGTCCACACTGACCATCCATCACCCGTTCACCCTAGTTGTATGTTATCCAACTTTCTCATCCAATCCCTACACACTAGGAGCAATTTGCAGAGGCCAATTAGGTTGAGATTTATTATTGTCACATGTACGGAGGTACAGTAACAAGCTTTATTTTGCATGTTATCCAACAGATCAAACATATCATACAAAGATACAATCAGTTGTACCTGATACAGACCTTTGAGTTTAAACTCAAGCACAATAGGTAGCGCAAAGGGGAGAAAATAGGTCAGAATATAGTTCTCATCAGTTCCAGAGACAAAGTGCAATGTCCACCATGGGGTAGAGGTGAATCGGACAGTACCCCAGCTTATGGAAGGACCGTTCAGAAGCCGGATAACAGAGGGGGAAGAAGCTATTCCTGAATCTGGTGGTGCTCCCTTTCAAGTCTTTGATAATGTTGATGATACCAATCTACAAATTCGCAGGTCTTTGGGATGTGGGAGGTAACCGGAGCACCTGGAGGAAACCTGCGTGGTCTCAAGGAGAATATGCAAACTCCACACAGCCAACTCCCGAGCTCAGGATTGATCTTGGGTCTCTGGCACCGTGAGGCAGTAGCTCTACCCATTCAGTAGATGAAAGGCCCTTTCTTGTGCTGTATTTTTAAAGTAATCTGTTTTAAAGGTGTCAGTTATCTGACTGTAGTTACAGTATCTAGGTTTGCTGCCAGTTGATTGAACTTTGGATTGCCGTTTCTCAGTTTATCCTCAGGTTTTCCGACAAGTGAGTGTTCCAGCAGCTCTCTGTGCACCGGCAACTCGTTCCCAAATCTCGTCTCCTTCCCAGGTATCTCCATGTTTTTCCAAAACCAGACTCTATCTGCTGCCACCCTGTCTGCACTCCAGGCTGGAATGAGTGCTGCCAATCTGCCCGGCCTTCAGTCCATCGCGGCTGCAGCCACCCTGGCAGGGATGCACTCATCTGGAGCGGCTCCGTCTCTCTCTGCTCTGCACAACGGTCTGCTGGCAGCCATGGGGCCGGGCCTGCAGCAGGTCAACCCCGCCGCCGGGCCCCAGTCTGCTGCCGATGTCGCCCCCCTCCACGGGCTCCAGACCACGGCGTCCCTGGGCCCTCTCCAGCCCAACGCCACCTCTACCTCTCACCCAGGGCTGCCGCCTGCAGCGTCTCTGGCCGGAATGCATGCCGCTGCAGCCTCGCCCATCGCGTTGCAATCCAGCGCTGCATCTCCAGCAGGACTGCGATCGACCGCTGCCTCCCCGGCCGCCCTGCAGGCTGCCGCCTCTCTCGCCGGCCTGCACGCCGTGGCTGCCTCTCTGGCAAGGCTGTCGCCGGCTGCCGTCTCCCAGGCTGTCCTCGCCCCTGTCTCCGAGTACCAGCCCGCCGCCTGCTCCCCCTCTGGCCTGCAGCCCCCCATGTCCTCCCTACCCGGGCTGCACCCCGCCTCCTTCTCGAGGCTCCAGTCCTCGGCGCCGTTCTCCGGCCTCGACTCCATCGTTGCGGCCGCCTCCCTGGCGGGGTTGCAGACGGCAACGAGCGGGGCGTCCCTCCCCAGCCTACAGTCGGCCGCGCCCGCCTCCGCGCTCCCCGGCCTGGAGTCCGCCATGGCCGCAGTTTCCTCCCTGCCCGTACTCCAGTCCACTCTGGGGGCTGCCACCCTGCCCGGCCTCCAGTCACTGGGGGCCGGCTCCCTGCCCGGTATACAGTCCGTGGTGGCTAGTCCTGCCCGCCCTGCCATTCAAACCTCGTTCGCTGGACTCCAGACGACTGCTGGAACTGGTGGTCAGCCCGGTGCAAATACAGCAGCAACGATGGAGCTGGCGTCCACCGTGGATACAACTTCGTTGCCGGGGTTTCAGACCACCATGGGAACCGCATCTCTCTCCGGGTTACAGGCTGCGACACAGTTGGCTCTACTACAGGTACTGGAACTGGAGTATGGGCTCACAGATTCTTTGTTCTTTAGGTTTATTAGGTGAAGTTAGGTTTAGAAAGGAGATGAGGAGATATTTCTTCAGCCGGAGGGTGGTGAAAGCTTTGATTTCCATGCCGTCCAAACTGATCAGATAATACTATACATAAATACAATCAAGCAAAGGGAAGATGCAGAGTGCAGAATATTGTTCTCAGAATTGTAGCACAGTGTAGTGTAGAATCAAAGTCCAATCTCCGCATTGGGGTAGAGGTGAATCGGACAATACCCTAGGTGCAGTGCAATTCCATTTTGGCATACGGTTCAGTTACACTCTTTCTATATGTACGCATAACCATACTAAGTACAAGAGTGTAAGAATAGTAGATAGCACTGAGGCAGTGAAGAAAGGTCACCTTGTTTCCAACGCATCTTGTATTCTTCCAGTTCAATCTTGTTAACACTGTCCACTGTGCCAATGCTGTCCATGTCCTCCACCGCTGCTCCGTGCCGCTGCAGACTGGCTCATCCTTGTAGCAATGTTACAAAATTTTGAGATTAAAAAAATCGTCTGCAATTTATCCCATCAGATAAAGCATAAAAAGAAGTTTAATTTGACACCTAATTCACTTTCATATATCCAGTATTAAGAAAGTTATGACCATTTTCATACTCGGAAATTAGCACCTTGTTCCCCATTGCCTTTCAATTGACTTAACTCAAAAGCTGTGATCTAGAATAGTTAAAAGCCCATAACTTTCTTAAAAATTAAGAGAACTCAATGAAATTTTCAGTTATTATAGATTGAAGCATTCTGAAACAAATATGAAACAATCTTACTTGGATGACCTGAAATTAAAGCATATAATTAGTTATCTAATTGTAGCTAATTACAAAATTCAATGAGTAGATCTAAACATCTATCCATTTCTTAAGAAAAGAAAACTTTTAAAAAATTGCCTAAGTGTCCAAATAACATTCACACAATAATCCACAATATAACATAATTTTTAAATCTCATTTTCATGAATTTCTGGGCCAAATGGAAGGAATTTAGTGTTTAATGCCTGTAAATTAATGGCCATTTAAATCAACTAGCGAGTGGGTTTTAGTGGAATGCGGTGGATTGGAACGTTGCGGTTAGCGGTGAAGTCAGGAGGAAAAATACAGCTGGTTCATACATTTTTTTTGGACCCCATTTCGCAACATGAAAATATGATTAAAGCCTCATAAAAACCAACTTTTAATATAAAAATAAACTATTTTCCTTTTTTTCTCCCCTACGCAAAATCCTTCCCGTTGTCGGCGCTCACAGCTTTTGAAGGTGATTTTTAAATTACTCTAGATAATAAATAATCTAGCGTAATTTTAAAATACCTTCATTAATGAAATGTCGGAGCGATTTTTCTTCCGCAATGAAATCGCCCGACATGGATCGATTTGCTCAGTCTGCAGAAAAACGGCACTTTAAGCCCGCCCCCCCTCTGAAAGGCGCCAAAGTCACGCACACGGGGAGCGGCAGAACTGCAGCGCTGCTCAAGGTAAGTTTTGTAACATACCTAATCCTTGCGCTCAAATCTTGGAGTGGCACCTGATCCAATCTAATCACATGCCCCTCCACCAACAGCTTGCACTTGTCTACTATATGAACTTTGAATTCTCCAATTTTAGGCAATATCCCCCCCCCCCCCCCCCCCACTCACTTCCCTGCTCCCCACCTAGGTGCCCACCCATAACTCCCACCAACCCGCCCCTATTCTTCACCCACACCCCCGCTTCCTTTTTACCTGCAGCCCTTCCTCTGGCTTCACATTTCACACATTTTCCATTATATCTCACAGGCTGTCTCCTTTTTCAACTCTGACCTTTGTCCATCCATCTGCCAATAACCCCCCCTCGCCGACAGTGCCCTCCATAATGTTTAGGACAAAGACCCATCATTTATTTATTTGCCTCTGTACTCCACAATTTGAGATTTGTAATAGAAAATATCACATGTGGTTAAAGTGCACATTGTCAGATTTTAATACATTTTGGTTTCACCATGTAGAAATTACAGCAGTGTTTATACATAGTTCCCCCAGTTCAGGGCACCATAATGTTTGGGACACAGCTATGTCATGTAAATGAAAGTAGTCATGTTTAGTATTTTGTTGCATATCCTTTGCATGCAATGACTGCTTGAAGTCTGCGATTCATGGACATCACCAGTTGCTGGGTGTCTTCTCTGGTGATGCTCTGCCAAGCCTGTATTGCAGCCATCTTTAGCTTATGCTTGTATTGGGGGCTAGTCCCCTTCAGTTTTCTCTTCAGCATATAAAAGGCATGCTCAATTGGGTTCAGATCGGATGATTGGCTTCACTTAAGAATTTACAATTTTTTAGCTTTGAAAACCTCCTTTATTGCTTTAGCAGTATGTTTGGGATCATTGTCTTGCTGTAGAATGAACTGCTGGCCAATGTGTTTTGAGGCATTTGTTTGAACTTGAACAGATAGGATGTGTCTATA
Organism: Raja brachyura; assembly: GCA_963514005.1. The sequence goes on from OY740786.1 coordinate 99,759,069, forward strand.
CACTTCAGAATTCATTATGCCACTACCATCAGCAGTGTATCATCAATGAAGATAAGTGAGCCAGTACCTTCAGCAGCCATACATGCCCAGGCCATAACACCCTCCACCACCGTGTTTCACAGATGAGGTGGTATGCTTTGGATCGAGCAGTTCCTTCACTCCTCCATACTTTGCTCTTGCCATCACTCTGATATAAGGTAATCTTTGTCTCATCTGTCCACAAGACCCTTTCTTCAGTACTGAGGTTGCTCTTTTAAGTACTTTGTGGCAAACTGTAACGTGGCCATCCTATTTTTGCAGCTAACCAGTAGTTTGCATCTTGCAGTGCAGGGCTCGAAATTAGCGGTTGCCCGGGTGCCAATGACCACTCAAAGTGCCACCAGGCAACCTAAACGCCGAGTCATTTTGCCCGGCTTGGCACGCAAATACTGGTTTATACCGATAGACACAAAAAACTGGAGTAACTCAGCAGGTCAGGCAGCATCTCTGGAGAATAGGAACGTGACGTTTCGTGTTGGCGGCGGCTCTATTGCGGGGCAAAGATACTAGGAGCGGGGTGACGAAGGGTCGGAGCGAATGACGGGCCCCGCATAGCAGCAACAGCAGCCGCAACAGCGGCTCCACCGCCTCCTCCTCCCGTACCCCGCCCGGCGGAAGGAGACCTCCCTCCCTCCCTCCAATCTCCCTGCCTCGGCGTACGAGGGGTTGTTTTGAAAGCGCCGTTGGCGGATTTGCAAGCAGCGGCTGCTATCGCCCTGATAACGGCCGCTGCTTGCCAATCCGCCAAGGGCGCTTTCAAAACAACCCCTCGCACGCTGATGCCGGGACGAGGGAGAGAGGGGGAGGTCTCCTTCCGCCGTCTGAAGCAACTGCACCAAAGATCGATCCTGTAGCTATAGGATCTTTGAGCTGCACCGCTCGGACACGCACCTTCCTATCAGCTGGCAGAGGAGGGGAGGCGGCGGCGAGGAGTTCCCAACCGCCACCCCCCTTTGGCGGCGGCACTTTGGCGTTGGACAGGGCCGGCCAAGGCAGCGGGCAATGTTGTCCGAGGAGCGCTGACCTTCCTCCCCCCCCCCCCCAACCTCCTCTGCCCCTCCCCCCCCCTCTCTCTCTCTCTTGTACGCTCCCCTCCACCCCTCTTATCCTGAGACCCCTCCTCTCCATCCCGCACTGATCCCCATTCCCTCCTCTATTCAGTCCTCACTGACATCCCCTGTGCTCCCCTCCCCATCTACCCCCCCCCAACCTATTCATCATCCTACCCACCTTGCATTGATTCTCCTGCCACCCCCCCCCTCATCCATCCCCCAATTCATCCTGTACTGACCCCCCTTCCCATCCATCCTGCACTTCTCCCCCGATTCACACTGCACTGATCCACCCATTCATCCCGTACTGACCCACCCCTCATTTAACCTGCATCAATCCCCCCATCCATCCTGTAGTTATCTTCCCATTCATCCTGTACTGATCCCATCATGCATCCTGTACTGATCCCCTCATTCATCCCATAGTGATCCCCCATTCATCCTATACTGAGCCCCTCATTCATCCCGTAATGATCCCCCATTCATCCTGCACAGACCCTCCGATCCACACTGTCCTGACCCCCCCCCCATTCTTCCTCTACTGATCCCCCCCATTCAAAAAGAATGAGGGGAACAGTCTGAAGAAGGGTCTCGACCCGAAACGTTGCCTATATCCTTTGCTCCATAGATGCTGCCTCACCCACTGAGTTTCTCCAGCATTTTTGTCTACCCCCATTCATCCTGTACTGACCTCCCATTCATCCTGTACTGATCCCCCATTCCATCCCGTACTGATCCCCCCCCCATTCAACACCACTGACATCCCCCGTGCTCTCCACTCACAATTTTACATACTCCAACCAACTGGTACTAATTCACCTGCTACAATCCATCCATTCCGCACCGATTGTCTTCTCAACCCCCCCCCCCCCCCCCCCCCCCGGCCATCTATCCACCCTGCATTGATTCACACACACACCCCCCCTCCATGACCCTTTTGTGCTTCTTGGTCTTCAGAGCGAACATTGACTATGTTTGCTAACGGGATGCAATCAAATGTGTTTTAATTCCCAATGTTATTATTTATTTTTACACCTTTAAACATATTACCAAAAGAACATTTGCTGCAGTTGTGTCCTTTGGCCATCTCTTGTCAGTTAGTGTAATGTTTAACCTGTCAGATGGATATAGTCAGTTTTACCAGCTATTATCATAAAATGACTTTAGAAATTTCCTTGCAACCTGTATATTTTGTTATGAATCAATTATGTGGGAAGCGAGAGTGTTTCTGTACCAATAGGAATAACGACCCATGCTCAGGCCATGTCATGATAATTTTCAGTCCTTCACAGAGAACATGCTTGCGCCAATCTGTAGTGTGCATGGTTAAGCATATATGTTACCATTGTCCAGGATTTGTTGACACAGGTTGATCATATGCTGAATAATCCAACCACATTTTTGTTTGGTAGTGGAAAGAACTAATAGAAATTGCATTCATTGCAATGTGTAAAAAGAGTTGAGATATTGTATTATAATTTTGCTGCATGTCATTGTGGTATATATCATGTCTTGATTGGTGAATATGCGTAGTTTGTGAGTTATTTGAAGCAGAAATAATATGTGAATGTAGACAAAAGTGCTGGAGAAACTCAGCGGATGCAGCAGCATCTAAGGAGTGAAGGAAATAGGCAACGTTTCATGCCGAAACCCTTCTTCAGACTGATGGGTTTCGGCCTGAAACGTTGCCTATTTCCTTCGCTCCATAGATGCTGCTGCACCCGCTGAGTTTCTCCAGCACTTTTGTCTACCTTCGATTTTCCAACATCTGCAGTTCCTTCTTGAACATAATATGTGAATGTTTCATTGAGCATAATTCCAAACGGTAACTACGCACTTCGTCCGAGCACATTATCGCACGCGTCATGCAAACCGTCTTAAATGACCACCTAAACTGTCATTTGGCAACCTAAAAAGCTGTCAAGGCTGGCAACAGGAAAAAAAAAGTTAAGTGAGCCCTGCAGTGTAGCCTCTGTATTTCTGTTTATGAAGTCTTCTGTGGACAGTGGTCATTGACAAATCCATCCCTGACTCCTGAAGAGTGTTTCTGATCTGTCGGACAGGTGTTTGGGGATTTGTCTTTATTATAGAGAGAATTCTTCTGTCATCAGCTATGGAGGTCTTCCTTGGTCTGCCAGTCCCTTTACGATTAGTAAGCTTACCAGTGCTCTCTTTCTTCATAATGATGTTCCAAACAGTTGATTTTGGTCAGCCTAAGGTTTGGCTGATGTCTCTAGCAGTTTTATTCTTGTTTCTCAGTCTCATAATGGCTTCTTTGACTTTCATTGGCACAACTTTGGTCCTCATGTTGATAAAAATTTCCAAAGGTGACAGAAAGATGGAGGAAAGACTAGGTGCTGAGAGCTCTCTTATACCTGCATTAAGGAGGCAATTAAACACACCTGAGCAATTACAAACACCTGTGAAGCCATGTGTCCCAAACATTATGGTGCCCTGAAATGGGGGGACGATGTATAAACACTGCTGTAATTTCTACACGGTGAAAGCAAAATGTATAAAAATGGCCTTTATTAAAATCTGACAATGTGCACTTTAACCACATGTGATTTTTTCTATTACAAATCTCAAATTGTGGAGTACAGAGGCAAATAAATAAATGATGGGTCTTTGTCCCAAACATTATGGAGGGCACTGTATATTCTCCTAGCACTTGCTTTGTTCCTGCCCACATCCGTCTTACATCTATCTCCCCTTACTACAATCAGTCTTAAGATGGATCCTGAGCCTAAACGTCGCCTATCCATGTCCTCCAGAGACGCTGTTACTGCAGTACTTTGTGTCTCTTTGTTCAAGACACGAATGCAAGACTTGCAGCAATGCGTTGACTGCGGATGATACAGAGCAGAAGGGCCAAGTTATAAATTTGTGTCCCCAATAAAGGCAAGGTGGAGAGTGAAGGAAGTCGTCTCGGGTTACAACATGATGTTGATCAACTTGGAGAGTGGGTAAAGGATTGCCGGATGGATTTAACTCAGACATTTAAGGAAAGAGAGGCAGAGTGTTTTGGAGATGTATAGGACAAACTTAAGACAGTGGCCTTTAAGAGGCGTATAGGTAGGCAATGTATTGTCCAAATTCTAATTTTCATATCCTAATTAATGTAAATTAACACCATTTTTAAAAAAAACTTTTGATTGTGTGTTGTTAGAATCTAAATGTTTTCCCTTTGATTTTTAAAAATCTCCGGTTAGTCGCAACATTTTTTTTCATGTGAATCAATTTTTTTCAGAAATAAAAAGGAAATCATAGGCGACATTTTATATCAATAGGCCACGAGTAAAAACGGCACCTAATGTCATCAAAATCAAACTCCACCGTGGGAAGTCCCCTGTTGTAACATCAGTGATTTAACGGCACAGAAAACCCGCTCAGGCTGACCAAGGTGCCCATCTACACTAGTCCCATTTGCCTGCATTTAGCCCATTAACCTCTAAACCTTTCATAAGGTCATATGATAGGAGCAGAATTAGGTCATTCGGTCCATCAAGTCAACTCTGCCATTCAATCATGGCCGATCTATCTCCTTCCTAACCGTATTCTCATGCCTTCGCACCTAAACCCTGTACTAAACTGTACTCATCAAGAATCTAGCCATCTCTGCCTTAAAAATATCCATTGACGGCCTCCATAGCCTTCTCGGGCAAAGAATTTCACAGATACACCACCCTTTGACTAAAGACATTTCTCCTCATCTCCTTCCTAAAGGAACGTCCTTTGATTCTGAGGCTATGACTTCTAGTCCTCGACTCTCCCACTCGTGGAAACATCCTCTCCACATCCACTATCCAAGCTTTTCACTATTCGGTACATTTCAATGAGGTCCCCCCCTCGTTCTTCTAAACTCCAGCGAGTACAGGCCCAGTGACGTCAAACGCTCACCACATGTTAACCCACTCATTCCTGGGATCATTCTGGTAAACCTCCTATGGACCCTCTAAAGAGCCAGCACACCCTTCCTCAGATATTGTGCGCAAAATTGCTCACAATACTCCAAGTGCGGTCCGACCAGCGCCTTCTCAAGCCTCGGCATTACATCCTTATTTTTGTATTCTCGCCCTCTTGAAATAAATGCGAGCATTGCGTTTGCCTTCTTTACTACCAATTCGACTTGCAGATTAACTTTTTGGGAATCCTGCACCAGCACTCCCAAATCCCTTTGCACCTCCGATCTCTAAATTCTCTCCCCATTTACAAAATAGTCTACGCCTTTATTTCTGCTACCAAAATGCATGACTGCACACTTTACTGCACTATATTCCATCTGCCACTTCTCTGCCCACTCCATCAACCTGTCCAAGTCCTTCTGCAAAATCCTTGCTTTCTCTACACTTCCTGCCCTTCCACCTATTTTCGTATCAACCGCAAACTTGGCCATAAAGTCTTCAATCCTCTCATCCAAATCATTAATGTACAACGTGAAGAGTGCCTCAGCACTGCCCCCCTGTGGAACTCTGCTCGTCACTGACAGCCAACGAGAAAAAGTCCCCTTTATTGCCACTCTTTGCCTTCTGCCATCCAGCAAACATGCTATCCATGCTACTATCTGCCCTTTGGTACCATGTGCTCTCATCTTCCTCAGCAGCGTCACATGTGGCACCTTATCAAAGGCTTTTTGAAAATCTTGGTGAACAGCATCAACTTACCCTCCTTTGTCTGTCCTGCTATTTACTTCAAAGAATTCTAGCAGATTCTTCAGGCAACATCTCCCCTTCACAAAACTATGTTGACTTCAACCTATTTTATCATGAACTTCTAAGTACTCCGTAATCTCATCCTTTATAATGGACTCTAAAATCTTACCAACTAACTGGCCTATAGTTCCCACTACTCTGCTTGCTCCCTTCTTATACATCAGGGTAATATTGGCAATTTTCCAATTGTCTGGAACCACTCCTGACTAGTAACTTTTGAAATATCACTATTAATTCCTCGATAATTTTTAAAGCCACCTCTTTCAGAACCCTAGGGTGCAGTCCACCTGGTCCAGGTAACTTATCCACCTTCAGCCCTTTCAGCTTCCCAAGCACCTTTTCCTCAGTTATAGCCATTCCACCTTTTCCTTAGTAATAGCCATTCCAACTTCCACCCCTGACTCTTGAATTTCCGGCACGTTGCTGGTGTCTTCCACTGTGAAGACTGATGCAAAAAAGGTCTTCAACTCCTCTGCCTATCAATGAAATTGCACAAATCTCTTTTAAATGTTGTGACTGTTCCTGCCTCTACATTCCATACACCTACCACCTTGTATGTGAAAAGTTGCCTAAATTCCCTTTTAAAACATTTTCCCTCTCACATAATCTCTGCCTTCTAGTTTTAGACTCCTTTGAGGCTGACACAGGGTCGTGATAGTGCAGATCTCTATCCGGTCACCTCTCAGCCACCTTTGCTCCAGGGTAAACAATCCCAGCCCATCAAGTCTCTCCTCATTGCACAAGCCTCCCAGATCCAGTGACATCCTTGTGAATGTTTTCCTATTTTAATCACATCCCTTCTATGTCATGGTGACCTGAACTGCACACAATATTCCAGTGCTGTTTCACTAACAGCACTATTTCAAAGCATTACTTCCCTCTTCTCTAGAACACAGACCTTTATTACCCCCTGCCCTGGAGATTCAAGGAACCTCACGTCAGCACAATGCTCAAACAAAACTGATTATAAGAGACAACTTTGTACTTGAAAATTGCCATTTTAATTTTTTTAATAAAAGTTTAAATGCTCTGTCAATTAAAAGGTTAGAATTCATCTCTGGAACAAAGGGCTGCAGATCATCTCAGTAAATGTCAAAAGACTGCTTTTAAAGTCATACTTGGCTTGGTTAGAACGCTTTAAGCACTGAGTGTGAACAAACTGACAACTAATTGAGAGTTTAATTGAATGGAACATGGGAGGGCACAGAGTGCTGGAGTAACTCAGTGGGTCAAGCAGCATCTCTGGAGAACATGGATTGGTGATGATTCTGGTCTCCCGAATGAAACACTGGGCTTGGTGTTGTGTTTGTGGGCAGAATGGATGTAGCTCCTGATCCTTGGCTTATCTAAAGTAAGGGAGATGGCACATAGTGAGTGCAGTTTTACCCATTGTCTATCTCTCACTGTTATAAGATCACTTGATTCACATGTCCTTGTAATTCTTTCTTCACTTTGAGCATTCAAACAGCTGAAGATTTTGCAGTAAATACCACTTGTAGCATGGAAAGACCAAAAGAGATGAAAGCTCAAAGGAATCCTAAACCTTCCCTACTCAAAGCCCTTTGAAGTATTTTAAAAATAGTGGCCAATTAAACAGTTTAGTTTGGAGATACACCATGGGAACAGTTCCTTCAGCCCATTGAGGTCCACTGACCGTCAATCACCCGTTCACACTAGTTCTATGTTATCCCACTTCAGCCACTCCCTCCACACTAGGGAAAATATAAAGAGGCCAATTAACCTGCAACCCTGCATATCTTTGCGATGTGGGAGGAAACCGGAGAACCCGGAATAAACCCACACGGACAGCACCCGAGGTTAGATTCGAACACAGGTCTCTGGCATTGTGAGGCGCAGCTCTGCCCGCAGCACCACTGTGCAAAATGGGAGACTTATATGGAGCTTGAGAGTTAGCAGTGAGACTGTGAACTGGAATAAGAGTAACATATCATTTGTTTCAATTAATTGACACGGCAGTGTGGACTATTAAAAAAACAAATCTGACGGCATAATTGCCTATGGATAGGAAAGGCTGAAAGGGATACGGGCTAAATGCAGGCAGGTGGGACTGGTGTAGATGGAGCAACATGGTCAGCATGGACAAGTTTGGACAAGTCAGAAAGCCCTGTTTCCATGTTGTATGACTAAATTTAATCAATGGGCAGAAATAATGAATATTGTTGTTGTTTGTCTCTCTTCAGGCACATTCAACTGGTTCTTTGGAGAACTTTCAAACTCAGGGCAGCAACAGTTTTGCGTGCTATCCCTCTGGGCCTCCTACTCCGTACTCCCTTCAGCCCGGGCCTCCTTCTCAGCTCGGGTGGCAGTAAAAGGTGTGGACCCTGGGCTTGTGATTCAACACCGTACCAGTTGAACTTATCCAGCTCTTTGGAGGGGGCGTCCAGCAGATTTTACAGTGTGTGCAGCTGAAACTTGGTGATTTTTTTTTAAAACAATGAATTTAAAGATAAAAAAAAAAAGAGGTGTGAAGATTGACATGCATTATTTTAATTGAATTGTTCCTTGCTACTTGTAATGAGCCTTTTCAACTGGAAATTTAATCACAAACGTTAAATTCACTGCACCTTGGTACACATGACAATAATTACCTACACGAAATATACTGACAGAAGCATTATGTGGGAACTGAGGGGCTGGATCATGCAATTGAGTTCCTGGGCTTGTTAGATGCAATCAGATTTAGGTTTGGGCTAATTCTTCTCATGCGTACCGAGGCACAGTGAAAGCTTTGTTTTGGATGCTTTCAGCAAAATTAATTAAAAACCATAAGTACAATGAGGAGTTTAATTAACTGACAATTACTGACCGCATTGTAATCAGATTCCTGCATCGAAAGTAGTTCCTTTTGTTTTCATAGGTTATAGGTTGCTGGACTGGTAGCTGGAATTTTAAGACACAAAGTGCAAAACTCAGTGGGTCAGGCAGTATCTCTGGAGAACATGAATGGGTGACGTTTCATGGCGGGACCCTTCTTCAGACCGAAAAGATACGTCCCGACCTGAAATATTACCTATACATGTTCTCCAGAGATTCTGCCTGACTCGCTGAGTCACTATAGCACATTGTGTCAATTGTTTTGTAAGCCAGCATCTGCAGTTCCTTGTGTCTAGCTAAGATTTTAAAACGGGTCATTGAATAAATATGGACTTGAAAAAACAATTCTCAGTAATAGCAAGCAGAGATTATTTAGATTGTCCATAAACATTCCACCTGATGAATTAGTGTCTTCCAGGGAAGGACATGCCTAGTCCTTGTCTGGTCCAGCCTGTATGTGACTGCTTATCCACCTTTGAGCTCATCGTCTTAACTCAGGGGCAGTTGGGGATTGTAAACGCCTGAGATGTACACATCTAATTCCTTGGAGTGCAGGAGGATGAGCGGTGATCTTAGAGAGGTGTAAAAATCATGAGAGGAATAGATTGGGTAAATGCACAGAATCCTTTGCCCAGAGTTGGGGAATCCAGAACCAGAGGCCATAGGTATAAGTTAAATGGGGAAAGATTTAATACAAAGCTGAGGGGTAACTGTTTTCTTGAAGGGTGGTGGGTATATGGAACAAGATGCCGGAGGAGGTAGTTGAGGCTGGGACTATCAGAACATTTAAGAAACATTTGGACGGGTACTTGGGTAGGAATGGTTTAGAGGGATATGGGCCAAGCACATGCAGATGGGACTAGTGTAGATGGGGTATGTTGGGTAGCATGGGACGTTGGATGTTATTATGCTGTATGACTCTGTGACTATCTCATAATCAAATAAATAAATAAGAGGAAAAACAGAATGCACTGTTCCAACTGGATCAAAGTTGCTGAACAAAGATGTTCCCATTTAAGACCCATCTGAAGAAGGGTTTTGACCCAAAACATCACCTGTCCATGTAATCCAGAGTTGCTGCCTGACCCACTGAGTTACTCTAGCACTTTGTTCCATTTAAATCATGCCCGTGGAACGGGTGGGAAATAACGATGACAAAAATGAGATCATGGTCAAATCTGTTAATAGCTGATCAAGTCTATGCTCTGTAGAAAACCCCCTGCCACAATCCAAATAATTCAGTACAATATAGGGAAATAGTAAAGCCATGGACATTTCAGATCCAGGAAGTGTATAAAACCGTGAGGGGGTCAAAAACCAGAGGACAAAAGTTTAAAGGAAGAGGGGAAACATCTAATAGGAAACTGAGGGCAACATTTTCACACTGAGAGTGGTGGGTAGATGGAATGAGTTACCAAAGGAAGTAGTTGAGGCAGGTACTCACAACATTTAAAAGGCATTTACACAGTAACATGGATATGAAAGGTTTAGAAATGTGGGCAAATTATACTAGCTTAGATGGGGCATTTTGGTTGCCGTGGGCAATTTGAGTCTGTTTCCATGCTGTATGCTTCTATAAATTAAGACTAGCAACTCTCTGGTGATAATAAGTTAAACTTTATTTTTTGTTTTCTGTACTCTGGAAATATTTACCCATTAGTCAGTGTCTGGTTTGAGGGATCACAGAATACTTTTGATTTAAAAAATTCCTAATTGCTGAATAGACGCCATGCTCCTTTTTGAAATTCAGACTGATTTCATGCAGGTAGTTTCTTTTGTGTGGCAGTCCATAACCATCTTAGGTATGAGATAGTGACTGTTCAATCCAATGAGGAACCAGGAGCGATTTTTATTCGGGTAAGTGGCAAGATTTAGGATGTTGTGAATAGCAGGCATTTACACATAAATTAGTCGATGAAATATGAGCAATAATGTTAGATTTTTGTAAAGAAACATGAAGCTAGAATTACTTAGAAATTTAATAAATTGCTATTCAATTTTAATATTTGTAAGTATTTATAATGTAAATACTAATGGAAATACCTGCTGTGACCTTATCCTCATGTAGTCTCAACAAGACTAAAAATCCTCAGACACAGAAATGATTTGTGGGTGAAAGTTGAAGGCCACAAGGTTAGCTGGCAGCTCTGTTAGGAAAATTATAAATTTGCCAACATACTCATCAAGGAATTTATACACCTCATATTATTGAGGAAGGTTCATTCAGGAATAAACCTTGGTTCAGCTACTGATTTTCTGCATTCTCTGTGTCAGTCTGTTTTATAGAGAACTATTGTATAAAATGAACATTTTGTCAAATATATGAGGGCTTCAATTAAGAAGATTCAACAATTGACATTTTAGATGTTCCCAAGTAGTGATGTGGAGATACGTGTAAGCAGTTAAAACAATGTTCTCATAATCATGTTATATCAATTTTAATTTAACAATCCTGTATTTTGCCAATTGTTGGTATCATGGGGTTGGTATCATCTTTAAAATGGTTTTTAAATGTGAAGCTGTAAAGCTTATAAAATGTTGCATCCTTAACATTGTTTTTAAATAGGTGTAGCAGATTGCACATGCATGTGATGTAAAAACACACTTTCAGAAAGCGTTGCTCCTGTATCATTAATACATGTATCATTGAGTGTGGTATCTTGTTATATGTCATTGTTTCAGAATTATTTTATATGCTGTCGGGATAAAATGAACTTCACCACGAATAGAGTGTATGTTTGTTACTTCTGTATTTGAGTTGGAGTTTTTAATGTCTTGCAAACATCTATCAGAACATGAAGATTTTTTTAAAATTATACACTTCCCAGGCTCGTCGTGCTCTTTTTGTATTTGTGAAATCATTTACACACGATTCTTCAGGCACAAATTATGGTATCATTGATCATTCTGGGCTTCCCCCAGCACCTGAACTTCTGTTTGCCAAGTTGATAAGATCATCAGAATCTTTCTGATCAATCAGAACTGAAAGAGTGTGAAATGGGCCTAAAATGGCAATGAAGCGGTGAGGAGTGTGATAGTGTGTCTAGGACTGTCGAGGGTGACACAATGTTCAGCTCCACCTGCCAATTCATCTGCTATACTAACCGAGTCATGCAGATTTACGAGGATGTTTCCAGGACTCGAGTCTATGAGCGAAAGGGAGCGGTTGGGCAGGCTAGGACTTTACTACTTGGAGCCTAGGAGGCTGAGGGGTGATCTTACACAGATGTATAAAATCATGAAGGTTTAGTGTGAATGCACAAGTCTTTTCTCCAGAGTAGGCGAATCAAGAACCAGAGGACATGGGTTTAAGATGAGAGGGGAAATGTTTAACAGCAACTTGAGGGGAAACTTTTTTTACATGAAGGATGGTTGTGGATGGAACGGGATGCTGGAGGAGGTGGTTGAGGCAAATACTATCACAATATTTAAAAAAAACTGGTACATGGATGGGACCAGTTTAGCGGGATATGGGCCAAGCACGGGCAGGTAGGACATGTCGATGGGGCATGTTGGTCAGTTTAGGCCAAAGGGACAGTTTCCACGTTGTATTACTCCATGTCTATCCATACCAAAAGCAAATACACTCTAGCCTTGATTGGCCTAGTTTTCTCCCGCTCATTCTGCGGAAACCTCAGGTTTGACTTATTCATGTTGCCACTTGTCGTATTTCTCATGCTGCCTGACCCCCACCCTGTGCTTTGCTTTCCCTCTACGATAAGTGGTTGGCATGAAGTGGTGCAAAAGTGACATCAAACATGCTGAGCAGCCAATAACAGTGTGGAATAACTAATTCAGAAAATAAGAAGCTTTCATTAATATTTGAAACGTTACAGACTGGGAGTTAATTCAGTTAAGATAGAAGTTGGATTACCATAAACATAAAGAATAAAAATGTGTTTAATAAAGAAAAAGGTGGAATTCAAATATGATTAATAAAGGAGTGACAATTCATACGATGACTTTCAGGAGCTAAAGCTGTATGATAACCAGCAGTTATGGTGCAGCACAGTGGCGTTGTGGTCGAGCTGCTGCCTTACAGCGCCAGAGACCCAGGTTTGCTGGGTTTGATCCTGACTACGGGTGCTGTGTACGGAATTTGTACGTTCTCCTTGTGACCTTGTGAGTTTCCTCCGATTGCTCCAGTTTCCTCCCACTTCCAAAAGACGTGGTCCGTAGATGAATTGGCTTCTGTAACTTTTCCCCAGTGTGTAGGATAGAACTAGTGTATAGGTGATTACTGGCCAGCGCAGACTCAGTGGGCTGAAGTGCCTTTTTGCAACTAAACTGAGTTACACCTTGTGTTCCTAGCCCCTGTGCTTGCATGTGGAAGGTACCTTGGGATGCATAGATCAGAGAGTGATTGGGATTGTTTGAAGAGTCAATGTCGTTGGACCCAGGTCTGTCTCTGTCAAGGACCGTGTGGTGGGTGTCCGTGTGCCAGTCTCCCCATGGTAAAAGATGTCACGCAACAGGAGTCCACCAAGAAGGACATGAAGTCCGTGGCTCCAGGATCGGCCTCTTCAGCCTTCTCAAGACCCACAGAAAGTGATTGACATTGACTGGAGTGATTGGCATTGATTGAAGAGTAATTGGTATTGATTGTCATAATGGATGGAATACTTTATTGGCACAGTGAAATCCTTTGCTTGCATACACAATGTATACAAATAGCATACAACTGTATGCAAATAACATGATTGGCATTGATTGGAGTGATTGGCATTGATTGGAGATGGATTGGCATTAACTGGAGTGATTGGAATTCAAGATTCAAGAGAGTTTATTGTCATGTGTCCCAGATAGGACAATTAAATTCTTGCTTTGCTTCAGCACAACAGAATATAGTAGGCATAAATAAATACAGAACAGATCACTGGAGTTTTCTTGCGTATGGCGTGCACAGCCTGAAGTTGTAGGACAACTTGTTCTATTTGATCTTATTTGATTGTGCACGCCAGGTTGATTGCATTCGTCGAAACAGGGCGGACCACGTGAAGGTTGCAATCTCCCACCCCATTGACTGGACTGAATGGTATTGATTGAAGAGAGGACCAGGGCGTGGCAGCAGCGAGGCTGAGGGTTTTGCCCTGATAGATCAGACTCAACTGTGACTAGAGATGACCACAAGAGGGAGAGGAAGTTTCTTGCACATTTTTTCTGCAATTTAACGCATGTTTTTCTTACGGGGCCTTTGCAATGTACGGTAGAAAAATGTAGGCAAACGGACGTGCAGTATAAGTGCCACAGGACTATATTCCACACTGTATCTCCCACGTTGCTCTACCTATTGCATCTTGAGTTTGAACTAATTACCTCCATGTGTATATAGATCTGATCCAGAACAGTACAGCACAGCAACGGGCCCATCGGCCCACAATGTCTGTGCCGTACATGATGCCAAGACCAACTCATATCAACCTTGCTCTAATCCATACCCTTCCGTATCCTACACTGTACCTCTGTACATATGACTATAATAAACCTCAACCTGGATTCAAATGACAACATTTATTCCGCTCTCGTTTTCACGATACTGAACTACAAAGTCTTTCCCGTGGTAGAGGATTCTAAAGCTAGAGAGCGTAGGTTTATGGATGGGGGGGGGGGGGGGGGGGGGCGGGGGTGAGATTCAATAGATTTATACCTCAAATAAATATATAACCTCAAAGGTTTCAAAGGTCTTTTATTGCCACGTGTACCAATTAAGGTACAGTGATAAAGAAGGAACTGCAGATGCTGGAGAATCGAGGGTACACAAAAGGCTGGAGAAACTCAGCGGGTGCAGCAGCATCTAAGGAGTGAAGGAGATAGGCGAGGTTTCGGGCCGAAACCCTTCTTCAGACCTTCTTCAGAAAGTACAGTGATATGAGAATTGCCACACAGCCATATGGAAAAAAAAAGCAACAAGACACACAACAACATAAAAGTTAACACAAACATCCACCACAGCAGATTCCCCACATTCCCCACTGTGATGGAAGGCAATACAGTCCAATCTTCCTCTTTATTCTCCCACGTTCGGGGCGATCGAAGCTCCCGCAGCCGTCGGGGCGGTTGAAGCTCCTGCGGCTTGGAGTTCCCCGAAATCGGTCTCTAACCAGAGACCGCGAGCACCGCGATGTTAAAGTCCGCAGGTTGGAGCTCCGAGGTCAAGAGTGTTTTATTGTCATATGTCCCAGATAGAACAATGAAAATCTTACTTGCTGCAGCACAACAGAATATGAAATCATAGTAAATAATATGATAAACGAGTGAGAGAGGAGAAGAAAAAAAAAGTTCAGTGTGAATATATATATATATATATATATACACACATGCTCACATATGTATATGTATATATATATATATATATACATATATACACATGTGCACAAAGTCTGCAGGCTCCCCGTGATGGAGCTCTCGCCCGGTCTCCAGCAAAGCCCGCCAACTCCTCGATGTCAGCGCAGACGGAGATACGGTACGGAAAGAAATCGCATCTCCTTCTAGGTAAGAGATTAAAAACAGTTTTTCCCAACTCCCCCACTCCCCACATAAAACAAGCTAAAGAACACTAAAAACATACATTTAACTGTAACATACACATACTATTTAAACACAAAGAAGGAAGGGACAGACGAGGCGGGCATTGTTGCCTAGGCAACCTGATATATAAAACCATGAGAGGCATTCCCTGAAGGTGGAATCGCATGTAGATAGGGTGGTAAAGAAAGCTTTTGGTGTGCTGGCCTTTATAAATCAGAGCATTGAATATAGGAGTAGGGAAGCAATGTTAAAATTGTACAAGGCATTGGTGAGACCAATTCTGGAGTATGGTGTACAATTTTGGTCGCCTAATTATAGGAAGGATGTCAACAAAATAGAGAGAGTACAGAGGAGATTTACTAGAATGTTGCCTGGGTTCCAGCAACTAAGTTACAGAGAAAGGTTGAACAAGTTAGGTCTTTATTCTTTGGAGCGCGGAAGGTTAAGGGGGGACTTGATTGAGGTCTTTAAAATGATGAAAGGTATAGACAGAGTTGACGTGGGTAAGCTTTTCCCATTGAGGCTAGGGAAGATTCAAACAAGAGGGCATGACATGAGAATTAAGGGACAGAAGTTTAGGGGTAACATGAGGGGGAACTTCTTTACTCTGAGAGTGGTGGCTGTGTGGAATGATCTTCCAGCAGAAGTGGTGGAGGCAGGATCGATTTTAACATTCAAAAGTAAAGTGGATAGGTATATGGACGGGAAGGGAATGGAGGGGTATGGTCTGAGTGCAGGTAGATGGGACTAGGGGGAAATAAATGGTCGGCACGGACTGGAAGGGCCGAGAGGGCCTGTTTCTGTGCTGTAATTGCTGTAGTTGTTATAGATAAGGGAGACAATCTGAAACTTTGCCAGGGTCGAGATTTTGCGGTGTGGGGCAAAATCTAAAGGAGATGAACGGGCCAAGTTTATTACACAGAAGGTGCCTGCAATGCACCACCAGCAGTGGTGGTGGTGGAGGCAGATACGATAGTGGTGCTTAAGAGGGTTTTAGTTAGACACATGGATATGCAGGGAATGGAGGGATATGGATCACGTGCGGGCAGAGCAGATTAGTTGGTGTTGGCATCATATTCGGCACAGACACTGGGCTGAAGGGCCTGTTCCTGTACTGTTTATGTGTTTTATATTGTATGCATATTATTATTACAGTTTATTAATGTAACACATCAGGGGCTGTCACCTCCATTGGCATTCCTGTCATTGCCAGCGTTGTTACAAACACCTCTGGCCACTTAAGTTTGCTGATATATGACAAGACAACGGTCATGATGAGCGAGAAAAGCATTGCAAACGTTTTGTGGGGGAAAGTCTGGACATAGTGGTCATCTTTGAAGTGACCCCCGGGATAGTGGATGAGAGGTGGGAGGTCAAACAGTGGTTCCCCACCGGCCATCCTCAGCAATGCTCCTGTCAGGACGCCAGTGACAAACCCGAGCCTGTTCACGCAGGGAGCGTACAGCACGCACACCAGCTGGGGGAAGAGGACAACGTACACAATGTCGGCACTCAGCGCGTATAGGCCGTAGATGGTGCTGGTGAAGAGGGCAAGGACGGTGGCAAGGACCGTCACCACCAGGACCGCGCTCTTCATCACGTACATCACTTCCCGGTCTGACGCCTGGAAATGAGGAGAAAATGGCAACCGTGAGAATCACTTTCCATGAAAACACTGGTGAATATATTATAGAGTCGTACAGCACGGGAACAGGCCCATGGGAACAAGTGATAGGAGCAGAATTAGGCCATTCGGCCCATCAAGTCTACTCCACCATTCAATCATGGTTGATCATGGCATGACATGAGAATTAAGGGACAGAAGTTTAGGGGTAACATGAGGGGGAACTTCTTTACTCAGAGAGTGGTGGCTGTGTGGAATGATCTTCCTGCAGAAGTGGTGGAGGCTGGATCGATTTTAACATTTAAAAGTAAAGTGGATAGGTATATGGACGGGAAGGGAATGGAGGGGTATGGTCTGAGTGCAGGTAGATGGGACTAGGGGAAAATAAATGGTCGGCACGGACTGGAAGGGCCGAGAAGGCCTGTTTCCGTCCTGTAATTGTTATATGGTTATATGGTTATATCTATCTCTCCCTCCTAACCCCATTCTACCTGTCCAAATGTATTTTCAAGTAGACCCTCAGACAGTTCATTCATACACCCATCACCCTCTGTGTGAATAAGGTGCCCTCAGGTTCCTATTAAAACTATCCCCTCTCAGCTTAAACCAATTTCCCCTGGTTCTTGATTCCCCTACTCTGGGGAAAGGACTCTGTTCCTTCACCCTATTTAACCTCATCATGATATCACACACCTCTATAAGATGACCCCTCAGCCTCCTGCACGCCAAGGAATAAAGTCCCAGCCTGCCCAACCTCAGGTCCTCAAGTCCTGGCATCATCCTCGTAAATCTTTACGGCATTCTTTGCAGCAGAATGACATCCTTCCTCTTGTAGGGTGACCATAACTGAACACAATACTCCATATGCAGCCTCAACAACTTCTTGTACCACCATAATATAACGGCCCAACATCTATGCTCGACACCTGACTGATTGGACATGAAAGGGCCACGCCAATTTAAAGATGTTCTTTTCACTGAATCTGAATGACGTAGTGAATGAAGAGATTGGGTTATGTGAACCATATTCTTCCCCTCTGTTATCAGGCCTCTGAACGGTCCTTCCGAAGATAGGGTAACTGTCTGATTCACCTCTACCCAATTGTGGACATTGGACTTTGTCTCTGGAATGCTGAGATCTATTCTGCACTCTGTATCTTCCCCTTTGCTCTACCTATTTTGCCTGAGACACAAGGAACTGCAGATAAAATGTGTCGGAAGGAACTGTAGATGCTGGTTTACAAAAAAAGTAAAGCGCTGGAGTAATTGAACGGGTGAGGCAGCATCTCTGAAGGTCATGGATAGATGACGTGCTGAGTTAAGCCTGAGGAAGGGTCCCGACCTGAAAGGTCACCCATCCATGTTCTCCAGAGATGCTCTCTCTGGGCTGCTGAGTTAACCTGGCAATCTGTGTCGTTCTTTCCCTTCGTGTCACCTTTGGCCGGAGAATCCTGCGGTAGATGTTGTGGGTGAACATGGAGCTGGACGAGAGAAGAGAGGAGTCAGTGGAAGACATGACGGCCGCAGCAATGGCACCGGTCCCAAACAGGGAGACGTAGGGAGGGCACAGGTGGCGGAGGACGATGGGCAAGATCATGGCGGCCTCCCCCTTCTCGAAAGGTGACGAGGCGCCATACGACGTTTGGTTCCAGTCTGCAACAGAAAAACAGAGAAGTGTCCATAACCAGAGATGGTGGGGGTCCTTGTTAATAGATGCCGTCTTCCCGAGGAAACGTCTAAAGTTCAGGCCAACGAGGCTTCTTGCCTTCCCAGTTCCTGCAAACGGTCTTTGACTTGAAATGTTCAATGTTGCTCATTCCACAGAGGCTGCCTGGCCTGCCGAGTATTTGCAGTACTCACAGTTTTAGTTATAATCCATGTTTAATTGCAAACATAGAACTACTTTCACATCAGAGTTATAGGGCCATGCAGCATGGACACAGGCCTTTCAGCCCAATTTGACCGCACCGCCTAACATGCCCATCTACACTGGTCCCTCCTACCTTCATTTGGCTCATATCCCTCGAAACCTGTCCTATCCATGGACCTATCTAAATGTTTTATAAATGCTGTGGTAGTATCTGCCCGAATTACCTTCTCCATCAGCTTGTTCCATGCACCTACCACCCTCTGTGTGAAAAAATTACCTCTCAGGTTCCTATTAAATCTCTCCCCCTCACCTAAACCTGGGTCCCCTGGTTCTTGATTCCCTAAAGGGCCTGTCCTACCAGCATCCAACTCTATGCGATGAACGCGATCAAACTAGAAGCGGGGGCCGCACGGAGGTCGGGTGATCCCCCGTACAGGGTCGTTCCCACAAGCATGCGCCTGCATGCGGCAAGTGTGACCAAACCGGCAGCAGGGGCCACGTTGAGGTCGGGTGAGTGGCGCAACGCGGCGCAAAGTGAGGCGAACTTGGAGCGACGTCTTAAAGGTAAGTTCGCCAGGACAGAGAGGGGCACACAGAGAGGGGCACAAAGGTACACACACAGAGGGCCACGGAGCCACACAAATAGAGGGTCACGGAGGCACCTACAGATAGGTTCACGGAGGCACGACGTCGAGGCGGTGTGTAATGTGTCGAGGCGACTGCGAGCCGACAAGCCGTTGTCGTGCGGAATTATTGAACATAGTCAGTTTTTCGGAGCCCCGCGCGATGTCGGGACGAACTCCGCACAATTCCGCACGGCTCCGGCGATCGAAGTGGGACCGGCCCCGCGACGCCGGACGGCTCAAGCGACCACGTTAGGTCGCGCTCACCGCATAGAGTTGCATGCTGGTGGGACAGGCCCTTTACTCTATGTAAGTGGTTCTGTGCGTCGACCCAATCCATTCCTCTTATAATTTTGTGAGATTGTTATGTTAAAGATCGCAGCTAAAATATTCAAGACATTGCCAAATACAAACTGCTGGACTAACTCAGCCAGTCAGGCAACATCTCTGGAGAACATGATGACTCTTCGGGTCGCGAATCATCTTCAGAAACATCACCCATCCTTTTTCTCCAGAGATGCTGCCTGACCCACTGAGTAACTCCACCATTTTCTTTGTCTATAAACCAGCATCTGCAGTTCCTTCTTTCTACATTTTTTTCCATATCCAGAATGTGTGTGACCCTGGGCAATCAGCACCTGCGGAAAGGACACTGAGTGAAGTGACCCATCGCTGAGTTAGATCATCCACTAACGTCCATACGTCACATATACAGTGCACTCAGAAAGTATTCAGACCCCTTCACTTCTTCCACATTTTTGTTACGTTACAGCCTAATTTTAAAATAGATTAAATTCATTTTTTAATCATCAATCAACACACAATACCGCAGAATGAAGAAGTGAAAACAGGTGTTTGGAAATTTTGCAAAGTAATTAAAAAGAAATAACTGAAATATCACATTCACATAAGTATTCAGACCCTTCGCTATGACACTCAAAATTGAGTTTAGCTTCATCCTGTTTCCATTGATTATCCTTGAGATGTTTCGACAACTTGATTGGAGTCCACCAGTGGTAAATTAAATTGATTGGGCATGATTTGGAAAGGCACACACCTGTCTATATAAGGTCCTGCAGTTGACAGTGCATATCAGAGCAAAAACCAAGCCATGAAGACGAAGGAATTGTCCGTAGACCTCCGAGACAGCATTGTGTCGAGACACAGATCTGGGGAAGGGTATAAAACAATTTCTGCAGCATTGCAGGTCCCGAAGAGCACAGTGGCCTCCGTCATTCTTAAATGGAAGAAGTTTGGAACCACCAGGACTCTTCATAGAGTTGGCTGCCTGGCCAAACTCAGCAATCGGGGGAGAAGGGCCTTGGTCTGGTAGGTGACCAAGAATCCGATGGTCACTCTGACAGAGCTCCAGAGTTCCTCGGTGAAGATGGGAGAACCTTCCAGAAGGACAACTGTATCTGCAGCACTCCACCAATCAGGCCTTTATGGTAGAGTGGCCAGACGGAAGCTACTCCTCAGTAAAAGGCACATGACAGCCTGCTTGGAGTTTGCCAAAAGGCACCTAAAGGACTCTCAGACCATGAGAAACAAGATTCTCTGGCCTGATAAAACCAAGATTGAACTCTTTGGCACTGAATGCCAAGTGTCACGTCTGGAGGAAACCAGGCACCGCTCATCACCAGGCCTATACCATACCTACGGTGAATCATGGTGGTGGCAGCATCATGCTCTGGGGATGAGTTTCAGTGCCAGGAACTGGGACACTAGTCAGGATCGAGGGAAAGATGAACGGCGCAAAGTACAGAGAGATCCTAAATGAAAACCTGTTCCAGAGCGTTCTGGACCTCAGACTGGGGCAGAGGTTAACCTTCCAACAGGACAACGACCCTAAGCACACAGCCAAGACAATGCAGGAGTGGCTTTGTGACAAGTCTGTGAATGTCCTTGAGTGGCCCAGCCAGAGCCCGGACTTGAACCTGATCGAACATCTCTGGAGGGACCTGAAAATAGCTGTGCATCGACCCTCCCCATCCAACTTGACAGAGCTTGAGAGGATCTGCAGAGAAGAATGGGAGAAATGACCCAAATACAGGTGTGCCAAGCTTGTAGCGTCATCCCCAAGAGACTTCAGGCTTGTAATCGCTGCCAAAGGTGCCTCAACAAAGTACTGAGTAAAGGGTCCGAATCCTTATGTAAATGTGATATTTCAGTTATTTCTTTTTAATTACTTTGCAAAAATTTCTAAGCACCTGTTTTTGTTTTTTTATTATGGGGTATTGTATGTAGATTGGTGATAAAAAAAATGAAATTAATCCGTTTTGGAATAAGGTTGTAACGTGACAAAATGTGGAAAAAGTGAAGAGGTGAAAGTGAATACTTTCTGAATGCACTGTATTTAGTTCAGTTTAGTGGTCCAGAATGGAAACGGGCCCTTCGGCCCATCGAGTCCCCTTGACCATTGATCACCCGTTCACACTAGCTCTATCTTATCTCACTTTCCCATCCACTCCCGGCACACTAGAGACATTTTACAGAGGGCCAATTAACCTACAAACTCGCACGCCTTTGGGATGTGGGAGGAAACTGGAGCATCCGCAGGAAACCCCGGGCACCCGAGGTCAGGATCGAACCTGGCGCTGTGAGGCTCCAGCTCTACCCACTGCACCACTGTGCCACCTTGTGTATAGTTTGATCATGAACCTAGGTTAGGTTTATTATATTCAAGAAGAAACTGCAGATGCTGGAAAATCGAAGGTAGATAAAAATGCTGGAGAAACTCAGCGGGTGAGGCAGCATCTATGGAGCGAAGGAAATAGGCAACGTTTCGGGTCGAGACCCTTCTTCAGACTGATGTGAGGGTGGGGGTGGTGTGGGTGGTGTGGGGGTGGGGGGGGGGGGGTATGATCATTGACTTTTCTAATTTCGGGTAGTCCTGAATTTCTCCTCCCCTTCTCAGCTCTCCCTCAGCTCGCTGGCTCCACCTCTTCCTTTCTTTTTCCCACCCCCACCCCCCCACCCTCACATCAGTCTGAAGAAGGGTCTCGGCCCGAAACGTTGCCTATTTCCTTCACTCCATTAATGCAGCCTCGCCCGCTGAGTTTCTCCAGCATTTCTGTCCACCTTAGGTTTATTGTAGGCATCGAGGTGCAGTGATCCAAATGCCATTCAAATATTGTCGGACAGATAATACTACACATAAATCCAATCAAGCCAAGCTCAAGTACAATAGGTAGTCCAATGTCCGCAATGGAGTAGAGGTGAATTGGACAGTATCCTAGCTTATGGAAGGACCGTTCAGATAACAGAGGGGGAAGAAGCTGTTCCTGAGTCTGGTGGTGCGCGCTTTCAAGCTTGTACAAGTGCCTGCGTTACTGTACCTGTAGAAGCTGCAACAGAACCAATCAGTACAGAGGGAATGCCCATGATACATCCACCGAACGCTCCCGCGATTGATAGTATCTGAGCTCCTTTCACGGAGGATGAAGCCAGCACTCGTTGAAAATAAGCTTGCCACGGGATGCCGCCCAGCACCTAGAAAGGAAATTCCAATCTGTGTATATACAAAGTAGAGATACAGAGAGCTTGGTGTTCTTAGAAATAAATAAGGCAGTGTGAATAGTGTCTCCTCTATCTTCGTAACCCTTGCTTTCCCTCTCTCTCTGGTCTGTCAAGGAGGACTCTCTCTAGCTTCTACAGGTGCACAGCAGAGAGCTTGCTGACCGGTTGCATCGTGGCTTGGTTCGGTAACTTGATCACCCTGGAGAGGAAAAGACTACAAAAAGTAGTAAACACTGCCCAGTCCATCATCGGCTCTGACCTTCCTTCCATCGAGGGGATTTATCGCAGTCGCTGCCTCAAAAAGGCTGGCAGCATCATCAAGGACCCACACCACCCTGGCCACACACTCATCTCCCTGCTACCTTCAGGTAGAAGGTACAGGAGCCAGAAGACTGCAACGACCAGGTTCAGGAATAGCTACTTCCCCACAGCCATCAGGCTATTAAACCTGGCTCGGAAATCTGAACATTAATATTCCTCCATCTGTTATTTGCACTTTATTAATTTATTAAGTCATGGGTGTATTTACGTATAGAATTGTAGTCAATGCCTTCTATGTTCTGTTGTGCTATGCAAAGAAAGATTTTCATTGTCCTGTCAGGGACACATGACAATAAACTCTTTTGACTTGGCTTGACTCTCCATCCCTCCCCCTTCCTAGTTCTCCGACCAGTCTGATAGTCCTCCTGATTAAATGTTATCTCTGCTTCATTGTCACCTTCCCCTTGCTAACAATGACCTATTCCACAGTTGCCTTGAGCCACATCTCCTTTGATGTCACATTTTCACACCTTACCCTTCCTTACCTCTGTGTCTCCCTCTCCCCTGACTCTCAGTCTGAAGAAGGATCTCAACCTGAAACGTTACCCATTCCTACTATCCAGAGATGCTGCCTGTCCCGCTAGGTTACTCCAGCATTTTGTGTCCATCACCAACAACTTGTCCTAGACTGGCCTTATCTAACCTTATAGAGGTGTACAAAATCATGAGAGGAATAGATCGGGTGGAGTCTCTTGGCCAGAGTAGGGGAATCGAGAACCATGAGGGGAGAAAGATTTGATAGGAACCTGAGGGGTAATTTTTTTTCCACGCAAATGGTGGTGGGTGTATGGAACGAGCTGCCGGAGGAAGTAGTTGGGGCAGATACTATTTCAACATTCAGGAAACAGCTAGACAAATACGTGGATAGGACAGTATATAGGGCATGGATAGGATGTAAGACTCTATGACCAGTCAGATTGAATCAATGGCTAAGAAAGCACACTAATTTTGACTTCCTCAGCAGGCTAACGATGAGTTGAGTTTGGGGGTCAGTATATTGTCACGTGTACCGAGGTACAGTGAAAAGCTTTTGTTGCGTGCTACCCAGTCAGCGGAGAGACTAGACGTGATCACTTTATTTATTTATTAGCAGCAAGTGTACAGGAGAGAGGAAAAGTGGAATGAGCAAGGATAGAACCCCTAGACCACCAAAGTGGTGGAGAGTGGAGTGAGTAAAAGAAATAAGGAAGAGGTAGAGAAATAAAAAGATAATTGTGGGAGAAAAATCATTTTTATCACATTAATTGTACCCAACATTGAAATAGGTAATGTTTTCCAATATAAAATATTCTTATGTAATTTGTCCAGTAAAGGCGGAAAATTAGATTTAAATAAAGAAGTGTATCTCTTTGTTACATAAATTCCAAGATATTTGAGTTTTTCATTTACTATTTTGAAGGGAAATTGTTGTAATATATGTGGATTGCTTTCCGTGATTGGCATAATTTCACTTTTATTCCAATTAATTCTGTATCCTGAAAATGAGCCATATTGAGTTATTAAATTTAACAAGTTAGGGATACTAACTTCAGGTTTTGTAATGTAAATTAATACATCGTCTGCATATAAGGAGATTTTATTCTCAGTATCTTTAGTGTTATACCCATATATTTCAGCATGGGACCTCATGCTTTCTGCTAATGGTTCTATTGCGAGTGCAAATAATAGTGGGGATAACGGACATCCTTGTCTACAGCCTCTAGATAAGTTAAATTTAGCTGATAACATTTGATTTGTTGATATTCTAGCTGTTGGGTTAGTATATAAAAGTTTTACCCATGTACTAAACTTCTCGCCCAATTGAAAAATGTTGATAACTGAAAATAAATAGGGCCATTCCACCTGCTGGAAAGCTTTCTCAGCATCATATGTTTCCAAAATTTGAGTATTAGTTTTTTCGCGATATACGTGATTACAATCGAGCCGTCCACAGTGTACAGATGCAGAATAACATGG
Organism: Raja brachyura; assembly: GCA_963514005.1. Next base: position 99,784,148 of record OY740786.1, read on the forward strand.
AAAAACAGTTTGGCCATAGTGGTCCCCTGCAGTACTCCACTGGTCACAGGCCACAATCACTTATTTAGCTGCCAGGCCATTTAATTTCATTTAATTTAGAGATACAATGTGGGAGCAGGCCCTTGCCCATCTGAGTCCGTGAGACCCAATGCACACCCGTACACTAGTTCTATTCGACATACGCTAGGGACATTTTACTCATAATCCTGGATGTCTTTGGAAAGTGGGAGGAATCTTGATCGCCCGGCGAAAACCCACGCGGTCACAGGGAGAACGTGCAAACTGAAGTTGTACAGAGCCCTAGTGAGACCACACCTGGAGTATTGTGAACAGTTTTGGTCCCCCAATTTGAGGAAGGACGTTCTTGCTATTGAGGGAGTACAGCATAAGTTTACAAGGTTAATTCCCAGGATGGCGGGACTGTCATATGCTGAGAGAATGGAGCAGTTGGGCTTGTATACTCTGGAGTTTAGAAGGATGAGAGGGGATCTTATTAAAACATATAAGGTTGTTAAGGGTTTGGACACGCTAGAGGCAGGAAACATGTTCTCGATGTTGGGGGAGTCCAGAACTAGGGGCAACAGTTTAAGAATAAGGGGTAAGCCATTTAAAACGGAGACGAGGAAACACTTTTTCCCACATAGTGGTGAGTCTGTGGAATTCTCTGCCTCAGAGGGCGGTGGAGGCCGGTTCTCTGGATGCTTTCAAGAGAGAGCTAGATAGGGCTCTTAAAGATAGCGGAGTCAGGGGATATGGGGAGAAGGCAGGAACGGGGTACTGATTGGGGACGATCAGCCATGATCACATTGCATGGCGTTGCTGGCTCGAAGGGCCGAATGGCCTACTCCTGCACCTATTGTCTATTGTCACACACACAGCACCCGTAGTCAGGATTGAACCTGGGTCTCTGGCACCGTAAGGCAGCAACACTACCACTGCGCCACCGTGCCGCACCCCTATTATGTGCCCATGTATTCGCGACTTATTCATTTACGCCAGGTAAGGCGGTGAACTTCCCCTTTAAGTTTCTTACCATCACCAACAGATCATCTATCCATTTCCCAATAAATATCTCATCGATTTTTCCCAGCCAGGGCTTTTGATGGACCTCCTCAACGGCCGTGATCTTGATGCTTGTAACAGCATGATTCAGCATCGTGAAGGGCACACAAAGCCACTAGAAGAAAGAGCATACCTTGTGATTATCCACTGTTAATCTCGCTGTGGATACAATAAATTGGTGCCCTCTGCAGCTGGTGGTCTTGCTCAGATGCCGGGCAAGTTATTAGTCATGCCATTCGGCCCATCAAGTCTACTCCAGCATTCAATCACGGCTGGTCTATCTCTCCCTCTCAGCCCCATTCTCCTGCCTTCTCCCCACAACCCCTGACACCCGTACTAATCAAAAATCCATCAATCTCCGCCTTAAAAATATCCATTGACTTGGCCTCCGCAGCCTTCTTGTGGCAATGAATTCCACAGATTCACCACCCTCTGACTAAAGAAATTCCTCCTCATCTCCTTCCTAAAGGAACATCCTTTAATTCTGAGGCTGTGCCGTCTAGTCGTAGACTCTCCCATTAGGGGAAACATCCTCTCCACATCCACTCTATCCAAGCCTTTCACTATTTGGTAAGTTTCAATGAGGTTCCCCCCTCATCTTTCCAAACTGCGAATACAGGCCCAGTGCCTTCAAATGCTCATCATACGTTAACCTAATTCCTATGATTATTCTTGTAAACCTCCTCTGGACCCTCTCCAGAGCCAGCACATCCTTCCTCAGATATGAGGCCAAAATAGGCTCACAAGACTCCAAATGTGGTCTGACCAGCGCCTTATAGAGCCTCAGCGTGACCTCCTTGTTTTTGTATACAAGCCCTCGTGCATTGCATTGCCTTCCTTGCTACCGATTCAAATCGCAAATGGACTCTTTGGGAACCCAAGTCCCCTTGCATGTCCGATTTCTGAATTCTCTCCCCCTAATTTAGAAAATGGTCTATGCCTTTATTTCGCCTACCAAAATGCATGACTCCAAACTTTGCTACGCTGTGTTCCATCTGCCACTCCTCTGCCCACTCTCCCAAACTGTCCAAGTCCTTCTGCAGAGTTCCTGCTTTCTCTACACTACCTGCCCCTCCACCTATTTTCGTATCATCCGCAAGCTTGGCCACAATACCGTCAATCCCCTCATCCGTCATTATGTGACGAGTAGCGGTCCCAGCACCGACCCCTGCGGAACTCCACTGGTCACCGGCAGCCATCCAGAAACAAAACCTTTGTCTCCACTCCTTGCCTTCTGCCATCCAGCCATCCAATGCTAGTATCTTCCCTAACCACACTCCAAAGACCTGCAGGTTTGCAGCTTCAATGGCCTCTGTAAATCATCCCTCATGAGTAGGGAGTGGATGAGAAAGTGGGATAGCATAATGAACACCTGATTGATGCTCTCTGTGGACTCGATGGGCCAAAGGGCCTGTTTCCACGCTGTATCTCTAAACCAATCTAAACTAAAAGCTGATAGTTGTAGGCAAGTATCTGTTGCTGAACCTGGTGGTGTGCGACTTCAGGCTTGTGTACCTTGGTGAGACGAGGGCACGGCCGGATGGTGGGGGATCCTTGACGATAGATGCCGCCTTCATGAGGAATCATCTAACGTTCAGGTCGAAGCGACTTCTTCCCTTCCCTTCCCAGTCCAACAAAAGCTGAGAGTTGGCTGACCTTTAGTTCAGGGATAGGGCAAGGAAACAGACCCTTCCAGTCTACACAGACCACCGATTACCCCGTACACGAGGTCTTTATAACACACGAGGGACAATTTACAGAAGCCAATTAACCTACAAATCTGGAGTGTGGGACAAACCTGGAGATGACCATTGTAGTCACGGGGAGAACGTACAAACTCCCTGTAGACAGCACCCGTAGTAGGGATGTGGTGTGGCGGTGCCTATCAGCAGCGGCTCGACACAGTCCGTCTGTCTGTCTATTTTTAATTTTTGTCTTGTTAAATGTATATCTTGACTAATTTTTATTATTTTTCTTTAGCTGTGTATATGTGAGAGGGAACGCGTTAATCTCTTCCTTGTACGGAGACCGGACTTTTTCCCTGTCGGGTCTCCGGTGTCGTTGGGCCTAACATCGTGGAGCCGGCGGTGGCCACCGGCCGGGACCAACCTGGGGGCTCCAGTCGCGGACCCTGCGGACCTGCCATCGCGGAGCTGGCCGTCTTCGGAACGGGAGGAGCTGTGGTGGCGCGCGGCTGCGACCCAGCTTCGGAGGCTCTGGCCGCAGGCCCGGTGGACAGGAACACCGGGAGCTCCAGGTCCCTGGTGGGAGACCGCTTTTCAGAGCTCCCGCAACGGCAACTTCTCCCACTGGAATCACGGGGTTTAAAGGACGCAGAGCGGGGGCCTAACATCGCCCGGCGTGGCTTAAACGGCCACGGGACTTACCATCGCCCCAGTTCACCTCGACGCTGCAGTTGGACTGCTGGACCGCGGGAGAAGAACAAAGGGAAGAGATAAGTCATTTGCCTTCTATCACAGTGAGGGGGTGTTGGAGATGCACTGTGATGGATGTTTGTGTAAACTGTGTTAAGTGTGGGTCTTGGGTTTCTTTTATAAGGTAAGACGGTAGAAAATGTAATTTTGTTCAAACCAAGTTGTTTGAATGACAATAAAAGGCCTTCTATTCTATTCTGAACCTGGGTCTTTGGCACTGTGAGGCAGCAACTCTACCGCTGCGCCCCTCACCGTGCTGCCCTAATACCCGCCGGGTATTTACAGCATTTTCCGTTTTAGTTCTAATCCATGTTTGATTGCAAACATAGAACTATTTTGACATGACTATGTTAAAGATATGTCGCTAAAATATTCAAGGCTTAGCAATAAACAAAGTGCTGGAGTAACTCAGCAGGTCAGGCAGCATCTATGGAGTATATGCCCCAAAATGGAACAACAAAATTCTTACATGCAGCAGCATGAGATGTAAACATAAGGACGTTTTGGTCCAGACTTTACAGATCTGTAACGTCGCCTGTCCATTCCCTCCACTGATGCTGCCTGACCCGCTGAGTTACTCCAGCACTTTGTGTTTTGCTCAGGATTCCAGCATCTGCAATTCTTTGTGCCTCCAGTCATTGGTGTAGCTATTCAAGGATACATAGATAGATACATAAAAAATAGAAGCATGAGGAGGCCATTTAGCCCTTTGAGCCAGCACCGCCATTCATTGTGATCATGGCTGATCGTCCCCAATCAATAACCCGTGCCTGCCTTCTCCCCATATCCCTTGATTCCACTAGCCTCTAGAGTTCCATCTCACTCTCTCTTAAATCCATCCAGTGATTTGGCCTCCACTGCCCTCTGTGGCAGGGAATTCCACAAATTCACAACTCTCTGGGTGAAAACGTTTTTTCTCACCTCAGTCTTAAATGGCCTTCCCTTTATTGTAAGACGGTGGCCCCTGGTTCTGGACTCACCCAACATTGGGACCATTTTTCCTGCATCTAGCTTGTCCAGTCCTTTTATAATTTTATATGTTTCTGTGAGATTCCCCCTCATCCTTCTAAACTCCAGTGAATACAAGCCTAGTCTTTTCAATCTTTCCTCATATGACAGTCCCGCCATCCCAGGGATCAATCTCGTGAACCTACGCTGCACTGCCTCAATCACAAGGATGTCCTTCCTCCAATTAGAATATCCAGAGATGCTGTAATGATATTGCCGAGGCTGTAACTCACCAAACCAAAGAAGATGCATCCTAACTGAATAATGTCGGTGTATGCAACGGAATACAGGCCCCCAAGGAGTGTGTAGAGCATTGCCACACTGGCCGAGATCACCATCGATACATTCCTATCGAGGTCAAGCATCACACTGGACGTTGTACCTGTGGAACAAAGAGATGTTTACATTTAGCCTTCTGCCAATATCTTGTGTCATCGAGCCACCGGTCTCTGACTCTATGCTACTTGAGATGATAAAATGATTTGAGGTATGGAGTAAAGGGCCTGTCCCACCAACATGCAACTCTATGCAATGAGCACGACCTAACGTGGTCGCTTGAGCTGTCCCACTTCGATCGCCGGAGCCGTGCGGAATTGTGTGGAGTTCGTCCCTACATCGCGCGGGGCCATGAAAAACTGACTATGTTCAAAAATTCCGCACAGCAACGGCTTGTCGGCTCGCAGTCGCCTCGACGCATTACACACCACCTCGACATCGTGCCTCTGTGAACCTATCTGTAGGTGCCTCTGTGACCCTCTGTGTGTGTGTGTGCCTCTGTGCCCCTCTCTGTGTGTCCCTCTCTGTCCTGGTGAACTTACCTTAAGACTTCGCTCCAAGTTCGCCTCACTTTGCGCCGCGTTGCGCCACTCACCCGACTTCCGCGCGGCCCCCGCTGCCGGTTTGGTCGCGCTTGCCGCATGCAGGCGCATGCTGGTGGGAACGGTCCTGTACAGGGGATCACCCGACCTCCGCGCGGCCCCCGCTTCTAGTTTGATCGCGCTCATCGCATGGAGTCGGATGCTGGTAGGACAGGCCCTTAAGGGTGTTAGAGGATGGAGCAAACAGCCTGCAGGTTCTTACCTAAGGCAGCAAGGATAGCGGCAGACCAGAATATTTCCCCGATTACAGCTGGGATGAATATCAGGCTGGCGATGCAGTTTCCGTACTGTTGTTGAAAGGGGTCCAACATGGTGACGTACTTGTGTTGCCGCATCTTCTTGGCGAAAAACAATCCCCCTGAGGAGCACAGAAGGAAGGTCTTGGTTACGGCCCGCGCCAACGTTACGGCCGGCACACTGAAATGTTGCCTATCTCCTTCGCTCCTTAGATGCTGCTGCACCCGCTGAGTTTCTCCAGCCTTTTGTGTACCAGCGGTAGAGCTGCTGCCTCACGGGTCCCATCCTGACCTCGGCTGCTGTCTGTGTGTAGTTTGCACGTTCCAGTGACCGCGTGGGCTTCCTCCGGGTGCTCCGGCTTCCTCCCACACTCCAAAGACGTGCGGGTTTGCAGGTAGGTTGGCTTCTGTAAATTGCCTCTCGGGTGCAGGGAGTGGATGAGAAAGTGGGAATAACATAGACGGGCGGCGTGGACTCAGTGGGCCGAAGGGCCTGTTTCCATACTGTGTCTGCAAACTAATAAACTGTCAATGGGAAACCCAGATGACAGGACTGCTCAACCAAGACACAGCTTGAGAGAAGGATGTTACTGACTGCTCACAGCCACTCACACAGCCTGTTCGGGTGCAGTATGTGAAGGAGCCCTGCTGGTGGAGTTAACAGCACACTACACTAAACTAAACCTGGTCTCTAAACTAAAGACAGACACAAAATGCTGGAGTAACTCAGCGGGACAGGCAGCATGTCTAGAGAGAAGGAAGGGGGGACGTTTCAGATCCAGACCCTTCAGACTGACTAATCTAAAGTAAACGATTCCGCAGGTATATTAAGAATAGAACGGTGGCAGGGGAAAGAATAAAGGGGCTGTCCCACTGTACGAAGTAATTCAAGAGTTCTCCCGAGTTTCCCCCAGATTCGAACGCGGAGAATTACGGTAATAGCCGCTCGTTGGTACTCGGGGCTCTCGTGGACATTTTTCACACTGCTGCAAAATCTTCACGAGTTGCCGCGTTTGCTGAGTAACTGCCGTTAGCGTTACGAGCCGCTACGGGACATCCGTCCTGTATGGGATGGCTGCCCAGCCTGCAGCTGTTTGTTTTTCAATCTTTTTAAAATTTTTTAGTGAGTTTTAGTGTTTTGTTTTTGGAGCTTGAATCTTTTTTATGTGGGGGGTGGAGTGGGGGTGGGGGGGGGAGGGGAAACTACTTTTCCTGGTCCCTACCTGGTCAGAGAGGCGGCTTTTCTCCGGGCAGCTCGCGGCCTACCAGCGGGCCTGGAGCGGCGTTTCCTGAGAGGACCGCCCAGAACCTCGGCTTTGGTGGCGGCGCAGCGCTGGAGCGCTATCGCCGAGTGGGCGATGCCTTACCCGGGTTGCCGCGCTGGAGCTCCGGTGAGCTGAGACCGCTGAGATAAAACATCGCGGAGCTGCGGGTCTGTGGAGCGGCCAGCTGCGGGCAGCGGCGCTGACTTTAACATCGGGAGCCAGTGGGGGGGGGGGGGGGGGCCTCCATGCAGCGTGGCCTTGTTGGCTTCTCCCGACGCCGGGGCACCATCACCCGGCTAGAAGGGCCTGGAACATCGTGCCTCCGTGAAGGCGACTGCGGAGGCCTCAATAGGCCTGACTATGAGTGGACATGGGATGGGGACTGGACATTGTGCCTTCCCTCATGATGGTAACCATTGTGGGGGGATGTTTTTTATGTTTAAAATCTCTTTATTAGTGTTATGCCTGTATTCTTTATTTTATGTGCTGTATTGGCAAGAAACATTTCACTACACCAATTGGTGTATGCGACCAATAAAATAAACTTTGAACATCCACCAGCTCCGACGTACCCGCTACGTACATTCTACGTACTTACCACGAGTTTGATTGTTTTTTTTTAAACTCGGAAGAGCTCTTGAATTACCTCGTACAGTGGGACAGGCCCTTAAGTCCTTGTAAACACCAGCATGCTGTCTGTCCTGAACTCTCCAAGTTTACAGTGTGATTCAAAGTCATGGCTCGCTCCAGGTTAATGGACGTCTGGAGAAGGGCCGACCCAAAATGTCACCTATCCATGTTCTCCAAAGATGCTGCCTGACCCGCTGAGTTACTCCAGCACTCTGTGTCTATCTTTGGTAGAAACCAGCATCTTCTGTTCCTTGTTTCCACCTGTCACTCGCCAGGGTTTGTCCCGCCCCCACCTCTCTTTTCCAGCGTTCTCGCCCCCACCCCATCAGTCTGAAGAAGGGTCCCGATCTGTTCATTCCCTCCACAGATGCTGCCTGACCCACTGACTTCCTCCAGCATTTTGTGCTTTGCACATGATTCCAGCACCTGCAGTTCCTTGTGTCTACATAATAATTAAAGATGTGTCTTAAAAAATATTAGCATTCCTGATTAATTAATGGTACTTCTGTTGAATGTGGATAATGTAGTTATGACCTCTGGAATGTTTAAGAAGGAACTGCAGATGCTGGAAAAATCGACGGCAGATAAAAATGCTGGAGAAACTCAGCGGGTGAGGCAGCATCTATGGAGCAAAGGAATAGGTGACGTTTCCGGTCGAGATCCCCCACCCCCACATCAGTCTGAAGAAGGGTCTCGACCCGAAACGTCACCTATTCCTTTTCTCCATTGATGCTGCCTCACCCGCTGAGTTTCTCCAGCATTTTTTATCTACCTGGGACCTCTGGAAGATCGGGCAGTTAAAAGTAGGCACCAGTCTGAAGAAGGGTCGCGACCCGAAACATCACCTATCCATGTTCTCCAGAGATGCTGACTGACCCGCTGAGTTACTCCAACAGTTGGTGTCTTTCCTTTGTCATAAACCAACACCTGTAGTTCCTTGTTTCTACTGCTGGATGCTACTGGCCGAGGAGGGCCCCGTCATGTATCTCGACTTACCGATGAAGAGGCAGAGGAGGGTGGTCCAAGGAGCGACGGTCCACACCAGCCCGGCGTCCGGCCGGTAGACCATCTCAGCCGTGCCGTTGATGTAGGCTCCGCCAACCCACGTAGCTGCAGGGGGAAGCAGGGTCACAACCAGAGGACATTTTATCAAACGCCCGACCATCTGAGTTTCCAGCAAAGTGCTGGGGAAACTCAGCGGTTCAGGCAGCATCTCTGGAGAAAAAGGAAGGGTGGCGTTTCAGGAAATTCTAGCGACAGGAGGTTACATCCTCAAGAAGGTACAGGAGCCTGAAAACCGTGACCTCCAGGTTCAAGAACAGCTTCTTCCAAGCAGCCATCAGGCTCTTGAACACTGCACAACACCGACCTCAGCAACTATGATCTTCCATGGACTGTGTCTTTGGTTGCACTACAGACTTCAGTTTTGCACTGTTATTCATTTATTATATTGATTATTGTGCATTTGTCCGTGTGCTATTGCGTTTGTGGGCTTGTTAGCCTGCAGCAAGTAAGAATGTCATTGTTCCATTGCCAGTAAATAGACACAAAATGCTGGAGTAACTCAGTGGGACAGGCAGCATCTATGGAGAGAAGGAATGGGTGACATTTTGGATCGAGACCCTTTTCCATTGCCGGCATATTTGACCAAAATCTGTAGCTGTTCTTCAACCTGTTAGTGTTGTGCAGTATTCACGAGCCTGATGGTTGCTGGGAAGAATAGACAATAGACAATAGATGCAGGAGGAGGCCATTTGGCCCTTCGAGGCAGCACCGCCATTCAATGTGATCATGGCTGATCATCCACATCCACGATTCTATAAACATATGACAGTCCCGCCATCCGGGAATTAACCTTGTAAACCTACGCTCTACTCCCTCAATAGCAAGAATGTCCTTCCTCAAATTGGGAGATAAAAACTGCACACAATACTCCAGGTGTGTTCTCACGAGGGCCCTATGCAACAGCAAAAGGACCTCTTTGCTCCTATACTCAACTCCTCTTGTTATAAAGGCCAACATGCCATTCGCTTTCTTCACTGCCTGCTGTACCTGCATGCTTACTTTCATAGACTGATGTACAAGGACCCCCAGGTCCCGTTGTACTTCCCCTTTTCCCAACTTGACGCCATTTATATATAATCTGCCTTCCTGTTTTTGCTACCAAAGTGGATAACCTCACATTTATCCACATTAAACTGCATCTGCCATGCATCTGCCCACTCACCCAACCTATCCAAGGCACCCTGCATTCTCATAGCATCCTCCTCCCAGTTCACACTGCCACCCAGCTTTGTGTCATCTGCAAATTTGCTAATGTTACTTTGAATCCCTTCATCTAAATCATTGATGTATATTATAAATAGCTGTGGTCCCAGCACAGAGCCTTGCGGTACCCCACTAGTCACTGCCTGCCATTCTGAAAGGGACCAGTTAATCCCTACTCTTTGTTTCCTGTCTGCCAACCACTTCTCTATCCATGTCAGCACTCTACCCCCAAATCCATGTGCCCTAATTTTGCACACTAATCTCCTATGTGGGACCTTATTGAATACTTTCTTTAAGTCCAAGTACACTACATCCACTGGCTCTCCCTTGTCCATTTTCCTAGTTACATCCTCAAAAAATTCCAGAAGATTAGTCAAGCATGATCCTGTTATTGCTTTCGAAATTTGCCACTATTTCATCTTTTATAATTGACTCCAGCATCTTCCCCACCACCGATGTCAGGCTAACTGGTCTATAATTCCCTGTTTTCTCTCTCCCGCCTTTTTCAAAAAGTGGGGTAGCATTAGGTTCTTGAACCTGGAGGTCTCAGTTTTCAGGCTCCTGTACCTTCTTCCCGATGGTAGCAGTGAGATGAGAGCGTGGCCAGGGCCTCCTCACCATTGGATCAAAATTGGAAACCTAGAGATTTTGAATTATATGAACAGTAAACATGGACAGTTTGAGAATGAGATGACGTTACCGGTGGTGGTTAGGATGCCGAGGATAATTCCAATGTTCCTTCCTGCGATCATCACCATTTCGGAGCGATCCCCCTGGTACGATCTCTCAGCTCTCTGTGCTCTCTTTGCAGCCCAGATGCCAACCACAAGAATGAAGAAGTAGAAGACAGCCATGGTGAGAGCCCCGGCAATGTTCAGTGTCATGGTGCTTGATCCTGCAGCAGCAAGCAAGTTAGCAGATGGACGCAACACAACACAACACAACACAACACTATGCAACGCAACACAGCGTATGGCAATGCATCACAACGCAACGCAGTGCAATACACTGCAGTGCAACGACACGCAATGCAACACAGTGCAATGCATCACATGTAACACAACGCATCGCAATACATCGGATCCTAACGCAACACATCGCAACGCATCGCAATGCATCGCAATGCAACGCGATGCGTCACAATGCAGCGAAACGCAGCACATCGCAACGCATCGCAATGCAGCGAAACGCAACACAATGCATCGCAACGCAATGCATCGTAACGTAATGCATCGCAACGTAATGCAATGCCGCGCAAAGCAAAGCAATGCATCGCATTGCAACGCAATGCATCGCAACCCAACGCAATGCATCGCAGCGCAGCGCATCGCAATGTAATGCAATGCATCATAACCCAACACAACGCATCTCAACCCAACACAATGCATCTCAACCCAACACAATGCAGTGCATCGCAATGTAACGCAATGCATCGCATCACAATGCAACACAACGCAACACATTGCATTGCATCACAACGCATCGCAATGCAACGCAACACATCATTACCACAATGCATCACAATGCAACACAACGCATCACAATGTAACCCAACGCATCGCAACGCAACGCATCGTTACAACAACGCATCACAACGCAACGTTACCACAATGCATCGCAACGTAACACAATGCATCGCAACGTAACGCAACGCATCGCAAAGCAATGCATCGCAACGCAATGCATCGCAATGCAGTTGAATGCAACGCAATGCATCGCAAAGCAACACAACGCATTGCAACACAACGGAACGCAGTGCAATGTAACCGTTCGGAACAAAACTTATTTGACTTGCAGTAGGGGAGAATGGTGAGTAAGGTGGCGAAAAATCGTAGTGCTATGGGGGATCTTGCGCAAATTTAATTACGACGCAGACAGGAAGTGGTGAAGATGAGAGTTTTAGTAATATATAGATAGATAGATCTATCTTGTTGCTTTATTTGGATGACTTGGCAAATCAAATTCCTTGTATGTTTGTAAATGAATTACAATTACTGATTATTTATTCTATTATTGATTATGCTATATTTACTTGTTATTGCATTTACGGGCCTGTTAAATTGCAGAAAATTATAATATCTTTGTTCTTTGTGACTAATTAAACTATAAACTATGGAGTGTCTTTGGTCGCACAAAGAACTTTGGACTTCTTTGCACTAGAATTTCTTTTCTTTTTGGGATTATTAATTTATTGATTTTTTTGTTGATTATACGTTATCCATGAGTATATTGTTTGCAGCCCTGTAATGCTGCTGCAAGTAAACATTCCCTTGTTCTGTTGTCGGTACAACGCATTCTCAAGGGGCAGCACTGTGGCATCGTGGTAGAGTTGCTACCCTACAGCGCCAGGGACCCAAGTTCGATCCTGACTACGGATCATCGTTTGTACGTTCTCCCCATGACCACGTGGGTTTCTTCCAGGTTTTCCAGTTTCTTCCCCCATTCCATGGATGTGCAGGTTTGTAGGCTAATTGGCTTTGGTAAAATTGTAAATTGTCCCCAGTAAGTTGGTGTTAGTGTATGGAGATCGCTGGTTAGCATGGACTTGTTGGGCCGATGGGCCTGTTTCCATGCTGTATCTCTGAACTAAACTAAACTAAACTAAACTAGATCCACTGCGTGACCCGCTGAGCTCCTCCAGCAGTGGGGTTTTTTTTTGCTATCAAACGTTTAAGTCGTCTGCTGTGAACTAGCAAAACCCCACAAGGCCCCATTACCACGAGAATATTCTTTAAGAACATTGTCAAGTTTGATCTCCACTCTCCATTTCCTTGCATGTAATCTGGTGGTTGAGCAGATGAGGAACATGTTTCCACTTCAACAATCTGTTGTTGGAGACCTGGGATCACACTAGGAGTGCCTTAGGTGTGACGTGAATGGATGTGGTTGCTGATTGCTCCTTCATATCGGGCTAAGTTATGCCAGCTCATGGGATTGTGTGAACGGTGAATCTAATGGCTATCTCCTGAATCAAGGAATCACCTATTGCTGGGGGTAAAAAAACAGGACAGCAGAGGAACAGAGCCTCTGCATCTGCATCCTTCCCCACCCCACCCCTGGCAGCATGTTCCAGGTACCCACCACCCTCTGTGTATAAAACATGCCCCCCACACATCCTTTAAAGTCTGTCCAAACTATCCCTGTATGTAACAGCCACTATCCAGGCAGCATTCTGGTAAGCCTCCTCTGCACCCGCCTGCTAATACAACTCACTATTGAGCATTTAATCTATTTATTCCTCAATGCAGGTAAGCTACATTGGAATACTTTCCATCATTGTTCTGCAGTGTGATTTGAACCTGTTCTTCTATCTGAGTTGTTTCAAATTCTAAATGTGTTTTGTGGGTTTTATTAGCAGAGGCGGCAACGTGTAATTAATGCATACCTAGAAGATGAAGCATTCAATTAGACACAATCTGCTCACTCCCTCATTAACTACATGACTCTAGGCGAGCTCTGTGGTGCAGCTGCCTCACAGCGCCACAGACCCGGGTTCCATCCTGACTACGGGTGCTGTCTGTACGTTCTCCCCCGTGGCCGCGTGGGTTTCCTCCGGGTGCCCTGGTTTCCCCCCACACTCCAAAGACGTACAGGTTTGCAGGTTAATTGGCTTCTGTAAATTGTCCCTAAGGTGTAGGATAGTGCTAGTGCATGGGGTGATTGCCAGTCAGCATGGACTGGCTGGGCCGAAGGGCCTGTTTCCGCACTGCATCTGTAAAAGCACAGCTGGCGGGGGCTCGGGTGCAGAGATGTTTAAGGCAGATACAAGGGCCTGTTCCACTGTACGAAGTAATTCAAGTTCCCCCGAGCTTCCCCTGGTTCGAACTCGGAGAATTACGGTAATGGCCGCTTGTAGGTACACGGGGCTCTCGTGGACATTCTTCAACATGTTGAAAAAACTTAACGAGCTCACCGCTTTTCCCGAGTACCTGCCGTTAGCGTTACGAGCCGCTAAGAGACGTCCCGAGCTCCAACGTACCCGCTACGTACATTCTACGAGTTTGATTTTTTTTTAAACTCGGGAGAGCTCTTGGGTAAACTCGTACAGTGGGACAGGCCCTACATTCCCAGTCTTGCTGCTGATGTGCGAGTCCATAATGCAGTCTTTGCTCATGGCTTCGAGGGTTAAACAGTCGTCCCAACCTCCTCCAAACTCCCAGAGATTTCACACTGCCTTTGCCATGCAAAGGGCGAATGTGTGACAAGGATATGTCAAAGGACAAACACACACCGCTGATGGATACAAAAAGCTGGAGTAACCAGCGGGTCAGACAGCATCTCTGGAGAAGGATTGCAGGTGTACAAGGGTCTCAACCCGAAACGTTACCCGTTCATTCTCTCCAGAGATGCTGCCTGGCCCGCTGAGTTACTCCAGCTTTTTGTGCCTATCTTTGGTTGAAACCAGCATCTGCAGTTCCTTCCTACATATACACGCACCTCATGTTGCCAGGAATCCTATTCGTACCCAGTTCTGTAAGATGATTGATCGATTGAAAGATGCACTGATTTTTAGTTTTGTAGTTCAGTTTAGTTTAGGGATACAGCGCGGAAACAGGCCCTTCGTCCCTCCGGGTCCGTGCCCACCAGCGATCCCCGCACATTAACACACATTAACACACCAGCGATCCCCGCACATTATCCGATACCCACTAGGGACAATTTTTTAATTTACACCAAGCCAATTAACCTACATACCTGTACGTCTTTGGAGCGTGGGAGGAAACCGAAGATCTCGGAGAAAACCCACGCAGGTCACGGGGAGAACGTACAAACTCCGTACAGACAGCACCCGCAGTCGGGATCGAACCCGGGTCTCCGGGGCTGCATTCGCTGTAAGGCAGCGACTCTACCGCTGCGCCACCGTGACCGCCTTGCCCACGGTGATCATGGGAGAGACTTTAATTGTCGCATGTACCCGCCACAGAACAATGAAATTGTTACTTAAACTGAAGGAGTCATACAGCACAGAAGCAGGCCCTTCGGCCCAACTAGCCCATGCCAACCACAATGCCTCATCTAAGCTCGCCCCATTTGCCCACATTTGGCCTGTACATCTCTAAACTTTCCTATCCATGTACCTGTCCCGATGTCTTTCTACTTGTTGCAGCTTAACAAGCCTTGAAACCAATAACGCTCAGATGAATATATAGTAATCAATAATACAATGAATTAATAACAGCTTCATTGCAGCCCACTCATATTCTGCCACAGGCACACAAGATGATGTTGAATTTACAGATACTGCATGGAAACCGACCCTCGGCCCACTGAGTTTGCACCGACCTGTTCACACTAGTTCTATGTGATCCCACTTTCTCATCCACTCCCCGCACACTAGGGCCAATTAACCTACAAACCCGCACGTCTTTGGGATTTGGGAGGAAACCGGAGCGCCCGGAGGAAACCCACGCGGTCACAGGGAGAACGTGCAAACTCTGCACAGACAGCACCCGAGGTCAGGATCGAACCCGGGTCTTGGCGCTGTGAGGCAGCAGCTCTACCCGCTGCACCGCTGTGCCGCCCAAAAATGAAACATTGAAAAATTGAGAGTCAAGAATAGTTAATGGTCATACGTGCCAGCGACAGAACAAAGGAATTCTTGCTTGTTGCAGCTTCACCGCCCCGTAAACACAATGACACAGATAAATGAGAAGTAGCAGTGTGCAGTTTAAGAACTTGCAAAAGGGCAGCAAATCTACCGTTTCGCCAGAGTTAGGTACGGGCAGGTTATTGGGTGTATTCAGCCCAGCATAAACAGAGAACAGAGCGAGCAGTTAGCACTGACGGACTCACCAGGAAGAGCACAACTCCTTGGCTTGTGAGAGCGTTACACCTTCAACAGGGAACGTCTTTCTGTCCTCCCACTCCACCTCTCCCTTTAGGCATGAAACCAGGGTCTTTGACCAACCGCGTCCGCGCCCACCAGCGCTCACCCCGTACACTAGCACTATCCTACACACCAGGAACAATTTATAATGTACAGAAGCCAATTAATCTGCAAACCTTCAGGTCTTTGTAACTCCGTCCTCAGAGGTCAGATCCACAACACCTTGACATGTGTTATTTTTCAGCACTGACTGGAAACTTGCACAGAAACACTTGCAGGATATTGTAGACGCCACAACACTAATCAAGGCAGCAAAGCGTTGTTTAGACGGTCGTAGATTAAGTGCACCTTGCACACGTCGGCATGTATTACAGTTCCAATAGAACCTAGAACATGGAATACGACAGCACACAACAGGACCTTCGGCCCACCAAGTCTGTGCTGGACAAAGAAGCCAAGAACGACACTTATCTGCCTGCGCGTGATCCATATCGCCCCATTCCCTGCATATCCACGTGCTTATCCAAAAGCCTCTGAAACATCAATAGCATATCTGCCTCCACCACCACCCCTGGCAGATCTTTCCAGGCACTCGATTAAAAAACTTGCCTTTAAACTTTGTCCCTCTCACCCTAAAGCTACGCCCTCTAGTCTTTTCATTCTGCGAAAAGGTCCTGTCCACCCGATCTATGCCTCCCATAATTTCATATACTTCGATCAGATTCTCCCTGCAACCTCCAGTGTTCCAGCGGAAGATGCAGCATGCTTCCATTACATTCACACCATTAAGTTTCATGACGTACCTGCAAGTGGACTCTCACTGGCCGTAGCTAGTTGGGGAGGCTGATGGGTTGCAGAGTTGATCTTTCGCCTTCAAAGTGATGCCTGCTGCATTCCTCGGTAAGGCAAGGTCTGGAGCCAATATGCCTTCCTCAAAACAAGACACACAGTGCTGGAGTAACTCAGCAGGTCAGGCGGCATCTCTGGAGAACATGGATCGGTGACATTTCGGGTCGGGACCCTTCTTCAGACTGGTGCCACAAGTGGTCCACAGCAAAATGCACCCAGTTATTAAACTGTTGTGCCCTCGAAATCTCAGCAAACTGTAAGGGAGGATATGTTTCCAAATCAAAAACGATTGGGTCGGACTTTAAGACATCCTTCGTCATTTGTGGTCATGCGTGGATGCCACCAATTGCTGTTGGGAATTGCTCCTCCTGATCTGTGGTGCACTGTTGACCATCAGAACATACTTTGCAAGACCCCAGCGCACAAGATCATCAGAGAATTGCTTCAGCGACTGATCAATTGCTCCCAGCTCATCACATTTGGGAGAATCATTGCCCTGAGGGCCGATACTATTCCGACGTCTTATTTGATGCAAGTAATATTTAGCACAGTAAGATCAGACGGAAATGTAGCGACCTTCAGTAACAGCGGTTTGATAAGATGCTTCTGTTATTCAAGTGTAACACAGCTGCAATCCACAACCCCAGACCATTAATGCAACTGCATGAACATGTATCCTGTGAAATGGCCAAAGTTAGGGAAGATTCATAGCCTGCTTTTCAATAATTTAAATCGACTAACATTGTTAAAGGCATCAGAACTTTCCAAGAGTCAGCTAACAAAGTCTGACCTAAAGACACGGAACTAACAATGGGATCTTACACAGAGCAAGCAATTTGATTTATCATGAAATTAGCTGCTGTTTATTTTTGGTAAATGGTTTCTTTGTAAATATCTGGTGGACTTTCCAATCTGATTTTTCTATTTCCTCGTGATTCATCCACGTGGCATTCCTGCACCGATCTTTGTTGGCTTTTCACAGCACAAGACCCACATACCTCTTTTGTCTGCCAGTTTTACACTGGTCACCGGGCTTGGGCTTGCACGGCAATAGACAATAGACAATAGACAATAGGTGCAGGAGTAGGCCATTCGGCCCTTCGAGCCAGCACCGCCATTCAATGTGATCATGGCTGATCATCGCCAATCAGTACCCCGTTCCTGCCTTCTCCCCGTATCCCCTGACTCCGCTATCTTTAAGAGCCCTACCTAGCTCTCTCTTGAAAGCATCCAGAGAACCAGCCTCCACTGTCCCCTGAGGCAGAGAATTCCACAGACTCACAACTCTCTGTGAGAAAAAGTGTTTCCTCATCTCCGTTCTAAATGGCTTACCCCTTATTCTTAAACTGTGGCCCCTGGTTCTGAACTCCCCCAACATCGGGAACATGTTTTCTGCATCTAGTGTGTCCAACTGCTTAATAATCTTATATGTTTCAATAAGATCCCCTCTCATCCTTCTAAACTCCAGAGTGTACAAGCCCAGCCACACCATTCTCTCAGAATATCGGGAATTAACCTTGTAAACATACGCTGCACTCCCTCAATAGCAAGAATGTCCTTCCTCAAATTAGGGGACCAAAACTGCACACAATACTCCAGGTGTGGTTTCACTAGGGCTCTGTACAACTGCAGGAGGACCTCTTTGCTCCTATACTAGACGCCTCTTGTTATAAAGGCCAACATGCCATTTGCTTTCTTCACTGCCTGCTGTACCTGCATGCTTACTTTCATAGACTGATGAACAAGGACAACCAGATCCCGTTGTCCTTCCCCTTTTCCGAACTTGACACCATTTAGATAATAATCTGCCTTCCTGTTTTTGCTACCAATGTGGATAACCTCACATTTATCCGCATTAAACTTCATCTGCCATGCATCTGCCCACTCCCCCAACCTGTCCAAGTCACCCTGCATTCTCATAGCATCTTCCTCACAGTTCACACTGCCACCCAGCTTGTGTCAAATTTGCTACTGTTCCTTAAATCCCTTCATCCAAATCATTGATGTACATTGTAAATAGCTGCGGTCCCAGCACCGAGCCTTGCGGTACCCCACTAGTCATTGCCTGCCATTCTGAAAGGGACCCGTTAATCCCTACTCTTTGTTTCCTGTCTGCCAACCACTTCTCTATCCATGTCAGCACTCTACCCCCAATACCATGTGCCCACTAATCTCCTATGTGGGACCTTATCAAATGCTTTCTGAAAGTCCAGGTACGTTGTCCATTTTCCTAGTTACATCCTCAAAAAATTCCAGAAGATTAGTCAACCGTGATTTCCGCTTCATAAATCCATGCTGACTCGGACCGATCCTGTTACTGCTATCCAAATGTGCGGCTATTTCATCTTTTATATAATTGACTCCAGCATCTTCCCCAACACCGATGTCAAGCTAACTGGTCTATAATTCCATGTTTTCTCTCTCCCGCCTTCCTCCTGGTTCAATGTTGAGGGCACGAGCTATAGGGCAAGGTTGAACAGGCTAGGACTTTACTCCTTGGAGCGCAGGAGTGGTGCCCAGAACTGAACACAGTTCTGTAATACCACAAGATGGTCGAACTGAGCATCATTTTATCTACTTCTATCAGGTCTCTCCTCAACCTCCGGCGACCCGGAGAAAACAATCCAAGTCTGTCCAACTGCTCCCTCTGGCTAATATGCATCCCCCGCTCACAAGTCCAGGCATCATTCTGGTAAACCTCCCCTGCACCCTCTCCCAAGCCTCCACATCCTTCCTGTAATGAACAGAAATACTCCAAATACGGTCTTATAAAGCTTTATCATGACATCCTGACTCTTAAACTCATTGATTAGATTAGATTAGATTTTATTATTTGTCATTCGAACCTCAGAGAGGCTCAAACGAAACTTTGTTTCCACAGCCATACAAACAAAACAATTCCTACACAACACACAAACAATTCAATTCACACAAACATCCATCACAGTAAATCTCCTCCTCACTGTGATGGAAGGCAAAGTCTTTTCTCTCCCCCGCACCATTTCTCTCCCGAGGTCGAAGCCCCAGGTGGGCGATGCTAAGTCCCATGGCCGTTGAGGCCGCGCCGGGCGATGTACGGCCCCGCTCTAGGCCCAAAAGTCACAAGTTGGAGCCCCTGGTGGGCGTTGGAATGTCCCGCGGCCATTAAAGCCGCGCCGGGCGTTGTACGGCCCCGCTCCGGGTCGTTCCAACCCCTCGACACAGGCGGGAGAAGTTGCGTTGCGGGAGCTCCAGGAAGCGGTGTCTCACCCGGACCCGCGAGCTCCCGATATCCCGGCAGTCCACCGGCAGTAATCTGCAGCTGGAGCTGGAGCTCCGGAGTCGGGCCGCAGCAGCGAGCCACCACCGTTCCCCGCGCTCCGAGGCCGGCCAGCCCCACGATGGTGAGTCCGCAGCTCCGCAGGCTCCGTGACTGGAGCCCCCAGGTCGTCCCGGTCGGAGGCCGCTCCGCGGTGCTAGGCCCCAACGACAGGGAAAAAGTCGGGTCTCCCGTGCAGGGAAGAGATTTAAAAGTTTCCCCCTCCCCCCTCCTCCCTCCTCCCCCACATATACACAATTAGAAACAGTACAAAAAAAACACGAACAACTACATTTAACTAGACAAAAAAAAAAAAAAAAGACAGACATGCAGTAGGGGCCGCTGCAACGTGCAACATTGCCCCACACAATGGCAAGCGCACCTTCTTTACCACTATCTACTCAAGAGTCGGCCCAACTTTCCCACGCCGACCAACATGTCCCATCTAGTATCACCTGCCAGTGTTTGGCCCATATCCCTCTATTCCTATCCTATCCATGTACCTTGTGATAGTACCTGCCTCAACTACCTCCAGGAGCGATGAACTGTTCCCTCTGTGCATCAATGTATATTTCCCCCTTACATTTGAAAGGGTGACACTTCGAACTTGCTCAGGTTAAACTCCATCTGCCATTTCTCAGCCCATTTCTGTAAATTATATCCCGCTGTATGCTTGGACAGCCTTCCTCACAGTTTGCAACTCCACACATTTTGATAGATAAACATAAGTTCAAAGAAAGCAGATAAATAACATAATTGTCTTCACTGGCTGCGTAATTACTGGCACGTAATCTCCAAGAGCTAGACATTCCAGATGGGTTGACATCTCTCTGATTTGCGCATCTGCTGATTCCAAGTTGTAAATTGCACTTCAAAGCATTAATTTGCAAATTGCACTTCAAAAGTTCGCTATCTAGAAAAAGACATCAGATTATTGTGAAGAGATCGACAGTAAAAATATGTCATGTTAAGACAAGAAGCTGGAAATGTGAAATAGCGCCAGACAACGTGTAAACCTCTCATCTGGTCAGTCAGCATCTGAGGAGAGTGAAACGGTCGATGATTCAGGGTGATCATCGCGAAATGTTAAAAAGAAATGTTTCAGATTGCACCTTCCATCTTTTTCAGCTTCTTCCCAGCAACCATCAGGATCTTGAACACTGCACAACACTAACCTCGGCAACTATGATCTTCTATGGACTGTGTCTTTGGTTGCACTACACACTTCGGTTTTGCATTATTAAAGTTACCTGGCATCACTGATTATTGATAAATGGTCTTATAGTATGATGGTGGTGATGCCACCTTTGGAGTAGTGTTCAGTTTTCCCTGCTATAGGATGTCGTTAAGCTGGAGAGAGTGCGGATGTTGCCAGGACTCGAGCGCCTGAACTATAGGGACAGATTGGGCAGACAATAGACAATAGACAATAGGTGCAGGAGTAGGCGATTCGGCGCTTTGAGCCGGCACCGCCATTCAATGTGATCATGTCTGATCATCCCCAATCAGTTCCTGCCTTCTCCCCATATCCCCTGACGCCAATATTTTTCAGAGCCCTATCTAGTTCTCTCTTGAAAGCATCCAGCGAACCTGCCTCCACCGCCCTCTGAGGCAGAGAATTCCACAGACTCACCACTCTCTGTGAGAAAAAGTGTTTCCTCGTCTCCGTTCTAAATGGCTTACTCCTTATTCTTGAACTGTGGCCCCTGGTTCTGGACTCCCCCAACATCGGGAACATGTTTCCTGCCTCTAGCGTGTCCAAGCCCTTAACAATCTTATACGTTTCAATGAGATCCCCTCTCATCCTTCTAAACTCCAGAGTGTACAAGCCCAGTTGCTCCATTCTCTCAGCATATGACAGTCTCGCCATCCCGTGAATTAACCTTGTAAATCTACGCTGCACTCCCTCAATAGTAAGAATGTCCTTCCTCAAATTAAGGGACCAAAACTGCACACAATGCTCCAGGTGTGGTCTCACTAGGGCCTTGTACAACTGCAAAAAGATCTCTTTGCTCCTATATTCGATTCCTCTTGTTATAAAGGCCAACATGCCATTCACTTTCTTCACTACCTGCTGTACCTGCTTGCTTACTTTCATAGACTGATGGACAAGGACTAGGACTTTATTCCTTGGAATGCTGGAGGATGAGGGGTGATCTTATAGTGGTGTATAAAACCACGAGGGGAATAGACAGGGTGAATGAACAGTCTGTTACCCAGAGTAGGGGAATAAAGAACCAGAAGACAGGTTTAAGATGAGGGAGGGGGGAGAAGATTTAGTTGGAACCTGATGGATAACATTTTCACATAGGGGATAATGGCTATATGGAACGAGCTGCCAGATCAGGTCGTTGATTCAGCTACAGTAACATTTGAAATATATTTGGATACATGTATAGGACAAATTTTAGTTTAGTTTACTGAGGTACAGTGAAAAGCTTTTTGTTGCATGCTATCCAGGCAGTGAAAAGTCTGTGCTTGATTACAATTGAGCCATCCACAGGCAGGTAAACGGGATTAGTTTAGATGGGGCATCTTGGTTGCCATGGGCACGGTGCTCTATTATCTGTGTGTCATGGAGGGGGAAATAGGCCCCGGGGATCGCGGTGGGCCAAAGGGCCTGCTTGCGTGCCTTATCTCTAAACTAAACTAAGAACATAGGAAGAAAACACTCAGAAACATACAAAACATTTTGAATATGATTCTTTTAAAATGCATTTCAAAAGTGGGAGAATGTCATGCTTGCAAAATGAACATTATTAAAGCATAAACCCCTGTCGGGTTAAAATGGCAAGGTTTGTAAATCAATGGCACTTTATTGTCACAAGTACCTGGATACAGTACAATTCTGTTTTTGTATACACTTCAGTAACAGTCCTACTATCCATCAGCACCATTATATTTAAGTACAAGAGAGTAGGTGTCATAGTAGATGTCACTGAGGGAGTACACAAGAGTCGACCTGTTTCCAGTGACATTTTGCACCCTCCAAGTTCAGAGCGGTTAAAAAGTCAAGTCTTATCCTGGCCGTAAAGGCCCGTTGTTCTGGCGACGGCACTGGGTCGCAGTTGCAGGAGTCGGCCTGGCCTGGCGACGTTCTTGTCAATGCAAACTTCATCTCATTTCAACAAGTGATCTTTTACAGACATTATTCTTGTGACAAGTTACAAAAACTTCCAGTCGGCAGGCCAATGAAACAAGTACTGGAACTCCACCAAAAAACATATAACTACTAATCGTGTGTTAGGCACCAGCGTCTCACAGCGGAATATAAAAGTAGTTCCAACAAAACAGACAAAACAATGCAATTTTAACAAGCTGAAGAACCAATATATCTATTTACACTCATCGGACTACAATTAATTTGTTGTGGTTTTTTTAAAACAAATCTCTTCTAATCACATCTAGTCAGGGCTTGTGAATACACCAGTCTGGTTTGGTTGTAAGGCACAACATGGAAGCAGGCCCTTCGTCCCACCGAGTCCACGCCGACCATCGATCGCCCGCTCACACCAGTTCTGTTTTCCCACTTTCTCATCCACTCCCTACACACCCGGGCCACTTTATAAGTTCATACAGGAGCAGAATTAGGCCATTCGGTCCATTAAGTCTCCTCCTTCATTCAATCATGGCTGATCTATCTTTCCCTCTCAACCCCATTCTCCTGCCTTCTCCCCATAACCCTTGACAATCAACTACCTATCAATCTGCACTTTAAACATTCCTAATTTACAGGGCTACTGGCCAAATGCAGGCAAATGGGACTAGCCCAGTTTGCCAACAATGTCGGCATGGACAAGGCGGGCCGAAGGGCCTCCAAACAAAGAATACACACCATAAAATCACCTAGGTAGAGAATTTATAGACGAACGGCAAGATCTTGTTTTTTTTTCTGATTAACCACACAGTTAAAATGCCAGAGAGTCACACAGCAAGGAAACAGGCCCTTCGGCCCAACTAGTCCATGCCGACCAAGATGTCCCATCCACACTAGTCCCACCTGCCCGCGTTTGGCCCATATCCCTCTAAATCTTTCCTATCCACGTTCCAGTCCAAGTATCTTTTAAATGCTGTTATGTACCTGCCTCAACCACCTCCTCAGGCAGCTCGTTCCATACACCCACCACCCTCTGTGTGAATGTCTTTTTAATTTAATTTATGGTCTATGCAGTGAGTGCAGCAATATCGGTTACTTTCTGATGAGAGAGAGAGCGGTCACTGGGCAGATGTCCACCGCAACCCTCACTGTCTGTCTTACACACTGGACCTTACTCTGGAACTGGAGCTGTTCCACTCTGAAACACTAGGGAGCCGCTGCCTCAGGTTCGATCCTGACCTCGGTTGCTGCCGAAATGTAGAAATAAGGAACTGCAGATGCTGGTTTATTGAAAAAAGACACAAACTGCTGAAGGAACAAGCATTGGAGAAGGGTCCTGACCCGAAACGTCACCTAACCACATTCTCCAGAGATGCTGCCTGACCTGCTGAGTTACCCCAGCACTTTGTGTCTTTGTCTTAGGTGCAGCCGGCGTGGAGTTTGCACGTTCTCTTGGCTTTTCCTCTGGGTGCTCTGGTTTCCTCCCACATCCCAAAGACCTGCTGTTTGGTACGTTGACTGCCCATTATACATTGTCCCCAGTGTGTAGGTGAGAGATACAATTGCAAGGAGCTGATGAAAATGTGAGGAGAATGTGATTAACGGGAGCTCGATGGCTGGCACGGACGTGCTGGGCCGAAGGGCCTGCTCCCACGCTCTATCTCTCTGATACTCTGAGGCAGCAACTTCATGGTTGGTGAACTTTCAAAACATGGAGAACAATTTTGGGCGGTTCATTGACGCAGCGGGTATAGCTGCTGCGCCGCAGACCCGGTTTCAATCCTCACCACGGGTGCTGTCTGTGCGGAGTTTGCACGTTCTCCCGTGGGTTATTTCACCGAGATCTTTGGTTTCCTCCCACACTCTAAAGACATGCGGGTTTGTAGGCTAACTGGCTTCAGTAAAATTGTAACTTGTCCCTCGTGTAGAGGATAGTGTTAGTGTACGGAATCGCTGGTTGATGCAAAGATAATGGGCCGAAGGGCCTGTTTCTACACTGCATCTCCATAGTGTAAAGTAAGGCATCCAGCTGTTAAGTTCTCATATAAAAGTCACTAAAAAAAAACGGATATAAAACAAGGTTTATTGATAGTTCTATCTACTGCATGGCCTGCACTAGCATGGTCCACACACGTTAATCAATCAGCAGGAACGCACGCTAGCACCTTTGCCTTTCAAACCCAGACTTGGGAAAATGATGGCACACAGAACTGCAGATGCTGGTTTACAAGGAAAGACAAGAAAAGTGCTGGAGTAATTCAGCGGGTCAGGCAGCATCTCTGGAGAACACGGATAGGTGACATTCTGGGTCGGGACCCTTCTTCAGACGGATTATGATGGGGTGGGGGGGATGCTGGAAGAGAGGAGGGGCAGCATAAAGCCCGGTGGGTGATAGGTGGATGAAGATAAGTGGGGTATGATAGGTAGATGGTGGGGCAAGGCTGGAGATGAAAAGACTAAAGGCGTGAGATAGCCTCATTTCTCCTTCTCTCACACTTATGGCTTTTCATCTCTGGCCTTTGTCCAACCATCAGCCTCTCAAATCCCCCTCACCTGTATCCACCTATCACTCACCGGGCTTTTTCCTGCTCCTCCTCTCTTGCAGCTTCCCCACCCACCACAACCACTATGAAGAAGGGTCCCGACCTACAACGTCACCTATCCACATTCTCCACAGATGCTGCCTGACCCGCTGAGTTACTCCGGCACTTTGTGGTCTTTTTCTGGGAAAACAAATGATTCTCCATTTAGAAACCGAGAGCTCCCCGTGCCGTTCGACCCCCTGTTTGTGGGCTTTGCTCCCGGTTTTGCACAGTGCGTTTCGGGTCACTTGATGAACTCTGAGCACCACAGACCACCACCACCAATGGACGATCAGGCTTGTGTTCCTGAGACCAAGTTACAACAAGTGGAGTGGTGCGCCCATGCGAACTGGATAAATAAGGTCGTGGTCTTTTGCGGGAAGGCACGGTTGGCTTGCTCCGAGGCTCTCTGGGCTGGGCCGAGCTCTGGTGGGTCAAACTTCGGAGCTGTCGTGGTGCAAACTGCGCGCGGCGCCAATCTTCCCGCTGGGCGGGTTGCTGCAGTCCGCCTTCTTGGCCCAGGACCTCCTCCGCCTCACCAGCAGGACGATGACAATGGCGGCGCAGATGGCCAGCAGGAGGGCGGCCACCCCTCCCGCCAGCGGGACACCCACGCCCGTCCCCGCCCCGTCGCCGGGAGACTTGGCCTCGGCACCTTGTGCCAACCTCCTGTCCTCCTGCTCCGGTGGCCGCTGCCAGCCGCCGCGCTGCAGAACCACGTGCTGGATGTTGGTGCCTCTGCGGTTGTCCACTCCGATGTTCTCGGCCGGCTGCGGGGAGTCCTCCACCGACCGGCGCTGCCGCGAGCCCGGGCTGGCTGAATCCCAGCCGGACACCGCATGGTATTCCAGGCTCCTCTTCCCAATCCCCCTGCCGGCACTCTCTCCCGACCGCACCGTGTAAATAGTGTGGATGTACCACTCCCGACCGGACGTCACCTGGGGAGTGAAAAATAACATAGAAACATAGAAAATTGGTGCAGGAGTACCCTCTGAGCCAGCGCTGCTATTCAATTTGATCATGGATGATCATCCAGAATCAGTGCCCCGTTCCTGCTTTCTTCCCATATCCCTTAATTCCATTAGCCCTAAGAGCTAAATCTAACTCTCTCTTAGAAAACATAGAAACATAGAAAAATAGGTGCAGGAGTAGGCCATTCGGCCCTTCGAGCCTGCACCGCCATTCAATGTGATCATGGCTGATCATCCAACTCAGTATCCCGTACCTGCCTTCTCTCCATACCCCATGATCCCTTTAGCCACAAGTGCCACATCTAACGCCCTCTTAAATATAGCCAATGAACTGGCCTCAACTACCTTCTGTGGCAGAGAATTCCAGAGACTCACCACTCTCTGTGTAAAGAATGTTTTCCTCATCTCGGTCCTAAAGGAATTCCCCCTTATCCTTAGACTGTGACCCCTTGTTCTGGACTCCCCCAACATCGGGAACAATCTTCCAGCATCTAGCTTGTCCAACCCCTTAAGAATTTTGTAAGTATCTTCTAAATTCCAGCGAGTACAAGCCGAGTCTATCCAGTCTTTCCTCATATGAAAGTCCTGATATCCCAGGAATCAGTCCAGGAATCATCCCAGGAATCTCTCTTGAACACGTCCAGTGAATTGGCCTCCACTGCCTTCTGTGGCAGAGAATTCCACGGATTCACAACTCTCTGGGTGAAAACGTTCCCCCTCATCTCAGTCATAAATGCCCTACCGCTTATTCTTAAACTGTGACCCCTGGTTCTGGACTCCCCCAACATGAGGAACATTTTTCCTGCCTCTAGCCCGTCCACTCCCTGAATAATTTTATATGTTTCTATAACACATGACCTTCATGCCTTTGGGCTTACTAAAGTGAGAAAAATTACTCAATTCAATGAAAAGCAGATCTGCAGTTACTCTTGAGGGTTAAAATATTGACTACAAATTCATTGGAGATACAAATAACTGCA
This sequence comes from Raja brachyura, assembly GCA_963514005.1. The sequence continues at coordinate 99,811,534 of OY740786.1, forward strand.
GACATTGGAACCTTGAGTAAGACGCAAAGTGCTGGAGGAACTCGGCGGGTCAGGCAGCGTCTGTGGAGGGAATGGACAGATGACGTTTCAGGTCGGGACCCTTGCTCGTTCGTTAGTGAAGTCGCACTGGGCGACTGTTCGGAGCTAGAACAAACCCGAGAGTTGCTGGATAGTTATCCTGATGAAAACATCAAGGTAGAATATCATCAACTTGCAACGTGAACTAGACTTGGAGTATTGTGCTCAGTTATGGTCACCAGGTGGGCTGAGGAATGGTTGATGGAATTTAACACAGACAAATGTGAGGTGCTGCATTTTGGGACGTCTAACAAGGGCAGGACCTACACAGTGAATGGTAGACCTCTGGGTAGTGTTGTAGAGCAGAGGGATCTAGGAGTACAGGTGCATGGTTCCATGGAGGTCGAGTCGCAGGTAGATAAGGTGGTCAAAAAGGCTTTTGGCACTTTGGCCTTCATCAGTCAGAGTATTGAGTATAGAAGTTGGGAGGTCATGTTGCAGTTGTATAGACAATAGACAATAGGTGCAGGAGTAGGCCATTCGGCCCTTCGAGTCAGCACCGCCATTCATGGCTGATCATCCCCAATCAGTACCCCGTTCCTGCCTTCTCCCCATATCCCCTGACTCCGCTATTTTTAAGAGCCCTATCTAACTCTCTCATGAAAGCATCCAGAGAACCTGCCTCCACCGCCCTCTGAGGCAGAGAATTCCACAGACTCACCACTCTCCGTGAGAAAAAATGTTTCCTCGCCTCCGTTCTAAATGGCTTACTCCTAATTCTTAAACTGTGGCCCCTGGTTCTGGACTCCCCCATAATCGGGAACATGTTTCCTGCCTCTAGCGTGTCCAAGCCCTTAACAATCTTATGTTTCAATGAGATATCCTCTCATCCTTCTAAACTCCAGAGTGTACAAGCCCAGCTGCTCCATTCTCTCAGTATATGACAGTCCCGCCATCCCGGGAATTAATCTTGTAAACCTCCGCTGCACTCCCTCAATAGCAAGAATGTCCTTCCTCAAATTAGGGGACCAAAACTGCACACAATACTCCAGGTGTGGTCTCACTAGTGCTCAGTTGTACAAGACATTGGTGAGACTGCATTTAGAATATTGTGTTCAGTTCTGGGCACCATGTTATAGGAAAGATATTGTCAAGCTTGAAAGGGTTCAGAGAAGATTTACGAGGATGTTGCCAGGACTAGAGGGTGTGAGCTAGAGGGAGAGGTTGAGTAGGCTGGGTCTCTATTCCATGGAGCGCAGGAGGAATAGAGTTGTGGGAGATCTTATAGAGGTATACACAATCACGAGAGGAATAGATCAAATAGATGCACAGAGTCTCTTGCTCAGAGTAGATGAATCGAGGACCAGAGGACATAGGTTTAAGGTGAAGGGGAAAAGATTTAATAGGAATCTGAGGGGTAACTTTTTCACACAAACGGTGGTTGGTGCATGGAACAAGCTGCCAGATGAGTTTTTTGAGGCTTGGACTAGTTTAAGAAACAGTTAGACAGGTACATGGATAGGACAGGTTTGGAGGGGTATGGACCAAATGCTGGCAGGTGGGAGTAGTGTAGCTGGGACATGTGGGCCAGTGTGGGCGAGTTGGGCCGAAGGGCCTGTTTCCACACTGTATCACTCTATGCCCCTACTATAGGAGGATGCCATTAAGCTGGAAAGACTGGAGAAAAGATTTGTGAGGATGTTGCCAGGACTTGAGGGCCTGAGCTACAGGGAGATGTTGGACAGGCTAGGACTGTATTCCTTGGAGCGCAGGAGGCGTTGGGGGTGATCTTATAGAGGTGTATAAAATCATGAGGGGAATAGATAGAGTGAATGCACAGAAGTTTTTACCAGAGTAGGGGAATCAAGAACCAGAGAGCATAGGTTTGTGACAGGCAAGATTTAATAGGAACCAGAGGGGCAAGTTCTTCACTCAGAAGGTGATGGATATATGGAACCTATGGCCAGAGGAGGTGGTTGGGGCAGGTATTGTAACATTATTTAAGACTTTTGGACAGGTACATGGCTAGAATGTTTTTAGAGGGCTATGGGATAAATGCAGGTAAATGAGGCATCTCGGGTCGGCATGGGCAAGTTGGGCCGAAGGGCCTGTTTCTGTGCTGTGTGACTCTGTGGCGTTTTAACTGTTTGGTCCATCAGAGGAATCCAACGTCATTGCATAAATTCTCCACCTGGGGATTTTATGTTGCATATTCTTGTTTGGAGCTGTACAGCAATTTTCATCAGAAGATACATCGGTAGCCAGCAATAGTTTGGCAATAATTCATATTTAAAGCATTGATAGGGCTCTGTGCGGTTTGAGATTGACATATGTGTGGGTCGAGAGTGACGTCAGAAGAAGGGCCTCCACCAGAAATGTCCCCCATTCCTTCTCTCCAGAGATGCTGCCTGTCCCGCTGAGTTACGCCAGCTTTTTGTGTCTATAGAAACATAGAAAATAGGTGCAGGAGGAGGCCATTTGGCCCTTCGAGCCAACACCGCCATTCAATATGATCATGGCTGATCGGCCCCAATCAATAACCCGTGCCTGCCTTCTCCCCATATCCCTTGACTCCACCAGCCCCTAGAGCTCTATCTTAAGGGCCTGTCCCACCAGCATGCAACTCTATGCGAGTAGCGCGACCTAACGTGGTCGCTTGAGCCATCCGGCGTCGCGGGGCCGGTCCCACTTCGATCGCCGGAGCCGCGCGGAATTGTGCGGAGTTCGTCCCGAGTTCGTCCCGACACCGCGCGGGGCTCCGAAAAACCGACTATGTCCAAAAATCCCGCGCGGCAACGGCTTGTCGGCTCGCAGTCGCCTCAACATCTACACACCGCCCGGACATCGTGCCTCCGTGAACTTATTTGTAAGTGCCTCCGTGACCCTCTATGTGTGTGACTCTGTGGCCCTGTGTGTGTGTGTGTCTCGGTGCCCCTCTCTGTGTGCCCCTCTAAGTCCTGGCGAACTTACCTTGGACTTGCTTCTAGTTCGCCTCGCTTTGCGCCGCGTTGCGCCACTCACCCAACCTCCGCACGGCCCTCGCTGCTGGTTTAGTTGCGCTTGCCGCATGCAGGCGCATGCTGGTGGGAACGGCCCTGTACAGGGGATCACCCGACCTCCGCGCGGCCCCCGCTGCCGGTTTGATCGCGTTCATCGCATAGAGTTGCCTGCTGGTGGGACAGGCCCTTAACTCTCTCTTAAATCCATCCAGTGATTTGGCCTCCACTGCCCTCTGTGGCAGGGAATTCCACAAATTCACAACTCTCTGGGTGAAAAAGTTTTTTCTCACCTCAGTCTTAAATGACCTCCCCTTTATTCTAAGACTGTGGCCCCTCGTTCTGGACTCGCCCAACATTGGGAACATTTTTCCTGCATCTAGATTGTCCAGTCCTTTTATAATTTTATATGTTTTATATGTTTCTATAAGATTCCCCCTCATCCTTCTAAACTCCAGTGAATACAAGCCTGGTCTTTTTAATTTGTCCTCATATGACAGTCCCGCCATCCCAGGGATCAATCCGCTGCAACCTATCTCCAGTTTAAACCAGGATCTGCAGTTCCTTCCCACACATTGTGTCTATCTTGCCGTATTTACAATTAGTTTAATGCAGATCATTTAGTTTAAGTGTATATTAGGTTCCTGATGCTCATTACGTATTCGAAACCCTAAACCATTCGCTCATAATCTCTTTGGTTTGTACAAGTTATGTGTTTGCTTTGGCTAACTTTGCACTGTTAATGTCTTTGCCTGCAATTTGTGCTTGTCACTACATTTAGTTGTCAAAGAAAAAGGAAGTCGCCTAACCAGCTACAAGGCTGACAACACATCAGGAGACACAATAAGTCAGACAGCAGGGAACCAGGTCCTTCAGCCCTCCCTCGTACACATGCACATAGTACATCTCCCTCGTCCCCACACACACTCAGTACAAGTTCCCCTTACACACACAGTACCTTTCTCTCGCGTACACACACACACATAGTGTGTCTCCCTCTCTCTCACACACAGCACAAGTCTCCGTCGTTGATGCACACACACAGGCACACATGCGCACACACATACCGTACGCAAATACAGTATGTCTCTCGCGCACGCACACACACAGAGTATAAAATCTCTCTCATGCACACGCACACACAGACACACGCACATGCACACACGCATGCATACATGTACTCACACGCAGCACGGTTTCCTCATACACACGCAAACACAGACACGCACAGACACACACGCATGCATACATGTACTCCCACGCAGCACAGTTTCCTCATACACACACACAGACACAGTACGTTTCCCTCGTGTACACACACACAGAAAGACACACACACACGCAGACAGACACAGTACATCTCCTGCACACACAAACACAAACACACACACACACAGGCAAACACACACGCATACACGTACACACAAACATGCACAGAGAAAGACACACACTACATTTCCCTCCTACACACACACAGACACACACACAGGCACAGGCACAGACACAGAAACACAGACAGACACAGACAGACAGACACATACACACACACAGACACACTGACAGACACAGACACACACACACACACACTGCAACCGGATGCTCCACTTCCTGACCAACAGACTCCAATCAATGAGGATAGGGGACAAATCATCCTCTACCTAAGATAACCCTTAACATGGGAACTCCGCAAGGCTGCGTTCTCAGCCCCTTCTTTAGTCCTTGTACACCCACGACTGAGCAGCCATGTGCAAATCTAATTCAATTTACAAATTCGCAGACGACACCACCATTGTGGGCCGGTTATCAAATAACGATGAGACGGAGTACAGGAAGGAGATCCAGAGCCTTGTGTTGAGCCAACAACCTGGTGTTGAGCCAACAACCTTTCTCTCAATGTCAGCAAGACAAAGGAGAAAGTGATGGACTTCAGGAAGTGAAGCGGTCCACATTCCCCAGTTTGCATTGATGGCGCTGAAGTAGAGATGATCGAAAGCTTCTCATTCCTAGGAGTCAATATCACCAACAACGTCTCCTGGATCACCCATATTGAAGCAAAGATGCCTCAACTTCCTTAGAAGGCTTAGGAAGTTTGGCATGTCCCCCACAACTCTCACCAACTTCTACAGATGCACCGTAGAAAGCATTTTATCAGGATGCATCACGGCTTGGTTTGGGAACAGCTCCATCCAAGACCGCAAGAAATTGCAGCGAATTGTGGACGCAGCCCAGACCATCACACAAACCAACCTCCCTTCCATTGATTCCATCTATACCTCACGCTGCCTCAGCAAGGCCAGCAGCATAATCAAGGACGAGTCGCACCCTGGCCACTCCCTCTTCTCTCCTCTCCCATCAGGCAAAAGGTACAGAAGTGTGAAAACGCTCGCCTCCAGATTCAGGGACTGTTTCTTCCCAGCTGTTATCAGGCAACTGAAATCCTACCAGAGAGCAGAGCTGAACTACTAACTACCTCTTTGATGACCCTCGGACTATCCTTGATCGGACTTAACTGGCTTTACCTTGCACTAAACGTTATTCCCTTGTAGTGTATCTATACACTGTAAAGGGATTGATTGTAATCATGTATTGTCTTTCTGCTGACTGGATAGCACGCAACAAAAGCTTTTCACTGTACACACAGATGCACACGCACACACACACACAGCATGTTTCCCTCGTACCTGGAAGAGCGGAGAGGAGTCCACACGGAAGCCGTCAGAGCCGGGCTGGGTGGCAAGTCCGAGGGCCTCATAATCGTCGATTGCCAGCCGAGCGTTGAAGGCCAGGTTACCAAAGAACACGTCCTGGGTTTCAGGCTGGGCTTTGTCCTGTACAAAAATCATCAGCAGCATTGCTACAGCGAAACACATCAGCGGCTCAAAAATAAACCGTGGGGCCCTTGTCAGAGGCGTTTGTGTCATCGAGAGCCATGCGCGAGATGCCAGAAGGCCAGACAGTGGCCTATGTAAGCCTAGGAACTACAGGCTATGTACAGGTCCTCCACCGGTTACCCAGCAACTGGTGGTCCGGCAGCTTCTTGAATCCGGACAAAATTACGAGAGCGCACTTGAAATCCCCTCCCGGACGTCCCCCCGAAAATGTGGCACCTGGGCCGGGAGAGGGGGCCGATCTCGACTCCATCGGGACATGGGTGGAATTTGCCTCCTGCAGCCGGGTCTCTGGAACTCGGATTCTGTGTTCCACAGCCGACTCTCTGTGGCTGACTTTGTGGTATCACAGTGCCCCGAGGCCGTGACCTCTGATGGTCTGGCAAAAAGCATAATGCAGCAAGGCTTTGGAACCAAGGGTGCTGGAAAATTGGTGGTGGACCTGTTCTCTACTGTAACGGCATTTAAAAGACAGGTACTGTGAATAGGAATGTTTTAGAGGGATATGGACCAAATGCAGGCAGGTGGGACCCGTGTAGATGGGGCATGTTGGTTGGCATGGGCAAGTTGGGCTGAAGGGCCTGTTTCCATGTTGTATGACTATGACTGGTGAACCTAACATCAGTGAGTATAGAGAAAAAGAACTGCAGATGCCGGTTTACCAAAAAAGACACAAACTGCTGGAGTAACTTAGCAGGTTAAGCAGCATCTCTGGAGAACATGGATAGGTGAGGTTTTGGGTCAGGTTTGAAGAAGGACCCGCTGAGTTACTTCAGCACATGGTGTGCATCAGCAGGTATAGAAGTTGGGATGTCATGCTAGTGATACAATGTTGGTGAGGCAACATTTAGATTATTCTGTTCAATGTTAGTCAATAGACAATAGGTGCAGGAGTAGGCCATTCGGCCCTTCGAGCCAGCACCGTCATTCATTGTGATCATGGCTGATCATCCCCAATCAGTACCCCGTTCCTGCCTTCTCCGCGTATCCCCTGACTCCGCTATCTTTAATAGCCCTATCTAACTCTCTCATGAAAGCATCCAGATAACCTGCCTCCACTGCCCTGAGGCAGAGAATTCCACAGACTCACAACTCTCTGTGTGAAAAAGTGTTTCCTCATCTCCGTTCTAAATGGCTTACTCCTTATTCTTGAACTGTGGCCCCTGGTTCTGGATTTCCCCAACATCGGGAACATGTTTCCTGCCTCTAGCGTGTCCAAACCCTTAATAATCTTATATGTTTCAATAAGATCCCCTCTCATCCTTCTAAACTCCAGAGTGTACAAGCCCAGCTGCTCCATTCTCTCAGCATATGACAGTCCTGCCATCCCGGGAATTAACCTGGTAAACCTACGCTGCACTCCCTCAATAGCAAGAATGTCCTTCCTCAAATTAGGAGACCAAAACTGCACACAGTACTCCAGATGTGGTGTCACTAGGGCCCTATAAAACTGCAGAAGGACCTCTTTGCTTCTATACTCAACTCCTCTTGTTATGAAAGCCAGCATGCCATTCGCTTTACACAAAAAGCTGGAGAAACTCAGCGGGTGCAGCAGCATCTAAGGGGCGAAGGAGATAGGCGACGTTTCGGGTCGAGACCCTTCTTCAGACTGGTCAAATGCCATTTGCTTTCTTCACTGCCTGCTGTACCTGCATGCTTACTTTCATTGATTGATGAACAAGGACCCCCAGATTCCGTCGTACTTCCCTTTTTCCCAAGTTGACGCCATTTAGATAGTAATCTGCCTTCCTGTTTTTACTACCAACGTGGATAACCTCACATTTATCCACATTAAACTGCATCTGCCATGCATCTGCCCACTACCCCAACCTGTGCAAGTCACCCTGCATTCTCATAGCATCCTCAGCCTAGTCATAGTCAGCCTGCTATAGGAAAGAAGCGTTTAAGATGGAAAGGGGAACAGTGCAGCTGTGGTCACCATTCTATGGGAAGGATGTTGTTAAATGTTGCTAAAGCGTACTGCAAAGATTTACGAGAATTAACAAGGTCCGGGAAGATTGAGATACAGGGAGAGATTATATAGCTGGTTCATTTTTCCATGCAGATTAGGAGGCTAAGGGGAGACCTTCTCAAGGTTTATAAAATCATGAGGGTCATAGATAATGTAAATAGCCACAATCTTTTACCCAGAGTAGTGGAATTAAGAACAAATTAACAAAGGTTTAAGGTGAGAGAGGAATGATTTAATAGGAACCCGAGGTGATCATTTTCACGCAGAGCGTAGGGCGTGTGTATGGAACGAGCTGCCAGAGGAGGTAGTTGAGGCAGGTACTATAGCAGCATTTAAAAGACATTTGGACAGGTACATGGATAGGAAAGGTTTAGAGGGATATGGGTCAAACGTGGGCAGGTGGGTCTAGTGTACATGGGGCATTTTGGTTGGTGTGGGCAGGTTGGGCCTGTTTCCACGCTGTCTGATGCTAAAAGCACATAAAACTGATAAGAAAGAACATTTTAGTTTAGCATGGAGACAGTTCAGTCTAGCGGCCCACCGTGTCCGCGCCGACCAGCGATCACCCCGTACATAGCACTAACGGACACACGAGGGACAAGTTACAATTTTACTGAAGCCAATTAACCTACAAACCTGTACGTCTTTGGAGTGTGGGAGGAAACCGGAGCACCCGGAGAAAGCCCACGTGCAAACTCCATACAGACAGCACCCGCAGTCAGGGTTGGACCCGTGTCTGTGGCGCTGTGGGGCAGCAACTGTACCGCTGCGCCCCCGTACCGCCATTGACCACCCGTGTGACCGTACGACTCACGGGAGTGGCGTGGCAGAAAGGGAGGGCGATTATGAGCCTTACCAGGATTTTGAACCGGTACAAGAGGGAGGGCGAGTCTGCCACGCAGCCGTACTCAGCGTTTAACGGGTTGTACTTGGGAACGTATCCGTCGGCACCGGTGCACAGAAACACCTTCTCTATGTTGCAAAAGAACGAGTCCCCCAGGTTCTGAACGGGATCCACCATGACACGCCCATACACAACCGATCCTGCAGGGTTAAGGCATTGGTTTAGTTTAGTTTAGTTTAACGACACAGCGCAGAAACAGGCCCTTGGGCCCACCGTGTCCGCAACGACCAGCGATCCCCACATATTAACGCTACCCTACACACACTAGGGACAATTTTACATTTACACTAAGCAAATTAACATACAAACCTGTACGTCTTTGGCGTGTGGGAGGAAACCGAAGATCTCGGAGAAAACCCACGTGGTCACGGGGAGAATGTACAAACTCCGCGCAGACAGCACCCGTAGTCAGGATCGAACCCGGGTCTCCGGCACTGTAAGGCAGCAACTTTACTGCTGCGCCACCATGGTCAATGCTCAATAGTGCTTTATTCATCACATGTACTAACGCACAGTGAAATTCTTCTTTGCAAATGGTTCAGAAGAGCATCGATTCGCAAAGTGTACAGAAATAGTCCACTGAGACTGCATGCCCTCAGCTTCCTATTAAATCCTTCCCCTCTTACCTTAAACCCGTGTTCTTTGGTCCTTGATTCCACCGCCCTGGGTAAAATACTTTGTGCATTCACCCTATCGATTCCCTTCATGATCATATACACCTCTATAGGATCTCCCCTCAAACCTTCTCTGATCTCTTTCCTGCTTAACAATATCGGTTTTAGAGCAGGGTGGACACAACTGAACATAGTACTCCAGATGTGGCCGCACGTTGCAGCTTTAGCCAGTGTTATTGCTGGAGTGGGGGCAGTAAGTGGACAGATGTTTCATTGCTGGAGTGGGGCAGTAAGTGGACAGATGTTTTGTTGCTGGAATCTAGCAGTAAGTGGACAGATGTTTTATTGTGTGGCAGTAAGTGGACAGATGTTTCGTTGCTGGAGTGGGAGCAGTAAGTGGACAGATGTTTCATTACTGGAGTGGTACAGTAAGTGGACAGATGTTTTATTGCTGGAGTGGGGCAGTAAGTGGACAGATGTTTTATTGCTGGAATCTAGCAGTAAGTGGACAGATGTTTTATTGCTGGAGTGGGGGCAGTAAGTTGACAGATGTTTCATTACTGGAGTGGTACAGTAAGTGGACAGATGTTTCATTGCTGGAATCTAGCAGTAAGTGGACAGATGTTTCATTGGCGGAATCTAGCAGTAAATGGACAGATGTTTTATTGCTGGAGTGGGGGCAGTAAGTGGACAGATGTTTTATTGCTGGAGTGGGGGCAGTAAGTGGACAGATGTTTTATTGCTGGAGTGGGGGCAGTAAGTGGACAGATGTTTTATTGCTGGAGTGGGGCAGTAAGTGGACAGATGTTTTATTGCTGGAGTGGGGGCAGTAAGTGGACAGATGTTTTATTGCTGGAGTGGGGGCAGTAAGTGGACAGATGTTTTATTGCTGGAGTGGGGGCAGTAAGTGGACAGATGTTTCATTGCTGGAGTGGGGCAGTAAGTGGACAGATGTTTTATTGCTGGAATCTAGCAGTAAGTGGACAGATGTTTCATTGCTGGAGTGGGGGCAGTAAGTGGACAGATGTTTTATTGCTGGAATCTAGCAGTAAGTGGACAGATGTTTCATTGCTGGAGTGGGGGCAGTAAGTGGACAGATGTTTTATTGCTGGAATCTAGCAGTAAGTGGACAGATGTTTCATTGCTGCAGCGGGGGCAGTAAGTGGACAGATGTTTTATTGCTGGAATCTAGCAGTAAGTGGACAGATGTTTCATTGCTGGAGTGGGGCAGTACATGGACAGATGTTCATACCTTCAGTGAACGCCACATCACTGCCCTCTCCAAAGCCCATGGAGCCGTCAGACAGCCAGAGACTCTTCTTGTTCAGGAGGAACATCTGTGTGTTGAGGCTGAACTCGGCCGGCACGGGGTCACTGACCTGCGCCATGCAAACAGAAACGTGAACATGACCAGGTCAACACTCAAACACAGTCAACCTCTACATCAACCACCACCGCTCCATGGAGAATCATTACAACATGTACCTTCCCCTTAATCTTCATTATTATTTATTAAATGAATGCTTCATTTGAATGTTAGGTATATCTGAAGATACAAAAGTGTTGGAGTAACTGAGCGGGTCAGGCAGCATCTCTGTAGAATAGAAATGTCACCTATCAGAAATGTCACCTCTCTATGTTCTCCAGAGGTCTAGCTGGACCGCTCAGTTACTCAAAGGGCCTCAACCCGAAACATCGTCAGTCCATTCCCTCCACAGATGCTGCCTCACCCACCGAATTCCTCCAGTACTTTGTGTTTTGCTGAAGACGGCAGCGCCTGCTGTTCCTGTGCCTCCAGTTTACTGCTCCACTGCAAATTCTCCTCAAAATATTACTACTTTGAAGAAATTCTCCTCTTCTCTCCATCAGGAGTTCTGTGAGCCCCTCTCTCGCTGCCCCCCCCCCCCCCCCCCCCCTCGGTGAGGCCTGCTGTGCGCCTACTCTCCCACCATCTTCTGACCTGGACTCACTGCCACAGTAGTCTGAAGAAAGATCCCAAACCAAAACATTGTCTGTCCATTCTCTCCACAGATGCCGCCTAACCCGCTGAGTTACACCAGTGCTTTGTGTCGGCATCTGCAGGCCCTGTGTCTCCATTCCTTCCTTCCTGTAATGGGGTGACCAGAGATGAATGCATCGCAGTCTGAGAAAGCTGTAACTTGACTTCCTGAGTCTTATACTCAATGCCACCACCAATGAAGGTAAGCGTAGCATACACCTTATACACCGGTCTATCTACTTGTCCTGCCACTATCAGAGTTATGGATTTGTACACCAAGATTCCTCACATCGATGGTGTTAAGGCTCATGACATTCTGTCTGTGTCACAGAGTCATAAAGTCTTACAGCGTGGAAATAGGCCCTTCGGCCCATCTTGCCCACACCAACCAACATGCCCCATTTATACTATTCCCACTTACCTGCTTTTGGCGTATATCCCTCTAAACCTGTCCTATCCATGTACCTGCCCAAATGTTTTTAGCGATAGTCCCTGCCTCAATTATCTCCTCCAGCAGCTTGTACCATATACCCACCACACTCTATGTAAACAAAGTTACCCCTCAGATTCTTATTAAATCTTTCCCACCCTTGCCTTAAATATATATCCTCAAGTCAAGTCAAGTTTATTCGTCACATACACATACGGGATGTGCAGTGAAATGAAAAGTGGCCGTGCCTGGTGAGATAGGAGTTTACAGTCCGAATGGCCTCGGGGAAGAAACTCCATCTAATCCTCTCCGTTCTCACAGCATGGCAACGGAGGCGTTTGCCTGACCGTAGCAGCTGGAACAGTACGTTGCAGGGGTGGAGGGGGTCTCCCATTATCTTGTTAGCTCTGGAGTTGCACCTTCTGATGCATAGTTCCTGCAGAGGGGGCGAGAGAAGTTCCCATAGTGCGTTCGGCCGAACGCACTACTCTCTGCAGAGCCTTCTTGTCCTGGGCAGAGCAATTCCCAAACCAGATTGTAATGTTTCCGGACAAGATGCTTTCCACAGCCGCAGAGTAGAAGCACTGGAGGATCCTCGGAGACACTCTGAATTTTCTCAATTGCCTGAGGTGGTAAAGGCGCTGCCTTGCCTTACTCACGAGTGCTGCAGCGTGCGATGTCCATGTCATATCCTCAGAGATGTGGACTCCCAGGTATTTAAAACAGCTCATCTCATCCACAGCATCCCCTCGAGAACCTCTAATTCTCAATTCCCCTACTCTGGGTAAAAGTGTGCATTCACCCTGTCTATTCCCCTCATGATTTTGTACACCTCTATAAGATCACCCCTCATCCTCCTGCGCTCCAAGGAATAAAGTCCTAGCCTGCCCAACCTCTCCCTGTAGCTTAGGCCCCCCGAGTCCACACAACATCCTCTTAAATCTTCTCTGCATCCTTTTCAGCTTTAACGGCATCCTTCCTAATAACAGAGTGAACACAACTGAACACAATACTCCAAAAGTGGCCTCGCCAACGTCTTGTACAAGTGTTCTTGCGTTTCACCTGCGGCACAATTAACCTGCCCCAGCCCACACGAGGTATCAATATTGGCTGCTAACTTCACATTCCTGCCCCATCCCCAGTGACGGGGAAAGGCTGGAGAGCGAATACAGTGACGGGGAAGGGTTCAGTAATTCCTTACCTGCTGAAACCTGATGTCCAGGTCAAAGATTATGGGCTCCCTCGGATTGCAGACTATGGGGAGAGTGTAGTCTTGACTTGGGGGCGAAGCACAGGGAATCAGTTTCACCGTGTACGTACCCGAATAATCACGGACCTGTGGTGAACAACGACAATTCAATGCTCACATTTTTTTTTGGTTTTGTTTGTGTCAAAAATAATTAATTTAATTACGACCACGAAACAAAAAACAAAGCGTGCTAACTCACCCACCACCATAGTACACATTCACCAAACTATCTAGACTTTACATTTTCAAACAACTATGTTACAATCCTTACAAATATGCTAAATAACTACTATACAACTATGCCCCTCTCTAACACCACCCTGGCGCAGAATGTTGGGCGAGTCCAGAACCGGGGGCCACAGTCTTAGAATAAACGGGAGGACATTTAAGACTGAGGTGAGAAAAAACGTTTTCACCCAGAGAGTTGTGAATCTGTGGAATTCCCTGCCACAGAGGGCAAGTGTAGGCCAAATCACTGGATGGATTTAAGAGAGAGTTAGATAGAGCTCTAGGGCTAGTGGAGTCAAGGGATATGGGGAGAAGGCAGGCACGGGTTATTGATTGGGGATGATCAGCCACGATCACAATGAATGGCGGTGCTGGCTCGAAGGGCCGAATGGCCTCCTCCTTCACCTATTTCCTATGTTTCTATGCAATTCAATGCCTAATGATGCTTTGTTCTCATATGTACATAATACATTGAAATTATTTCTCGAGTCCTGTCTTGGGCGTATGGAGTGTTTGCCTGAGATGCATTCTGTGTCCCCACACATTTAGCAACAGTTTATGGCACCATAGTGCGATGAGAGGTAGATTCACAGAGAAAGATTGCTTGTAAATTACATCTTGCAAAACACTTCTCGCTGTAGTGAAAGAAAAATATTTTTTAATTTGAATTTAAAACGTAGAACGGTAACTGTACTTTACAGTAACTGGACCTCGAGACTGTGCTGTACAGAACAAAATATATTAGTCCGGGCATCATCTGGCTCTGCTAGCTTTTAGTTACAATACTCCATTTATCCTTTAATTTAGTTTAGAGATACAGTGCGGAAAGAGGCCCTTCGGCCCACTGAGTCTGCACTGACCAGCGATCCCCGTACATTAATACATTCCTACACTCACTAGGGTTAATTTACACGTACACCAAACCAATTAGCCTACAGACCTGTACGTCCTTGGAGTGTGGGCGGAAACCGAAGAGAGCGGAGAAAACCCACGCGGCCACGGGGAGAACGTACAAACTCCGTACAGACAGCACCCGTAGTCGGGACCGAACCCGGGTCTCTGGCGCTGCAAGCGCTGAAAGGCAGCAACTCTACCGCTGCGCCACCGTGACCGGCCCTAATGATCCTAATTAGATATTAATTTCAACGTTTTATAAACATTCACACCAATACTTATATTTCTTCAATTGCTTTGAGTTGGAGCTGTACAACACTGACCAAGTTGGCACACTGGGCTAATCCCATTTGCCCAGATCCCTAAACCCTTCCTGTCCAAATCTCTTTTAAAAATTGTTATTGCATGCACTTCTATAGCTTCCTCTGGCAGCTCGTTCCAGATACGGACTACCCTCTGAGTGATAAAAGTTGCTCCTGAAGTCCCCCTTAAATCTCTCCCCACTCACCTTAAGCCTATTGTTTTGTCTGGATATTTTTAATGAGTGATTACGTTTTTTTAAGGCTATTTTAGAAAAAAAAATCCAGACCTATTGCTCACAATTATACTCAGAATCAAATAAGATTTTTGAAATCTTATTTGATCGATCTCCGCACATTAACACTATCCTACACCCACTAGGGACAATTTTTACATTTACCGAATAAGATTTTTGAAAAATCAAAAAAGATAAACTTTCCTGATGAATAAAGTTTTAAAACTTAAAATGTGGGCAGTGGAAATGTTGGAGAGGTTGCAATTGGAGAGAATTAGGTTTATCCTAATGGATAAACATGAGCTTTTCGAACAAATATGGTCTCCATTCACTGATTATATGAAGGGGTAGCTGGGCTCGGCATTGAAACTCAATAAGTACCCGGTGGTAAGATCAAACGAAAATGTTTAATCTGAGATTTATATACTTGTCTCCATATATTATAATTAGAAATTGTTCCATTCATTGATAAGATGTATACTGTTTTTTTTTCCTTTAAGTATAGCAATTGTTTATTAGTTAAATGTTTTTTCCTTTTTTTTTACTAATCTTTTTCTCTTCTAATCAAAATTATAATCACACTCTTTAAATTATTCTCTATTCTTTCTTTATTCTTTTTTGTTTCTCTTTTTCACACTATTAAAAAAATTGAGGCCTACATATATGGCTTGGTAATATTTATATAATTTTGGAAAGATGTAATATGTATATCTGAAAAAAAAAAATCATATCATTTGTAACACGTATGGCCTCTAATAAAAATATATATTAAAAAAAATAAAAATAATAAAGTTTAAAAAAAAAAGGACGTTGCCTCACCGAAACAGCTCAAAAAAGCTTCCTGAACGATTCATTTCTTTCAAGGATGGTCTTTCTCATACAGTTATATTCTGCACTCTGAATCTTCCCCTTTGCCCTACCTATTGTACTGGAGTTTGACTTGACTGTGTTTGCGTATAGTGTTATCCGATCTGCTTGGATAACCCTAAAACAAAGCTTTTCACTGTACCTCAGTACACGACAATAATAAATCAAAACCTAAAGGTACACCTCAATCCAAATATAAACTAAATATAAAATAAACACAAATTATACATATTGCAAGACTAAATCGATAAAGTGTGCAAAAACTAGACTATAGTGCCAAACATAATTTGGAATCAAGTCCATGGTGGTGCAAGAGGTGTCAGTAGTGTTTCACTGTTGATTCGGTTGAGGGTCAGTGCAAGAACCTGAAGATTGTAGGAAAGTAGCTTACTTTAGTTTAGGTTAGAGATAGAGTGAGGAACCAGGCCCCTCGGCCCACCGGGTCCGCGCCGACCAGCGATCCCCGCACATTAACACTATCCCACACCCACTAGGGACAATTTTTACATTTACCACCAAGCCAATTAATCTACAAACCTGTACGTCTTTGGAGTGTGGGAGGAAACTGAAGATCTTGGTGAAAACCCACGCAGGTCACGGGGAGAACGTACAAACTCTGTACAGACAGGACCCGTAGTGGGGATCGAACCCGGGTCTCCGGCGCTGCATTCGCTGTAAGGCAGCAACTCTACCGCCGCGCCACCGTGACCGCCCTGTTCCTGAACCTGGCGGTGTGGGAACTTCAGGCTTGTGTACCTCCTGCCCGACGGTGGCAGCGGGGAGAGGGCACGTCCCGGATGGTTGGGGGTCCTTGAGGGTAGATGCCGCCATCTTGAGGCAGGGCCTGGTGTAGATGCTGTCGACGGTGGGGAGGGCTGTGCCTGTGATGGCGAAGAAACGCCGTCAACAGACGGAAACTTACTGCAAAGTCTGACGTGAAGCTCCACTGCTGTTCAGGATGGTTGTAGCTGGGTTCACTGCGAACTAAACTCAGTGTAAAGGTGAGGCCTGGATGGTCAGCACACATCACCATGGATCTCAGAGCAGAGGCTGCAAACAACAATGGGGGTATTAGAGCAATTCAAAATTATTAAGCTCATCCTTTGTACTGTATTGCAAAAACTAAAGCTAAAAAAATTATTTATTAACAAACTTTAGTTTAGTTTACAGCACGGAAACAGGCCCTTCGGCCCACCGGGTCCGCGCCGACCAGCGATCCACACTATCCTACACCCATTTTGGACATTTTTTTACATTTTCCAAGCCAATTAACCAAACCTGTATATCTTTGGAGTGTGGGAGGAAATCGAAGATCTCGGAGAAAACCCACGCAGATCACGGGGAGAACGTACAAACTCCGTACAGACTGAATCCATAGTCAGGATCGAACCGGGGTCTCCGGGGCTGTAAGGCAGCCACTGTGCCACCATGACTGCCTTTCCTTTTCTCAAAATTTAAAAATTGCTTTGAATTCTCTCCTTATCCGACACCATTTTGTCTCCTTTTCACCTCCAGCCTTTTGTCATTTACTCCACCCATCTGCCAATCACCCCCCTCACCTGTATCCACCTATCACTCACCAGGCTTTGTCCCGCCCCCCCACCTCCTTTCCAGATTTCCACGCTCCCTAATCCATCAGTCTCACTTCACGCTGCCTCGGGAAAGAAGCCATCAAAGACTTCCTGTCCGGCAGAAGGTACAGAAGCGTGAAAGCCCACACCACCAGACTCGGGAACTGCTTCTTCCCCTCTGTTATCAGGCTTCTGAACGGTCCTTCCATAAGCTGGGGTCCTGTCCGATTCACCGCTACCCCATTGCGGACATTGGACTTTGTCTCTGGAACTAGTGGGAGAGTCTAGACCAGAGGTCATAGCCTCAGAATAGAAGAACGCTCCTGCAGGAATGAGATGAGGAGAATATTTTTAAAGCAGGGATAGGTCGATTCTTGATTAGTGTGGGTGTCAGGGGTTATGGGGAGAAGGCAGGAGAATGAGATTAAGAGGGAGAGATAGATCAGCCACGATTGAATGGTGAAGTAGACTTGATGGGCCGAATGGCTGAATTCTTCTCATATAACAATTACAGAACGGACACAGGCCCTCTCGGCCCTTCCAGTCCGTCTCCAGGCCCTCTCGGCCCTTCTCTTATGGACATGAACATAAATCACTACAATGCTGAGAACTATATTCTGCACTCTGTATCATCCCCTTTGCTCTACCTATTGTACTGGAGTTTGACTGGATTGTATTTATGTGTAGTGTTATCTGATCTGTTTGGATAGCATGGAAAGCAAAGGTTTTCACTGTACCTCGGTACATGTGACAATTATAAACAGACTGACAGATAAACTCAAAGCCACTAAAACATAAATGTTATGTAAAATATACATAAATTCCACATAAATTTTGCAAGACTGTAAAACTGTGCAAAAACAGGCTATTAGTGCAACACACAAGTCCGTGGTGGTGCAAGAGGTGGTCTGCAGTGTTCCGTTGCTGAGGTAGGATTAAGGGGCTGTCCCACTTGGGCGACCTAATCCGCGAGTTCTGGCGGGTTTGTCCTCGACTCATACTCGCAGCATGGTCGACACGAGGTTGTAGGAGGTCTTTGTAACTCTCCTTCATGCTCGAGAGTGGTCTCCGCGTACTCGAGGCCTCAGCTAGGTCGCGGCGTTTATTTCAACATGTTGAAAAATGCCCGCGAGTAAAAAAAGGTTGCCAGGTTTAGGTCGTAGGTTTAGTCGAAGTAGGTCGTAGTAGGTTGGCATGTTAGTCGTAGGTAATCGAGGGTAGTTGAAGGAATTGGAAGGTAGTCAAAGGTAAAGCTCGTTGAGAAAAAAGAGTAAACCGACCGGTAATGTTAAATGCCCGCTAAACGTTATTAAATGTTGTCTGGCATGTCTCCATTACTTTCCCCCCCCTTCTCTCCCCCCCCCCCCCCCCCCCCCCCCCCGCGCTCTCTAAAGGACTTACCATACACTGTGTAGCCGTCATTTACCTTCCTGTTCGTCGTGGGTCTGAATTTCAGACAGTACTCCCCCTGGCCCCCGCCTGTGTGTGTGTGTGTGTGTGTGTGTGTGTGTGTGTGTGTGTGTGTGTGTGTGTGTGTGTGTGTGTGTGTGTGTGTGTGTGTGTGTGTGTGTGTGTGTGTGTGTGTGTGTGTGTGTGCGCGCGCGTGTGTTCGGTCGATCCAGCTCGTGGTTCCATCGCTGACGAATGATCCAGCTGGAAGACACTCTTCTGAATTCGCACATTAGGTCACCGCAGTGGGACAGCCCCTTTAAGTTTGTGCGGGTCCGTTCAAGAACCTGAAGGATGTAGGAAAGTAGCTGTTCTTGAGCCTGGTGTTGTGGGATTTCAGACTTGTGTAGCTGCTGCCCGATAGTAGCAGTGAGGAGAGGGGCACGGCCCGGATGGGGGGATGAGTGTAGGTGGTTCACCGTGAACCAAACTCCGTGTAAAGGTCAGGTGCGGATGGTCAGCCCTGGATGCTGCCTAAGCCGCTGGCTTCCTGTGGCGGCGTGCGTTACCGTGTGGGGAGGGGGGGGGGGGAACACTCACCAGGGTGTAACATGACAAACAGTCCCCGGAACCGCGCCTCGGTGCGGAAGTTGACGACCAGCCGGCCCTCGGCATTGATCCGCATGCTGGTGGGATACAGCGCTCCTGTCAGCACAGAGCGGAAACACCCATTAGCCTCACCGGCATCACCAAACACACCGGCATCACCAAACACACGGCAAGCTGTCGCACAGACCGTGTACCCACCAACTTCACCGGCGTCGGTAAACACACGGCATGCTGTCACACAGACCCGATACCCACCAACCTCACCGGCATCGGCAAACACACGGCATGCTGTCACACAGACCCTGTACCCATCAACCTCACTGGCGTCGGCAAACACACGGCACGCTGGCACACAGACCCTGTACCCACCAACTTCACCGGCGTCGGCAAACACACAGACCCTCTACCCAAACAGCCCACACCCACCAACAGGCCCCATCTACACTAGTCCCACACCTCTAGACTTGTCCTATCCATGCACCTGTCCAAATGTCTCATTACAATAGTACCAGCCTCAACTACCTCCTCTGGCAGCTCATTCCATACACCCACCACCGTCCATGTGAAAAGGTTATCCCTCAGGTTCCAATCAAATCTTTTCCCCCTCGCCTTAAACCTATGTCCTCTGGTCCTCGATTCCTCTACTCTGGGCAAGAGATTCTGTGCGTCTACCCGATCTATTCCTCTCATGATTTTGTACGCCACTATAAGTACGCCACGTTACATGCTATGGATAGGTGACGTTACAGGTCAGGACCCTTCCTCGGAGTCCATGAACAGATGACGTTATGTGTAGGGGCCCTACTTCAGACATTATGAATATGTGATTCTACTTCAGACTCTAATGATAGGCCACATTTATGGGTTAGGACCCTTCCTCAAACTCAATAGACAGCTATTGTTACTGGTCGAGATCCTATTTCAATAAACCGCTGACATTTCAGGTCGGGACCCTCCTTAGGCTCTATGGACTCGATGATTTGAGGAAGGACATTCTTGCTATTGAGGGAGTGCAGCGTGGGTTTACAAGGTTAATTCCCGGGATGACGGGACTGTCACATGCTGAGAGAATGGAGCGGCTGGGCTTGTACACTCTGGAGTTTAGAAGGATGAGAGGATATCTCATTGAAACATATAAGATTGTTAAGGGTTTGGACACGCTAGAGGCAGGAAACATGTTCCCGATGTTGGGGGAGTCCAGAACCAGGGGCCACAGTTTAAGAATAAGGGGTAAGCCATTTAGAATGGAGACGAGGGAACAATTTTTCTCACAGAGACTTGTGAGTCTGTGGAATTCTCTGCCTCAGAGGGCGGTGGAGGCAGGTTCTCTGGATGCTTTCAAGAGAGAGCTAGATAGGGCTCTTAAAGATAGCAGAGTCAGGGGATATGGGGAGAAGGCAGGAATGGGGTACTGATTGGGGATGATCAGCCATGATCACATTGAATGGCGGTGCTGGCTCGAAGGGCCAAATGGCCTACTCCTGCACCTATTGTCTATTGTCTATTGGGTTGGGACCCTCCTCAGTCTGTATGGACAGGTGATATTCTGGGTCGGGACCCTACTTTAGACTCTATGGACTGGTGACGTTCTGGGTCAAGACCCTACTTTAGACTCTATGAACAGGTGATGTTCTGGGTTTGGACCCTTCCACAGCCTATGGACTGGTGGCATTAGGAACTAGGACTCTCCCTGGCACAGTGCCCCCCCCCCCCCACCCCAGCCAGCACTCACCCTGCAGCTCGGCCTCGGGGGGGCTGCCGACACCATCCCTCCACAGGATGGCCGTGTCGTAGACAAAGGTGAGGCGCAGCTCGGACTGCAGGTCGAAGTGTTGCCAGCCGCCCACCCCCACCGGCGAGTGGAACACGTAGGACACGTACAGCGGCACCCGCAACGTCACGTACGACTGCACCAGGTTGAGAACCTGCGGGGGAGGCAACAAGCAACACATCACAGCACCAATCATGCACACAGTCCCGTTGTCAACGGCGACACCGGTACAAAAGTCTCCTCTTTGGAGATAACGCTGGAGGAACTCAGCAGGACCCTTGCTAAAGGGCCTGTCCCACCAGCATGCAACTCTATGCGATGAACGCGATCAAACTAGAAGCGGGGGCCGCGCGGAGGTCGGGTGATTCCCTGTACAGGGCCGTTCCCACCAGCATGCGCCTACATGCGGCAAGCGCGACCAAACCGGCAGCGAGGGCCGCGCGGAGGTCGGGTGAGTGGCGCAATGCGGCGCAAAGTGAGGCGAACTTGGAGGGAAGTCTTAAAGGTAAGTTCGCAAGGACAGAGAGGGGCACACAGAAAGGGGCACAGAGGCACACACACAGAGGGCCACGGAGCCACACACATAGAGGGTCACGGAGGCACCTACAGGTTACCTACAGATAGGTTCACGGAGGCACGATGCCGGGGCGGTGTGTAATGCGTCGAGGCGACTGTGAGCCAACAAGCCGTTGTCGCGCAGAATTTTTGGACATAGTCCGTTTTTCGGAGCGCTGCGCGATGTCGGGACGAACTCCGCACAATTCCGGCGATCGAAGTGGGACCGGCCCCGCGACGCCGGACGGTTCAAGCCACCGCGTTAGGTCGCGCTCATCGCATAGAGTTGCATGCTGGTGGGACAGGCCCTTAAGACAGACGGAGAGTGAGGGGAAAGCTGGGAAAGTGGTCAATGCTGGAGGAACTCAGGCCCTGGAGTCCTGGTAACACTGTCGTAGATCTTCTCTGCACTCTTTCCCGCGTAATGCTTTCCCACAGCAGTGTGACAAAACCCAACACAATGTCTTCTACAACTTTAACATAACATTCCCAATGTCTATGCCACACCCGGAACTGCAGGTGCTGGAATCTGGAGCAAAACACAAACTGGAGCTGTTCAAAGGTTCATTTATTGTCACATACACCAGTTGGTGCAGTGGAATTTGAGTTGCCATTGCAGCACATTCATAAGAATACAACACAACATTAAAGAATTTAACATAAAACATCCCTGCATAATGGTTCCCACTGTGGGGGAAGGCACAAAGTCCAGTCCCCATCCCCTTGTCCACCCATAGTCGGGCCTAGTGAGGCCTCCGCAGTCGCCGCTACTGCGGCCCGATGTTTCAGGCCCTTCTCGCCGGGTGATGGTGCTCTGGCTTCGGGAGAACGGTCAGCGGATTGGGATGCCTGGAACGGCCGCTTCCTTACCGGAGACCGCGGCTTCCGAAGCCGACAGGCCGCGCCGGATAGAGCTCCACCGCTGGCGATCTAGCCGAGAGATCCCAGGCTCCCGATGTTAAAGTCAGCAGTGCCGCCTGCGGCTGGCCGCTCCACAGACCCGCAGCTCCGCGATGTTTCATCGGCGGTCCCAGCATTCCAGAGCTCCAGCGCGGCGACCCGGGCAAGGCATCGCCCGCTCCAGCGCTGCGCTGCCGCCAAAGCCGTGGTTCTGGCCAGTCCCGTCAGGAAACGCCACTCCAGGCCCCGATGGTAGGGTCGAAGATGCTGCTCGGGGGAAAGCCTGCCTCTCCGACCAGGTAGGGACTGAAAAATACAGTTTCCCCCTCCCCCCCCCACACATAAAAAGAATAGACCTCCAAACAAAACTCTTTTAAACGTACTAAAAATTTAGAAAAATAAGTGAAAGGGCGGACAGCTGCAGGCAGGGCAGCCATACCCACCTGGACGGTGCCCCAGCCAGCATCAGTGGAGGGGATGGACAGGTGATGTCGGGTCGGGACCATTCTTCAGACTCCCCACCTCTCTTTTCCACCTTTCTCGCCCCTACTCCATCATTCTGAAGAAGGGTCCCGACCGAAAATGTCCATTCCCTCCAATTATGCTGCCTGACCCACTAGACTTCCTCCAGCACTTTGCGCTTTGCCCCAGATCCCAGCACCTGCAGTTCCTGGTGTGGCATAGACATTGGGAATGTTGCGTTAAAGTTGTAGTTGGGTTTTGTCACGCTGCTATGGAAAAGCATTACGCAGGAAGGAGTGCCGAGAAGGTCTACGACAGTGTTACCAGGACTCCAGGGCCTGAGTTCCTCCAGCATTGACCACTTTCCCAGCTTTCCCCTCACTCTCCGTCAGTCTTAGCAAGGGTGCTGCTGAGTTCCTCCAGCGTTATCTCCAATGAGGACACTTTCATGTTCATATTCCTCCACTGTACAATTCCTGGCTCAGAAAACAACATTGTACGACCAGCACTGGAGGGCATGATATTACACTGGGTAACGAGAAAAGGCCTCTGTCTTCATCAATGGGTCGGTAGTGGAAGGAGTCAACAACTTCACGTTCCTGGCAGTGCATACCTCTGAAGATCTGCCCTGGACCCAGCACATTGATCAAATCAATAGCAAAGCCCATCAACGCCTCTACTTCCTCAGCAGGTTGAGGAGATGCGGTATGTCAATGAATAGTCTATTGGACTTCTCCAGGTGTACGGTAGAGAGCACACTGACTGGTTGCATCACGGCCTGGTTCAGTAACTCAAATGCCCAGGAATGACGGAGACTACAGAGAGTGGTGGACACTGCCCGGTCCATCACAGGTACTGACCTCCCCACCATCGAAGGTCCATCACAGGTACTGACCTCCCCACCATCGAAGGTCCATCACAGGTACTCACCTCCCCACCATCGAAGGTCCATCACAGGTACTGACCTCCCCACCATCGAAGGTCCATCACAGGTACTGACCTCCCCACCATCGAAGGTCCATCACAGGTACTGACCTCCCCACCATCGAAGGTCCATCACAGGTACTGACCTCCCCACCATCGAAGGTCCATCACAGGTACTGACCTCCCCACCGTCGAAGGTCCATCACAGGCACTGAACTCCCCACCATCGAAGGGATCTACAGGAGTCGCTGCCTCAAAAAGGCAGCCAGCATCATCAAAGACCCACACCCCCCTGGCCACGCTCTCATCTCGCTGCCGCCATCGGGAAGAAGGTACAGGAGCCTGAAAACCGTGACCTCCAGGTTCAAGAACAGCTTCTTCCCAGCAACCATCAGGCTCTTGAACTGTGGAGTGCCAATTGTGCTTTCAAGAGAGAGTTGGATAGAGTTCTTAAAGATAGCAGAGTCAGGGGATATGGGAAAAAGGCAGGAACAGGGTACTGATTGTGTATGATCAGCCATGATCGCAGTGAATAGGGGTGCTGGCTTGAAGGGCCGAATGGCCTACTGCTGCACCTGTTGTCTATTGTTACAGTTTTCAGGCTCGTGTGCCTTCTTCCCAATGGCAGGGGTGAAATGAGAGAGTAAAATAGTGAGAAGGGGCAGCAGGTCCAAGGAGAGTGTGTTAAAAAGGAAGTGCAGATGCTGGTGGAACACAAAACGCTGGAGTAACTCAGCGGAACTGGCAGCATCTCTGGAGAGAAGGAATGGGTGACATTTTGGGTCGGAACCCTGCTCCACAATGGCAAAGAGATGGTTGTCAGGAGCACACATCAAAGTGGAAGCGCAGTGACTGGGAGAGTTTGTTGTGAAGCTTGTGTTCACAGGAGTGCGGTGGGAGCACGGATGTGATGCAGTTCCCATGTGCAGCAAGATGCAGCGGTTATCTGGTGCTCTCGCTCACCAGGATGTCTCCTCAGACATCCGACAAAGCAAGGTTTGTTTTGTCTAAGGTCCCTCCAGGAATGCGCACAGATTACCAATGGCAGTATCAATGCCTGCCCTGATAGTGGCCAGCGAAGGAACACCAATCTCTCTTTCATAGAACACAGCGCAGGAACAGGCCCTTCGGCCCACAATGTCTGTGCCCAACAAGTAAACTAATCTCCTCTGCCTGCACGTGACCCATATCCCTCCACTCGCAACATATCAATGCACCCGTCTAAAAGCCCTTTAAACACCATTATAATTTAAGGTCAGAGGGGAAAGATTTAATAGGAAACTGAGGGGCAACATTTTTCACATGGAGGGTGGTGGGCGTATGGAACAAGCTGCCAGAGGAGGTGGTCGAGTTCCACCAGCACTTTGTTTTTTGCTCATGATTGCAGCATTTCTATGTGTCCAAAAACACAAAGTACTGGAGGAACTCAGCGGGTCAGGCAGCATCTGTGGAGGCAGAGGGATGGTCATTTTTTTGTGGTTCAGGGGCAGGGTCTTAACCTGGAACATTCTCCCTGTGACCGGGTGGGTTTCCCCCCACATCCCAAAGACGTGCAGGTTTGTAGGTTAATCGGCCCCTCTGCAAATTGCTCCTAGTGTGCAGGGAGTGGATGGGAAAGTGGGATAACATAGAACTAGTGTGAACGGGTGATCGATGGTCGGTGTAGCTCGGTGGGCCGAAGGGCCTGTTCCCATGCTGTATCTCTACACTAACCTAAACTAAACTAAACTACTCTAAAGAATGCATAGAAACAGGAATGCAGCTGATGGCAAAAGATTCAAAGTAAGAGAATATCTCATCTCTCAGACACATTTCGTCATGTGGGCTCAATGTAAACAATTGTCAGACAAAAAGATTCAACCTCTGCCTGTCCACACACGTCTCAGCCTCTTGCGTGCTGTCATGTAACAAAGAACATCGCTCCGACACCTCTGTAAAATTATAACTCAAACAGCACATACGTTAGAAGCCCATCACGGGCCTGGTTCAGCAGCTCAAACACCCAGGATCAAAGGAGACTACAGAGAGTGGTGGACACTGCCCAGTCCATCACAGGTACTGACCTCCCCACCATCGAAGGTCCATCACAGGTACTGACCTCCCCACCATCGAAGATCCATCACAGGTACTGACCTCCCCACCATCGAAGGTCCATCACAGGTACTGACCTCCCCACCATCGAAGATCCATCACAGGTACTGACCTCCCCACCATCGAAGGTCCATCACAGGTACTCACCTCCCCACCATCGAAGGGATCTACAGGAGTTGCTGCCTCAAAAAGGCAGCCAGCATCATCAAAGACCCACACCACCCTGGCCATGCTCTCATCTCACTGCTACCATCGGGAAGAAGGTACAGGAGCCTGAAAAAAGTGACCTCCAGGTTCAAGAACAGCTTCTTCCCAGCAACCATCAGGCTCTTGAAACAGTACCAAACTGCCTGGTCCATCACAGGTACTGACCTCGCCACCATTGAAGGGATCTACTACAGGTACTGACCTCCCCACCATTGAAGGCATCTACTACAGGTACTGACCTCGCCACCATTGAAGGGATCCACTACAGGTACTGACCTCCCCACCATTGAAGGGATCTACTACAGGTGTTGTCTCAAAAAGGCAGCCAGCTTCACCAAAGTCAAGTCCAGACAGTCCTTACCTGCCCATCGGTGCCGATGGTCCCCCCGCAGTCGGTGAGGAGCTCTGACATGTCGTAGAAACTCTCAAACTGCCAGAGGCAGGCATCTAGGTTGAGGTTGCGGTAGAACCTGAGGGTGGAGGAGCCCCGCAGAGCGGAGCTGTACTGGTACGGAGACGTGTCCCCGATCACCTGCGGCCTCCTGGTGGAGTGGGACAGGAAGCCGTGGTGGGTCTTCACCTCGTCGTGGTCCAGGAGGTTGGAGCACCTGTGGTTGCCGACGCGGGTTCCGTCGGGGCTGAGGGTCAACTCAAAGTTGGAGAGTTGACGCGTGGAGATAACGGGGAGCATTCCTGAAACACGGAGAAACATGTCACTCAGACAGCACTGGCACAGCTCAGGGAAAACAGCCGCTCCCTCCCTCAACATAGACACCAAGTGCTGGAGTAACTCAGGAGTTCAGGCAGCAAGATGCGTCCCAACTAAACCTGGATTCCAGTTCCCAACCAAGAGTTCCAAGAAGAAGCGTCACCCATTCCTTCTCTCCAGAGATGCTGCCTGACCTGCTGAGTTACTCCAGCATTTTGTGTCTATCGTCACATCTCCGGTGATGCTTAGGGTCTGTCTACCCAACCTAAGGCTTGTCCAAATCCTGCATAAAGGCATTTAAAGGCCATGACCAACTGGCATCTCGTTCCAGGCACCCACCACCCTCAGTAAAAATACTTGCTCCGCACATCTCTATTCAACTTTGCCCTCTCAGCTCAAAGCTGTGCCCTCTAATGGTGGACATTTCCACCCTGTGGAAAACCACCATTGCTTCCTTTCCATCAGTCACCCTGAAGTGTGTGAGTTGGTGACCGTTATGGGCGTACATCAGCGCAGCAGGTGAGACTTGGTTCAATCCTGACCTTGGGTGCTGTCTGTGTGGAGCTTGCATGTTCTCCCTGTGGCTATGTGGGATTCCTCTGGGTGCTCCGGTTTTATAGACAATAGTCAATAGGTGCAGGAGTAGGCCATTTGGCCCTTCGAGCCAGCATCGCCATTCAATGTGATCATGGCTGATCATCCACAATCAGTACCCCTTTCCTATCTTTTCCCCATATCCCCTGACTCCGCTATCTTTAAGAGCCCTATCAAGCTCTCTCTTGAAAACATCCAGAGAACCTGCCTCCACCGCAGAGAATTCCACAGACTCACCACTCTCTGTGTGAAAAGGTGTTTCTTCATTTCCGTTCTAAATGGCTTACCCCTTATTCTTAAACTGTGGCCCCTGGTTCTGGACTCCCCCAGCATCGGGAACAAGTTCCCTGCATCTAGCGTGTCCAAACCCTTAATAATCTTATATGTTTCAATAAGATCCCCTCTCATCCTCTAAACTCCAGAGTGTACAAGCCCAGCCGCTCCATTCCCTCAGCATATGACAGTCCCG
Source organism: Raja brachyura (assembly GCA_963514005.1). Next base: position 99,839,379 of record OY740786.1, read on the forward strand.
CCATCCCGGGAATTAACCTGGTAAACCTACGCTGCACTCCCTCAATAGCAAGAATATCCATCCTCAAATTAGGGGACCAAAACTGCACACAATACTGTGCAGAATTTTCTACCACTTCCCAAAGACGTGCGGGTTTTTAGGTTAATTAGCCCTCGGTAAATTGCCCCGGGTGTGTAGGGAGTGGATGAGAAAATGGGATGACGTGGAACTAGTGTGAATAAGTAATCACTGGTCGGTGTGGACTTGCTGGGCCAAATGGCCAGTTTCCATGCTATATGTCTCAAAACTAAAATGAAACACTAAAACCTGCTCCCGCTGGATCTCCAGGCTAAACTAAATAAACTATAAGAGTTACTTTAATGAAAAGTTGAATTAAGTCCTGTAAGCAGTATAAGAAAGTTCGAGAGAACTTAAAAATAAATTGTGAAAGAAGGAAATGCCGATACTGGTTTACAGCAAAGGTAGACTCAAAAAGCTGTAGTAAGTGGGACAGGCAGCATCACTGGAGAGAAGGAATGGTTGATATTTCGTGTCGAGACCATTCTTACTTTCTGCAAAAATATATTGTAATAAAAGTGTAATGCAGGCACGGGGCCTCCAGGTGGTGCCACCTACCATCAATGTGAGGCATGGTTACTGTCAACTTGATCAGGTTGGTATGGGCTGGGTCATCCGTGCCAGTGTAACGCAACTTGGCAGAGAACGGTTCCGCTCCCACTGTTCCTTGTACTCTGGGCTGGCACAAACCTGACCACAAAGAAAGTGCACACACACACACACACATCACTCATAGAGTCAACAGTGTCAAAACGGCCCTTCAGCCCAACTTGCCCACTGTTAATGTGCTTGTCCCACTGTACGAGGTAATTAACCATATGACAACCATTTAACAATTACAGCACGGAAACAGGCCTTCTCGGCCCTTCCAGTCCGTGCCGACCATTTATTTTCCCCTAGTCCCATCTACCTGCACTCAGACCATACCCCTCCATTCCCTTCCCGTCCATATACTGATCCACTTTACTTTTAAATGTTAAAATCGATCCTGCCTCCACCACTTCTGCAGGAAGATCATTCCACACAGCCACCACTCTCTGAGTAAAGAAGTTCCCCCTCATGTTACCCCTAAACTTCTGTCCCTTAATTCTCATGTCATGCCCTCTTGTTTGAATCTTCCCTACCCTCAATGGGAAAAGCTTATCCACGTCAACTCTGTCTATCCCTTTCATCATTTTAAAGACCTCAATCAAGTCCCCCCTTAACCTTCTGCGCTCCAAAGAATAAAGACCTAACTTGTTCAACCTTTCTCTGTAACTTAGTTGCTGGAACCCAGGCAACATTCTAGTAAATCTCCTCTGTACTCTCTCTATTTTGTTTGTAATTCAAGAGCTCTCCCGAGTTTAAAAAAAATCAAACTCGTGGTAAGTACGTAGAATGTACGTAGCGGCTACGTCGGAGCCCGTGGATGTCTCGTAACGCTAAAGGCAGGTACTCGGGAAACGCGGAAACTCGTGAAGATTTTTCAGCACTGTGAGAAATGTCCACGAGAGCCCCGAGTACCTACGTACGGCCATTACCGTAATTCTCCAAGTTCGAATCAGGGGAAACTCGGCAGAACTCTTGAATTACCTCGTACAGTGGGACAGGCCCTTAACTCTGGCATAAAAGACTTGGCAGGGCTGCATTTGGAGTTCTCATGTGTTATAGAGTCACACAGCACGGAAACAGGCCCTTCAAACCAACTTTCCCATGCCACCCAACTATCATCTAAGCTGCCCCACCTGCCCGCGTTTGGCCCACATCCTTCCATACCTTTCCTATCCATGTCGCTGTCGAAATGTTTTTAATCCTGCTATAGTATCTGCCTTAACTATTCCCTGTTTCTTATTCCATACGCCCACCACCATCTGTGTGGAAAAAGTTGCCCCTCAGGTTCCTGTTAATTTTTTTCCCCCTCTCGCTTCAAACCTATGCCCTCTGGTTCTTGATTCCCCCACCCTGGGTAAAAGACTGTGATTTCACCCCATCTATTCCCATCATGGTTGCTGGTTTATAACAAAACTCTTCAAAGTGTCCTCCATCACCAGAGTGAGGCCACATGCAAACTGGAGTTACAGCCCCTCACATTCTGCTTGGCCAGCTTACTACCCACTGGTATGAATATTAAATTCTCCAGTTTCAGGTCACAAACCAACAAGCAATTCTCCCCTCCTTTCTTCCTTCTCTCATCCCTGTGTCCCACCTGGACTTGCACCCATTTCTCCGTCTCCCTTTCCTCCCTTCCCGTCCCCTTCCACCAACATTCCTTCCTCTGGCTTCACATTTCGGGCCTCTTCTATCCCCATCTCCAAATTTCACTATCTTTACTCTTTTCATCTCCGGCCTCCTGTCCAATCATCTGCCAATCAACCCCCCTCCCCCCTCACCTGTATCCATCTATCACTAACCTGACTGTCTCAACCCCACCTCTCTTCCAATTTTCTCCATCAGTCCGAAGATGAGTCCCAACTTGAAACGTTCCCTATCCATGTTCTCCAGAGATGCTGCCTGACCTGCTGAGTTTCTCCAGCACTTTCTGTCATTCTGGTGAACTCCCCTGCACCCTTTCCAAAGCCCCCATATCCTTGCTGCAATGGGGTGACTAGAACTGCATGCGACACTCCAATTGGGATCTTACCAACGTCCTCTAGAGTTGCATCATGACTTCCCCTCACCCTCTTACACGCAGTGCCCCAAGGCAAGCATTCCATGTGCTTTCTCCACCATTCTACCTTTGTGTTGCCACTTTCAGGGAGTTAAGGACTCAGACCCCAAGGTCCCTCTGCACATGACAAGTCAATCCGTCTTCTGCCATCCTGTGTCTGCAGCATCATCCAGGACCAGTCTCACCCCGGTCACTCCCTCTTCTCCCCTCTCCCATCAGGCAAGAGGTACAGAAGTGTGAAAACGCACCACCCCCAGATTCAGGGACAGTTTCTTCCCAGCTGTTATCAGGCAACTGAACCATCCGCTCACCAAGCGGAGGGCGGTCCTGAGCTACCATCTACCTCATTGGAGATCCTCGGATTGTCCTTAATCAGACTGTACCTAGCATTAAACGTTAATCCCTTTATCCTGTATCTGTACACTGTGGACGGCTTGATTGTAATCATCTATAGCCTAGCTGGCAACAATAAAGATTTTCACTGTACCTCGGTACACGTGACAATAAACGATCAAACTATCTATGTCTTTTTTTGGATACCATCACCTACAGGTCCTTGTATCTGCATGTGTATAGAGTTATACACCCTTTGGACCAACTTGCCCACGTTGACCAAGATACCCCATCTACACTAGTCCCAACAGCCTGCGTTTGGCCCATTTCCCTCCAAACCTTTGCTATCCATGCACCGGTCTAAATGTTTCTCAAATATTGGGATAGTTCACACGTTATAGGAGTAGAATTAGGCCATTCGGCCCATCGAGCTTACTCCGCCATTCAATCATGACTGATCTCTGACTCGTATTTCCATTTTCCTGCCTTCACCGTATAATCCTTGACACACCCAGAAGAGGGATGGTACCTGCCTCAGCCACGTAGTCCATGATATACATACGTTGTACATGTTCCATGTGTGTGTGTGTGTTACCTTCTGCGATGCTGATGGAGATGACGGGGCTGGATAGTTCAAGGCCCTCGTCCCCATTGGCATTGACAGCGCGGGCCGCGCACTGCACGCGGGAGCCCGCCTGGAAGTAGATGGAGTCCAGGGTGATCATCTTGGAAGAGGTGAAGAACGTGTTGGAGTCCACCTCTCTCAGGGGGCTGGTCACCCCGTCGGGGCCAGTCGGAGCGCTCACCAGCCAGCGGTAACGGGTCAGGGTGTCGTTGATGTTCTCGCTGCCGCAGATCGACCCAGTTTTGTCGTAGTCAGCATATTTAGGATTGCACGCCTGAGGGGAGGAATCAAATGTAGAGATCAACGATTCAAGATCATTTATACAGACTTTAGACTTCAGAGACACAGCGCGGAAATAGGTCCTTCGGCCCATTGAGTCCACAGCAATAGACAATAGACGATAGGTGCAGGAGTAGGCCATTCGGCCCTTCGAGCCAGCGCAGCCATTCACTGTGATCTTGGCTGATCATCCCCAATCAGTACCCCGTCCCTGCCTTCTCCCCTGACTCCGCTATCTTTATGAGCTCTATCTAACTCTTTAAGAGTGTCTATCGCCAACTAGCGATTTCCCCGTACACCAGCACAATCCCACACACTGGGGACAATTTACAATTTTACCGAAGCCAATTAACCTCCAAACCTGCACGTCTTTGGAGTGTGGGAGGGAACCCTTGCAGTCACGGGGAGAACGTGCAAACTCCGTACAGACAGCACCTGTAGTCAGGATTGAACCCCAGGTCTCTGGCGCTGTGATGCGGCAGCTCTACCGCTGCGCCACTGTGCCACCTATCGTCATAGTTTAGCATAGAAGCAGGCCCTTCAGCCCAATCCATCCACACTGTCCCATCTACACTAGTCCCACCTGCCCGCATTTGGCCCATATCCATCAAAACCTGTCCATTCCATGTAGCTGCCACTTCCTGAGCAATAATTGTGTGTCTGCACTGGAGTTTTCATATAGATACATTATTTTACTGCATACAGTTTAGTTTAGTTCAGGTTAGTGTTAGAGTATGAAAACAGACCCTTTGGTCTGCAAACCGAATCTGCACCAACCAGCGACCCCACCCATTAACACCACCCTGCACACACTACGGACAATTGTACACTTATACCAACGCAATAATCCCATAAACCTGGACGTCTTTGGACTGTGAGAGGAAACCAAAGATCTCGGGGAGAAGGTGGAAACTCCGCACAGACAGCACCCGTAGCCGGGATTGAACCTGGGCCTCTGGTACTGTAACCTCGGTCAGGCAGCTACTCTACCGCTGCGCCACCGTGCCGCCCCTTCAGTTTGGATTTTACTTTCAGTAAGGATGTTCATACTTAGGGAAAACATAGAGTGAATGGCTTCATCGAGTCATACAACACGGAAACAGGCCCTTCGGTCTAGCTTGCCCATGCTGACCGAGATGCCCCATCCACACTAGTCCCACCTGCCTGCATTTGGTACATGCTCCTTGAAATCTACCTACCCATGTACCCATCTAAATGTTTTTCCAATGTGCAAACTCCACACAGACAGCACATTCCGACACAGGCGCTTGGCGTCACCGTGACGGCAGGACCTGTTAGCGCGGCGATACGTACGGTGACACAGATGAGGGGGTAGCCGGCCGGAGGGCTGGGGGTTTCCTTGGCTTGGGAGGTATCGTCGTAGATGAGCAGGGAGACCACTTGCGGCACCGAGGGAAACATCACGTCAGCCATGCTGTTCATCTCCTCGATGTACACGATCGCTTTGTTTACCTGCAAAACAATGGCGGAAACTGTAAGCTGCACGCTCCCCAGGCAAGCCGCACACTACCGAGCGAAAAGCCGGCCTCTCTGCTCCGCTCCTCCTCTCTCTGATGAGAGTTCTGCACCATCCTCCCTCTGTGATTCCTCCTGCTCTCTGTAGGTATGTTACAAAACTTACCTTGAGCAGCGCTGCAGTTCTGCCGCTCCCCGTGTGCGTGACTTTGGCGCCTTTCAGAGGGGGGGGGGGTTTAAAGTGCCGTTTTTCTTCAGACTGGGAAAATCGATCCATGTCGGGCGATTTTGTTGCGGAAGAAAAATCGCTCCGACATTTCATTCATGAAGGTATTTTTAAATTACGCTAGATTATTTATTATCTAGAGTAATTTACAAATCACCTTCAAAAGCCGTGAGCGCCGACAATGGGAAGGATTTTGTGTAGGGGAGAAAAAAAGGTACACAGTTTATTTTTATATTAAAAGTTGTTTTTTATGGAGGCTTTAATCATATTTTCATGTTGCGAAATGGGGTCCAAAAAAATGTATGAACCAACAGTATTTTTCCTCCCGACTTCACAGCAAACCACAACGTTCCAATCCACCGCATTCCACTAAAAGCCACTTGCTAGTTGATTTAAATGGCCATTAATTTACAGGCATTAAACGCTAAATTCCTGCCATTTGGTCTATAAATTCATGAAAATTAGATTAAAAAATTATGTTATATTGTGGATTATTGTGTGAATGTTATTTGGACACTTAGGCAATTAAAAAAAAAAGATCTTTTCTTAAGAAATGGATAGATGTTTAGATCTACTCATTGAATTTTGTAATTAGCTACAATTAGATAACTAACTAATTATATGCTTTAATTTCAGGTCATCCAAGTAAGATTGTTTCATATTTGTTTCAGAATGCTTCAATCTATAATAACTGAAAATTTCATTGAGTTCTCTTAATTTTTAAGAAAGATATGGGCTTTTAACTGTTCTAGATCACAGCTTTTGAGTTAAGTCAATTGAAAGGCAATGGGGAACAAGATGCTAATTTCCGAGTATGAAAATGGCCATAACTTTCTTAATACTGAAGATATGAAAGTGAATTAGGTGTCAAATTAAACTTCTTTTTATGCTTTATCTGATGGGATAAATTGCAGACTTGATTTTTAAAATCTCAAAATTTTGTAACATTGCTACTCTCTGCCCACGCTCTAGCCCAGACTCGCTACCACAGCCACGCGTGTTTCCTCTGTGCTTGCCTGCACCTCAGTCTTCTACCTCAGGGAGTTTGATAGGGCTCTTAAAAATAGCGGAGTCAGGGGATATGGGGAGAAGGCAGGAACGGGGTACTGATTGGGGATGATCAGCCATGATCACATTGAATGGCGGTGCTAGCTCGAAGGGCCGAATGGCCTCCTCCTGCACCTGTTGTCTATTGTCTTGTCTGTACTCATTTTCACCTTGCCCACAGCTAACAATGGCCTGTTTCCTTTATCATCATTACTTGCATATCTTTCATTCATTTGTTCGATATCTCTCTACATCATTATCTACATCTCTTGTTTCCCTCTCCTCTGACTCTTAAGGGCCTGTCCCACCAGCATGCAACTCCATGCGATGAGCGCGACCTAACGCGGTCGCTTGAGCCGTCTGGCGTCGCGGGGCCGGTCCCACTTCGATCGCCGGAGCCGTGCGGAATTGTGCGGAGTTCGTCCCAACATCGCGCGGGGCTCCGAAAAATTGACCGTGTTCAAAAATTCCGTGCGGCAACGGCTTGTCGGCCCGCAGTCGCCTCGACGCCTTACGCACCGCCTCGACATCGTGCCTCCGTGACCCTCTCTGTAGGTGCCTCCGTGACCCTCTCTGTGTGTGGCTCCGTGGCCCTCTGTGTGTGTGCCTCTGTGCCCCTCTCTGTGTGTCCCTCTCTGTCCTGGCGAACTTACCTTTAAGACTTCGCTCCAAGTTCGCCTCACTTTGCGCCGCGTTGCGCCATTCACCCGACCTCCGCGCGGCCCCTGCTGCCGGTTTGGTCGCGCTTGCCGCATGCAGGCGCATGCTGGTGGGACAGGCCCTTTAGTCTGACGAAGGGAGTTGACCTGAAACGTCACCTATTCCTTTTCTCCAGAGATGCTGCCTGACCCGCTGAGTTACTCCAGCTTTTTGTGTCTATCCTCAGATCATAGGAGTAGGTTTATCCTCATCACTTGTACCGAGGTACAGTGAAAAGCTTTGTTTTACATGCTAACAGATCAAATAATACTATACATAAATACAATCTAGCCAAACTCAAGTACATTAGGTGGAGCAAAGGGGAAGATACAGCGTGCAGAATATAGTTCTCAGCATTGTAGCGCATCAGTTCCAGAGACAAAGTCCAATGTCCGCAATGGGGTAGAGGTGAATCGGACAGTACCCTAGCTTATGGAAGGACCGTTCAGAAGCCTGATTACAGAGGGGAAGAAGCTGTTCCTGAATCTGATAGACAAAAATGCTGGAGAAACTCAGCGGGTGAGGCAGCATCTATGGAGCGAAGGAAATAGGCAACGTTTCCGGTCGAGACCCTTCTTCAGTCTGGTGGTGCGTGCTTTCAAGTTTCTGTACCTTCTGCTGGTAGGGAGCGGGGATGAGAAGGAGCTGTTCGTGATGCATGTCCTGTGGCAGCAGGTGACAGTTTCCTCACGAATAAAGATTTTCAACATTGGCACTGAATCTTTTGCTGGCCCGACAGCTAATGCAGCCACACACCCGTCCCCCAGCAGTTGTTGTACCTGTGTTTCTGCCACCATGTTTTCATCAGGTTTCAGGTGAACGGTGAATGCTTCCCGCATCTCTCTCAGCCCATCGTAAAGGACCTCGACCTCCACAAAGTGCTGACGCTCACCTTCCTTAAACTGGATGTCTGAAACAAATCAAAAACAATCAGCTTGATCAAGTTAAAGGCCTGTCCCACTCTCACGACCTAATTCACAACCTTTTTTACTCGTGGACATTTTTCATCATGTTGAAAAAACGCCCTGACCTAATTGATGCCACGAGTACCTACGATTAGGATCACGACCTGCTACGACCTACGACTGCGAATATGAGTCAAGGGCAAACTCGACAGAGGTGGTGAATTAGGTTGAGAAAGTGCGACAGGCCCTGTCTCCTTGTGCTGCCTCTTTCAGGGAGCTATGAGCTGCAAAAGGTGCAGGAAATAGTACCTGGATTACATAAAAAGCTGGAGAAACTCAGCGGGTGCAGCAGCATCTAAGGAGCGAAGGAGATAGGCGACGTTTCGGGTCGAGACCCTTCTTCAGACCCTGTTCTTCAGGTCTGAAGAAGGGTCTCGACCCGAAACGTCGCCTATCTCCTTCGCTCCTTAGATGCTGCTGCACCCGCTGAGTTTCTCCAGCTTTTTGTGTAACCCTCGATTCTCCAGCATCTGCAGTTCCTTCTTTAACAATAGTACCTGGATGTTGCCAGTTCTCAAGGGGCTGAACTACAGGGAGAGGTTGGGCAGGTTAGGACTAGTTTAGTTTTGTTTATTGTCACGTGTAACGTAAAAATATAGAAAGAAAGAAAACAGGTGCAGGAGGAGGCCATTTGGCCCTTCAAGCCAGCACCGCCGTTCAATGTGATCACGGCTGATCATCCTCAATCAGTACCCCGTTCCTGCTTTCTCCCCAAATCCCCTGATTCCTTTAGCCTGAAGAGCAAAATCTAACTCACTGAAGTACCAGTAAATAGCTTTTGCGGGGCGCTAGCCAGTCAGCAGATAGACCGTACGTACATGATTATAATCGAGCTGTCCACAGGGTACAAATACATTATAATACATGATAATGACATACATGGTTATTCCTTGGAGGGCAGGAGGTGACCGCATAGAGGTGTACACGACCAGGAGGGGAATAAATAGGGTGAGCGCACACAGTCTTTTACCCAGCGTAGGGGGAATCAAGAACCAGAGGACATGGGTTTAAGCTGATTTGAACCTGATGGGCAACTTTTTCACACAGAGGGTGGTGGGTACATGGAAATGCTGCCAGGTAGTTGAGGCAGGGACAATAACAGCAGCTAAAAGACATTTGGACAGGTACTTGGATAGGAAAGGTTAAGAGAGTTGTGGGATAAACATGGGCAGGAGGGACTAGTGTAGATGGAGCATCTTGGCCGGCATGGATGAGTTGGGCCGAAGGGCCTGTTTGACTATGGATCTGGTCCCCAAGATACCTCTGGACAATGGATCTTTGTGCAGAGTTGGTACTGCCCAAGGTGGATACTTCATGTATGAGCATGATAGGAGAGCGTTCTCACGTGTTCAAAGACAGAAATCAAATTTAGTTCATTGTGCTACATTGCCTTTGGCCTATTATACCAGAAATCATGGGGTTCAAGTCATTAGCTCCCTGAAATTGTCAGCACAAGTTGATAGAGGGGTCAAAAGGGCATATGGTTTGCTTGCCTTCATCGATTGTGGCATTGAGTATAAGAGTCAGGAAGTCATATAGGACTTTGGTTAGCCCACAATTGGAGCATTGCGTGCAGTTCTGGTCACCCCATTACAGGAAGGACGTGGAGGCTTTGGAGAGGGTGCAGAGGTTTGCCAGAAGGATGCCTGGATTAGGGAGTAATGACTGCAGGGAGAGGTTGGACGGACTTGCTTTTCTCTGAAACGGCGTAGGTTGAGGGGAGATGCATATAAAATTATGAGGCATAGATAGGGTAGACAGTCACAACCTCTACCCCGGGTGGAAACGTCAAAGACTTGGAGGGTATAGGTTTAAGGTGAGAGGACAAATTTGAAAGAAGATGTGCCGGACAATGTTTTTATTTAGTGGGTGGTTGGGATGTGGGAGGAAACCGGAGCGGTCACTGGGAGAGCGTGCAAACTCCACACCGCCAGCCCCGAGGTCAGGATTGAACCCGGGTCTCAGGCACGGTAAGGTAGCAGCTCTACCCGCTGCACCACAGTTCCACTCCCCTCAACACAAAGCTTCATATTCACATCTGTAGTGTGTTATTACTGTGGTTAGTCTTCCCAGATATTTACCCCAAACCCTACAGTGGTCAAAATGCACAAAGTCATGCTCGACAGGTTGAAAACTACAAATTATATGGAGATTACTTCGGCTTAATCTTAGCAGAAGTACCTAAAACACAAGAGGAGGTAGTTGAGGCAGGTCCGATACCAACATTTGGACAGGTACATGGATAGGAAAGGTTTAGAGGGATATGGGCCAAATGTGGGCAGGTGGGACTAGTGTAGATGGGACACCATGGTCGGCATGGGCGAGTTGGGCCGAAGGGCCTGTTTCAGTGCTGTATGACTCTATGACCAGATAGCATCCTAGTAAAAGGTGAGCCACTGCCAATAGCCATACCTTCAGACAAGGGGTGGTAGTCTTCTCCAGAGATGGCCGACCCATCTTTTGTGTGCACTCGTACAATGGACACTTTGGACACGTCTCCCTGGCGCAGTACGGGGATTTTTACAACGGCGATCTGCCCGGGCTCGTTCGGTTCGCTGACACTAAACTTGGTCTCTCCAAATTTGATGACGGCCTCTGTAATCAAGAAGCAGAAGAGCAGTTAGGGTAGTCCAGGACAACACGGGGAGAGGAAGGGCCTCGTGGGAGCCGGAGGATGCACCATCGGGAACAAAGGAGGACCTGGAGAGAGGGGGGATCGTCGTGAGTGGGGTCAAAGAGCAAAGGTGAACCCGGTGTGGGGAGTCCAGCAAGTGGTGGGGGGGGGGGGGGGGGGGGGGGAGGAATAAAGGGGGACCTAGTGCGGGGTACTTTGTAACTTTGCTGGTGCTCCTTATGTGGCGACTCTTAGCATACCGTGGGTATGTAAAACAAAAAATATCACTGTGACTTGTCACATGTGACAATGAAGAATTCATTCATCCATTCACTCACATCCATTCATTCATTCACTCATTCATTCATCCATCCATTCATTCACTCACTCATTCACTCATTCATTCATCCATCCATTCATTCACTCACTCATTCACTCATTCACTCATTCATTCATCCATCCATTCATTCACTCACTCATTCACTCATTCACTCATTCATTCATCCATCCATTCATTCACTCATCCATCCATTCATTCATTGACCCACTCACTCACTCATTCATTCATTCACTCACTCATTCATTAATTCACGCATCCATCTATCCATTCATTCATTAACTAATTCTCACTCATTAATCAATCAATCAATTAATTAATTAATTAATTCATTCACGCATTCATTCACTCATTCATTCACTCATTCACAAATTCATTCACTCATTCATTCACTCATTCACGCATTCATTCGCTCATTCATTCGCTCATTCACTCACTCATTCACTCACTCATTCACTCACTCACTCATTCACTCATTCATTCACTCATTCATTCACTCATTCACTCACTCATTCACTCACTCATTCACTCACTCATTCACTCATTCATTCACTCATTCATTCACTCATTCACAAATTCATTCACTCATTCATTCACTCATTCACGCATTCATTCGCTCATTCATTCACTCATTCATTCACTCATTCACTCACTCATTCACTCACTCATTCACTCACTCACTCACTCACTCACTCACTCACTCATTCACTCACTCACTCACTCACTCACTCACTCACTCACTCACTCATTCACTCACTCATTCACTCACTCATTCACTCACTCATTCACTCACTCATTCACTCACTCATTCACTCACTCATTCACTCACTCATTCACTCACTCATTCACTCACTCATTCACTCACTCATTCACTCACTCATTCACTCATTCACTCACTCACTCACTCACTCACTCATTCATTCACTCATTCATTCATTCGTTCATTCATTCATTTACTCACTCGCTCACTCACTCATTCATTCATTTATTCACTCACTCAGCCAACTCAGCTTACTGGGGTCATTTGCCCTGAAACTCACTGTCAGCTTTGTCCGTGATCTTTATCAGAGTTTCGTTGACGTCACCTATCGAGGCACCAAATGAAGACTCACTCTTCGGCGAGCCAAGAACCAGCCTCAACTCCTCAACTTCTTCATGTATGGAGTCGTCGTTCAGAGTCACGGTGCACGGCTTCTCAATCTCACCTGTGTAACATTGCAGAAGGTATGAGGAGACTTTAAGGGGAGCAGTTCATGTTGCTTGCTTTAAAACGAATCACACACAGCAAAAGGAATCTCCCAGAAACATAGTAACAATGGAGGGTATTGGCAATAAGACGGGGTTGGACAAACTTGGTGGCTCAAGGAACTGCAGATGCTGGTTTACAAAAAAAACATAAGAGTGCTGGAGTAACTCAGCTGGCCAGGCAGCATCTCTGGAAAACATGGATAGGTGGCGTTTCGGGTCGGGAGCTTTCTTCAGAAGGGGGGGGGGGGGGGGGAGGGGGAGGGGGTTGAAAGCTAGAAAAGAGCGGTGGGGGCAGGACAAGTGATAGGTGGATACAGGTGAGGGGGTGGACAAAGGGATGAAAAGATTAAAGACTGTGAGATAAGGAGAGAAGAAGGGTGGTGTTACCTCTGAAGAAGGGTCTCGACCTGAAACGTCACCTATCCATGTTCTCCAGAGATGCTACCTGACGCGCTGTGTGTTGTTTAATGCTGGTTACAAACCAGAGAGTATTTCGGCCTCTGACAGCGTTTGGTTCTGTGATGATATGTGAAGGTATGATATGCTGGCACCTCCGCAAATTTATTAACGAATTTTTACATTGGGACGTCAAAAGACCCACTGTGTGGGAAGGAACTGCAGGTGCTGGAGAAACAGCGGGCCAGGCAGCGTCTCTGGAGAACATGGATGGGTGACGTTTCAGGTTAGGATCCCTCTTCAGACTGAAAGCATGGGCGTGGGCGTGGGGGTGTGGGGGTGAATAAACCAGAGGTAGGAAAAGGCCAGAACGAATCAGGGCCGTCAACAGATGACCAGGGAAGGGTGGAGCCCACAATGGTTCAATGTTGACTGGGGAAGAGGTGATAACGAAGGGCTACAAGGATGCGAACAGTGGAGCGACTAGGGTGGGGGACTGGTGGGGGGAGGGGGAAGAGAGAATGCAGGAATTACTTGAAATGAGGGAAAAGTACATTTATACCGCGGGGTTCTCAGCTGCCCGAGCAGAATATGTGGTGCTGTTCCTCCAGTTTGCGTGTGGGTTCACTCGGACAGTGGAGGAGGCCCAGGACAGGAAGGTCAGTGTGGGAATGGGAGGGGGAGTTGAATTGAGATGCTGCCTGACATGCTGAGTTACTCCGGCACTTTGTGTCTTTCATAGTAAACGAGCATCTGCAGTTCTGACCTGCTGAGATTGGAGATTAGGGGTGGCACAGAGGCGCAGGAGTAGAGTTGCTGCCTCACAGCGCCAGAGACCCCAGAGACCCGAGTTCCATCCTGACCAGAGGTGCTGTCTGTGTGGAGTCTGCCCGCTCTCCCTGTGACCACGTGGGTTTCCTCTACCTGCTCCGGTTTCTTCCCACATCCCATGCTAGAGGCAGGAAACATTTTCCCGATGTTGGGGGAGTCCAGAGCCAGGGGCCACAGTTTAAGAATAAGGGGTAAGCCATTTAGAATGGAGACGAGGAAACACTTTTTCACACAGAGAATTGTGAGTTTGTGGAATTCGCTGCCTCAGAGGGCGGTGGAGGCTGGTTCTCTGGATACTTTCAAGAGAGAGCTAGATAGGGCTCTTGAAAACGGCGGAGTCAGGGGATATGGGGAGAAGGCAGGAACGGGGTACTGATTGGGGATGATCAGCCATGATCACATTGAATGGCGGTGCTGGCTCTAAGGGCCGAATGGCCTACTCATAGAAACATGGAAACATAGAAATTAGGTGCAGGAGTAGGCCATTTGGCCCTTCGAGCCTGCACCGTCATTTAATATGATCATGGCTGATCATCCAACTCAGTATCCCGTACCTGCCTTCTCTCCATACCCTCTGATCCCCTTAGCCACAAGGGCTACATCTAATTCCCTCTTAAATATAGCCAATGAACTGGCCTCAACTACCCTCTGTGGCAGAGAGTTCCAGAGATCCACCACTCTCTGTGTGAAAAAAGTCCTTCGCATCTCGGTCCTAAAGGATTTCCCCCTTATCCCTAAACTGTGACCCCTTGTCCTGGACCTCCCCAACATCGGGAACAATCTTCCTGCATCTAGCCTGTCCAACCCCTTAAGAATTTTGTACGTTTCTATAAGATCCCCTCTCATTCCTGCACCTATTGTCTATTGTCTGTTGACATGCGGGTTGGTCGAGTTAATTGGCTTGTGTATTCCAGGTTTTTCTGGCTGTGTATAAACTAAAGTTCATTGTGCCTGCAGTGGTGTGCAGATGTTGGCCTTGAACTGGTTTATGAGTGGGAAGATGAAGCAGGGCTTTTTCCGGAGCGTGGAGCTGGAATAGTTGAGTACCTGGGAGAAAAGTGATGACAGACTCATCTGTATTTGGCCGCTCAGCAAAGTCCATCATGACCTGGGCAGAGGCTTGGCGGGTGTAACACCGCACGCTGGACTTGTAGTTGATATCCCCGCTCCGGTAAACCACCGCCGTGACTTGTCCATCATTCTCCTTCACCACGTACGTCGATTCTTTGAACTGCACCTTCGGCACTAAAGACAATGGAAATCATTAATATATTGTTCTTCACACAAACCAGAGGTCCAACCTCCCCATGTTGACCAACATGCCCCATCTACGCTCGTCCCAACTGCCCATGTTTGGGACTACCTTACTAACAACCAGAGAGCAGTCCTCAACTACTAATCCCCCAATCCACCTCATTGGAGACCCTCGGACTACCTTTGCTCAGACTTTACTGGGCTTTATGGACAATAGACAATAGGTGCAAGAGTAGGCCACTCGGCCCTTCGAGCCAGCACCGCCATTCAATGTGATCATGGCTGATCATCCCCAATCAATTCTCCCCATATCCCCTGACTCCGCTATATTTAAGAGCCCTATCTAGCTCTCTCTTTAAAGCATCCAGGGAACCTGCCTCCACCGCCCTCTGAGGCAGAGAATTCCACAGACTCACCACTCTCTGTGAGATAAAGTGTTTCCTCGTCTCCATTCGAAATGGCTTCCTCCTCATTCTTAATCTGTGGCCCCTGGTTCTGGACTCCCCCAACATCGGGAACATGTTTCTTGCCTCTAGCGTGTCCAAGCCCTCAACAATCTTATATGTTTCAATGAGATATCCTCTCATCCTTCTAAACTCCAGAGTGTACAAGCCCAGCTGCTCCATTCTCTCAGCATATGACAATCCCGCCATCCCGGGAATTAACCTTGTAAACCTACGCTGCACTCCCTCAATAGCAAGAATGTCCTTCCTCAAATTAGGGGACCAAAACTGCACACAATACTCCAGGTGTGGTCTCACTGTGGCTCTGTACAACTGCAGAAGGACCTCTTTGCTCCTATATTCGATTCCTCTTGTTATCTTGCACTAAACGTTATACATATTATTCCCTTTATCGTGTATCTGCACACTGTGGATGGCTTAATTGTAATCAAATATTGTCTTTCCGCTGAATAGATAGCACGCAACAAAAGCTTTCACTGGACACGTGACAAGAAACTAAACTGCACTCAAACTCAACTCAATATCCCCTTAACCCTTTCCTATCCATGTACCTGTCCAAATGTATTTTAAAAGTTGCTGCAGTATCTGCCCTAACTAACTCCTCTGGCCTGGTTTTGCAACTTGAACTTCCATGAGCGGAGATGACTGCAAAAAGTTGTGAACGCTGCCCAGTCCATCACCAGCTCTGACCTCCCCACCATCAAAGGGGTTTATCAGAGTCGCGCCTCAAAAAGGCAGCCAACATCATCAGAGGCCCGCACCATCCTGGCCACACACTCATCTCACCACTGCCATCGGGAAGAAGATGCAGGAGCCTGAGAACTGTAACGTCCAGGTTCAGGAACCTCATAAGCTCTGAACTACAATAGACTTGCAACGTTACAAAATTTTGAGGTTTTAAAAATCACGTCTGCAATTTATCCCATCAGATAAAGCATAAAAAGAAGTTTAATTTGACACCTAATTCACTTTCATATCTTCAGTATTAAGAAAGTTATGGCCATTTTCATTCTCGGAAATTAGCATCTTGTTCCCCATTGCCTTTCAATTGACTTAACTCAAAAGCTGTGATCTAGAACAGTTAAAAGCCCATAACCTTCTTAAAAATTAAGAGAACAATGAAATTTTCAGTTATTATAGAATGAAGCATTCAGAAACAAATATGAAACAATCTTACTTGGATGACCTGAAATTAAAGCATATAATTAGTCAGTTATCTAATTGTAGCTAATTACAAAATTCAATGAGTAGATCTAAACATCTATCCATTTCTTAAGAAAAGATAAACTTTTTTTAAATTGCCTAAGTGTCCAAATAACATTCACACAATAATCCACAATATAACATAATTTTTAAATCTAGTTTTCATGAATTTATAGGCCAAATGGAAGGAATTTAGTGTTTAATGCCTGTAAATTAATGTCCATTTAAATCAACTAGCGAGTGGGTTTTAGTGGAATGCGGTGGATTGGAACGTTGCGGTTTGCGGTGAAGTCGGTATGAAAAATACAGCCGGTTCATACATTTTTTTTTGTCCCCTTTTCGCAACATGAAAATGTGATTAAAGCCTTCCTAAAAACCAAGTTTTTATGTAAAAATAAACTGTGTAGCTTCTTTTATCGCCTACCTTAGGTCCGTTCCGCTGTCACCGTTCAGAGCTTTAGAAGATGATTTTTAAACTACTATAGTTAATAAATAATCTAGCGGAGTTTAAAAATACCTTTATGAATGAAATGTCGGAGCGATTTCTCTTTAGCGACGAAATCGCCCGACATGGATCGATTTGGACTGCCTAGAAAAAATCGGCATTTTAAACCCGCCCCCCTCTGAAAGGCGCCAAAGTCGCGCACACGGGGAGCGGCAGAACTGCAGTGCTGCTAAAGGTAGGTATTGTAACATACCTAAATAGACTATTGTTATTATTAGTGCCCTGTTATTATTTGTTTTTTGAGTATGTATGCATGTGTATATAAACATATGTGAGTATGTGCATATATACACACATTAAACATATTTTTCCTCTCTCTCATTTATCATATTATTTATTATGATTCCATATTCTGTTGTGCTGCAGCAAGCAAGAATGTCATTGTTTTATCTGGGACACATGACAATGAAACTCTCTTGACTCATTCATCTATCCATCACCCTCTGTGTTAATAAGCTGCTCCTCGGGTTACTATCAAATCTTCACCCTCTCTCCTTAATCCTATGTCCTCTGGTTCTTGATTCTGCTACTTGCGTAAAAGACTGAAGGTAGACAAAAACGCTGGAGAAACTCAGCGGGTGAGGCAGCATCTGTGGAGCGAAGGAATAGGTGACGTTTCACGTCGAGACGTCTGGATCCGAAACATCGCCCATTCCTTCTATCCAGAGATGCTGCCTGTCCCGCTGAGTTACTCCAGCTTTTTGTGTCTATCTTCTGCTAAATTTACTTATTTGCAGAGTTAGTTTTCACAAAGCTTGGACAAAAATTGAATATCTGTTAATATTTTATATAGCTTACTTTAGTAAGTGCAAATATTTTAAGGTGGGGGGGGGGATGACTAATTTTATCTGTTTATGAAAATATGTGGGAAGGTAAAGACAGAATTCCTCTGAGAAAATTGTTTAAATAAAATTCAAGGTAAATGTTAACTTGTGTCATGCATGTTCTTTAGCATTTGAGTCACGGAAACAGGCCTTTCAGCCCACTCCAGAGGATTAGAAAGGGCTTGTGCACAGAGTCTTTTACCCAGATTAGTGGAATCAACAACCAGAGGACATAGGTTTAAGGTTAGAGGGGAAAGATTGATAGGAACCTGAGGGGCAACTTGTAAACACAGAGGGTGGTGAGTATATGGAATGAGTTGCTGGAGGAGGTAGCCAAGGCAGGTACGATAAAATTAGTAGGAAGACATTTGGACAGGTTTAAGAATAAGGGGTAAGCCATTTAGAACGGAGACGAGGAAACACTTTTTCACACAGAGAGTTGTGAGTCTGTGGAATTCTCTGCCTCAGAGGGCGGTGGAGGCCGGTTCTCTGGATTCTTTCAAGAGTGCGCTAGATAGGGCTCTTGAAGATAGCGGCGTCAGGGGATGTGTGGAGAAGGCAGGAACGGGGTACTGACTGGAGATGATCACATTGAATGGTGGTGCTGGCTCAAAGGGCTGAATGGCCTACCCCTGCACCTATTGTCTATTGGTACACGGACAGGAACGGTTTAGAGGGATGTGGGCCAATTGCAGGCAGGTGGGACAAGTTTAGATGGGGCTCCTTGGTCAGCATGGACAGGTTGGGCTGAAGGGCCTGTTTCCGTGATGTATGACTCTTTCACTTGTTGATGAGAACACCGCATTCCACACGCATCCCTCACCAACGTCTTGGAGAGCAGTGACATAACGTCCCAGCTTCAAACCGCACCAGGAATTACACAATTAGACATCTCAGCATTAACCGTTGAGATTGACTTTGGCATGTTATTGGGTGATAATACTGAGGCTCTATAAGGCATTGTTCAGGCTGCATTTGGAGCATAGTGAGCAGTTTTATGCCCCATATCTGCGGAGCGATGTGCTGGCGTTGGAGAGGGTACAGAGGAGGTTTACGAGAATGATTGGGTTAACATATGATGAGCTCTAAGTGGCTCCTGGCCTGCGCTCACTGGAGTTTAGAAGGATGAGGGGGAAATTACTGAATAGTGAAAGGCATGGATAGAGTGGATGTGGAGAGGATGTTTCCACTAGTGGGAGAGTCTAGGGCCAGAGGCCATAGTGTCAGAATAAAAGGAGATGAGGAGGAATTTCTTTAGTCACAGGGTGCTGAATCTGTGGCAAATTCGCCAACAAACAGACTCTGAACTGTAACAGCCTATTGCACTCTATCTGCTTATTCATGTGTATTTTGAACTGAACTGATCTGTATTTTTGCTTACAATATTCTGTTGTGCTGCAGCAAGCAAGAATGTCATTCTCCTATCTGGGACACATGACCATAAACCCTCGTGACGTGACTGGATTTGGAATGTATTGCCAGAGATGGCTGTGGAGGCCAAGTCATTGGGTAATTTTAAAGCAGAGCCAGATAAATCCTTGATTAGTCGGGTCGGGGGATATGGGGGGAAGGCAGGAGAATGGGGTGGAAAGAGAAAGATAGATCAGCCATGATTGAATAATGGAGTAGGCTTGATGGGCCGAATGGCCTAATTCTGTTCCCATGAGTTATGAGCTTGTGGAGGTCCACACACCAGATACTTACGGTCAGAGACGGAGTCTTTTATGAGCACGGTGGCCTTGCTGGGCTCCCCCAGGGCTCCGTTCATGGGCATCCTCAGCACCAGCTCAAACCTCTCCGTGCCCTCGAGAACGGGCCGCCCCAGGTCGTCGAGGATGGTCACCCGCAGCGCCTGCACGTTCACTCCCGGGGCAAAGTCCAGGTTGCTGCTGATCCCCACGTAGTCCACGCCAGCTAGCCAAGCGGCCCGCGTGTGGGAAGACACAAAGTTCAAACGTCAGTATTCATGCACATAGAACGGAACAGGGGCCGCACGGTGGCGCAGCGGTAGAGTTGCTGCCTTACAGCGCCAGAGACCCAGGTTCTACCCTGACTACCGGTGCTGTTTGTGTGGAGTTTGTACGTTCTCCCCGTCACCGCGTGGGTTTTCTCCGAAATCTTCAGTTTCTTCCCACACTCCGAAGACGTACAGGTATGTAGCTTAATCGGCTTGGTTTAAGTGTAAATTGTCTCTAGTGTGCGTAGGGTAGTATTAAGGCTAGATGCAGGAAAAACGTTCCTGATGTTTGGGGGAGTCCAGAACCAGGGATCAGAGTTTCAGAATATGGGGTAGGCCATTTAGGACTGAGATGAGGAAAAACTTTTTTGTGCCACAGAAGGCAGCGGAGGCCAATTCACTGGATGTTTTCAAGAGAGAGTTAGATATAGCTCTTTGGGTAAATGGAATCAAGGGATATGGGGCGAAAGCAGGAAGAGGGCACTGATTTTACAGGATGAGCCGTGATGATATTGAATGGCAGTTAGGCTGATTGTAGATGAGGGAGGAAGCTGGAAGAGCGGTGGGGGCAGGTTAGAGATGGGCGAGTGATAGGTGGATTCGCGAGGGGGGGGGGGGGGGTTGATAGGCAGATTGCTGGATCGAAGGGCCGAATGGCCTACTCCTGCACCTGTTGTCTATGTTTGTATGTTTCCAGGATCGATTGATCATTTAAATAAATAAATAAATAATGGACTAATGTATTCGTTGATTCATGCAGTCATTCATCGAGGCGTGCTCACCTTCGGCAGAGGCTGGCTGTGTTTTGCGGGATCGGACGGTGACGGTTGAAGTCTTGGACAAGTCTGTCCCTGTCCTCCACACTTGGACTTCCACATAGCCGTCGCTCTCATCCACCCAATACTCCGTGTCGCCGAAGTAAAAGACTGGCTCTGGAACGGAGATCGCACCAAGACCGTGAGTTATGTGTGCGCGAGCCTGCGTACGGATTGGAACAAAAATCACGAGGACGCGATGGGCTGAATGGCCTAATTCTGCTCCCCCTGTCTTATGGTCTCATGGAATCGGAGGCCAATTGATGAAAATCTCAAGAAGGCATTTCTTAGAATACGTTTCCATGCCAAACTTTCAATAATGTTACTGTGGTCAAGGAAAGAGCGCTCGCGTCGCGGCCCTGTTTCCACCAATCTTTCCACCACCACGCACAAGAAGCACAAGAAATGACAAGACAGACACCATTGTGTGCAGATGCCTAGAAGTGGGTTCAGCTCTGGCTGGACAACTTCTAATCTTGTGTGTGGACTCGACAAGAAGAAGAAGATTAATGTCACTTAGCAATGTCAGAGACTTGTACACGCAGCAAAGGCTGATTGAAAGCTATCAGGGTGCTCTATTGATTGGGCAGTGATCCAAGTCTATGGGATTGTCCACATCCTAGTTCCCACAGAGCTCCATTTCCTACTTACGAGGCAAACAAGAGCGGGTGCTATTTACACACAGGAACTGCAGATGCTGGCTTACAAAGTAAGACACAAACTACTGGAGTAACTCAGCGAGTCAGGCAGCATCTCTGGAGAACATGGGTAGGTGATGTTTCAGGTTGGAGACCGTCTTTAGGCTGATTGTAGATGAGGGAGGAAGCTGGAAGAGCGGTAGGGGCAGGTTAAAGATGGGCAAGTGATAGGTGGATACGTGAGGGGGGGGTTGATAGGCAGATTGTTGGACAGAGGAGAGAAGGAGCTAAGAGGCTTGCAGAAACCTAGCAGAAACCTAGCCCTCTGCCCCAGAGATGCTGCCTGACCCGCTGAGTTACTCCAGCAGAATGTTGTTTCATGCTGATTACAACTCTGAAATGATTTCTGTTTCCGATAGACATCATCTTTTCGTGATGACACGTGTCATTCCTGTGCGCCAGCACCTCTACAAAGTTTACAAACTAGATATTCACATTTTTAATATTCAAAAAATTACTAAAGTTTAAAGGGCCGTCATCTGCGTGATGCGGGAAGATTTTGTACATCCCAAAATCCTGGGACGCTGCGCGCGACCGCACGTCGCTGCCTATGTCACCACGCTCTATGCGCGCGCAATGCGCACCATGCGCGCATTACGTGCATGTCACGACGTGCGAGTCGCGCGTCGTGACGCGTAAATGATGTTGCGTAAATTACGGGCAAATGACGGCCAAGTGGGACAGGCCCGTAACAATTAAGGTCGCCCACTGTGGCGACCTAATCCACGAGTTCGGAAGAGTGTCTTCGATCTTCAAGCTCGAGGGCACTCGCCTGGAAAACCTAAAGCTGGATCGACCGTCAGCGTTGTTACCGCGAGCTGGATCGACCGACCGCAGACACACACATCGCAAAGGCGGGGGCCAGGGAAAGCGGGGGAGCACTGTCTGAAATTCACAACCGCGATGAGGAAGGTAAAAGGCGGCTGCATAGTGTACGGTAAGTCCTTTAGAGAGCATGGAAGGGGGGGGGGGGGGGAGAAGGGGAGAGAAGGGGAGAGAAGGGGGGGGAGAACGGGCGGAGGGGAGGGGGGAGAAGGAGTGGAGACACTTTTAAGAAGTATAATAAAGTTTAGCGGGCATTTAACCCACCGGTTGGTTTTCCTTGGTCCTGTAAACTCCAATGAGCCAATCAAAATGCCCGGTCAGCGAAGGAGATTGCCTACGGCTGCCCTCGACTGCCTGTAACTAAATAGCGACCCCACTCCACTGCGACCTAGCTGAGGCAGCGAGTATGCGGGCACTTCCCTCGAGCATGAAGGAGAGTTCCAGTGACCTCATAGGACATCGCAGGACCACGTGTCGACCATGTTGCGAGTTTGAGTCGAGGGCAAACTCGCCTAAACTCGCAGATTAGGTTGCTGCAGAGGGACAGCCCCTTAAGAATGTGTTAATAAAATGAGGCAGTCAGGCCCTTAATCAGCATAATGCAAAGCAAAGATACTAAAGGAGGCTCCTCTGGTATCTTTGATGCAAAGTGCTGGAGGAACTCAACAGGTCAGACAGCAGCTGTGGAGAGAATGGGCAGACACCATTTCAAGTCAGGACCCCTTTTCAGACTGAATCAGTTTAAAGAAGTGCCCTGACCCGCTGAGTTCCTCCAGCACTTTGGGTTTTGCTCAAGGTTCCAGCACCTGCAGTTCCTTGAGTCTCCTTCAACAGCTGAAGCACCGGAGTCACAGTCACACAGCAGTGTAGCAGGCCCTTTGGCCCAACTTGCCCATGCTGATCTTATAGGAGGATGCTCCTGCATGGACACCAAGAGCAAGGAACAAAATGCCTTCCGGCACCATTTTGTCTCCAAACAAACCCCTTGTAATAATGAACCACTGGACACAACGTGCTGGAACTCAGCAGCTCAGGCACCTTGTGTCTTTTTTTGCAAAGTGGCATCTGCAGTTCCTTGTCCCTATATTGATTTGTTTTACAGAGTGCACTTTGCATTGGAATCAGGTGGGAATTGTGTCAGGCTGGGCTCTAATGCAGGGAGCCTGTTTAAGCTCACTATTTAAAGTCGCCTCTAGCAGAAAACGAGAGACAGTGCTGATGGAAACACTCCGCAGATACCAGAAACAGGGAGAAACTTACCTATAAGTCACAGATAAATACAATGCACAGTTCACAGGGTTCATTCTGTTGGAAATCCACTCAGGCATAAAAATAAATCACAAACAACAAAGCAGTTTGAATTAAAGGCAGGCTGTCAAATATAATATCCATTCACAGTGGCGCATGGTCGCAACAGTAGAGCTGCTGCCTCACAGGGCCAGAGACCCGGGTACGATCCTGACTACGGGTGCTGTCTGTACAGAGTTTGTACATTCTCACTGTGACCACGTGGGTTTTCTCCGGGTGCTCCGGTTTCCTCCCACAATCCAAAGACGTGCAGGTTTGGAGTTTAATTGGCTTCTGTAAAATTGTAAATTGTCCCTATTGTGTCGGGCAGTGGTGAGGTACAGGGTGATTGTTGGGTGGCATGGTCTCGGTGGCACGAAGGGCCTGTTTCCACACTTGTCTGCACAACTGGACGCCCACAGCGGCGACTGCGGAGGGTTACGCCCCTGTCCCACTTAGGAAACCTGAACCGAAACCTCTGGAGACTGTGTGCCCCACCCAAGGTTTCCGTGCGGTTCCCGGAGGTTCCCTGGGGCTTTTGTCAGGTTCGCCCATTAGGGAGACGGACAAAAACATCCGGGAATCTCCGGGATCGGCACGGAAACCTTGGGTGGGGCGCAAAGTCTCCAGAGGTTTCCGTTCAGGTTTCCTAAGTGGGACAGGGGCATGATGGTCCCGACTACGGGGGAAAATGGAGAAGGACTGAGCAAACTTGTGCCTTCCACCACAGTGAGGAATGTTGTGGTGGATGTTTGTGTTCAATTTTTATTGTGTACTGTATGTTTTTTTTTATTGTACCCCTGCTGACAAATTCATTTCACTGCACTTTATGATCACATGATGAATAAAACTTGACTTGACTTAACTTGGCTTGTATCTTTGAAACTAAAACTAAACTAACTCAATGAAGGCAAGCATGACGTACGCCTTCTTAACTCAGGATAAATCTTTTCAATTTTATATTTTACGGTAATGTTCGAATACATCTTTCAACAGATTGTTCAACCTTGAAAAACAGCGGTTTAATCATTTGCCAAGGAATTTGAAATATTTTCTCTCTTTTCAACAAATTAGTCGATTAAGGCTGGATACTGAGACTCTATATGATTTTTCCAATACGGATTCACATCCAACCCTCAAATGAGATGTGTCGGAAGTAACTGCAGATGCTGGTTTACACCAAAGACGGCTCCTGTCCCAGTGTGAATTCGTTTCCACATACCTCGACTCCAGTCTATGCTCCCCTGGTCCAATCTTTCCCAGCCTGTCCAAGACACCTCACACACCTTTCGTCTCTTTAATGACTTCCGTTTTCCAGGCCCCCACTGCCTCATCTTTACAATGGACGTTCAGTCACTCTACACCTCCATCCCCCACCAGGAAGGTCTTAAAGCCTCCGTTTCTTCCTCGGCCCCAGAACCAGTCACTTTCCCCTCTACCAACACTCTCCCCCACTTAGCGGAGCTGGTCCTCACTCTCAACAACTACAGGGCCTGTCCCACCAGCATGCGATTCCATGCGGTGAGTGCGACCAAACTAGAAGCGGGGGCCGCGCGGAGGTCGGGTGATCCCCGTACAGGGCCGTTCCCACAAGCATGCGCCTGCATGCGGCAAGCGTGACCAAACCGGCAGCGAGGGCCGCGCGGAGGTCGGGTGAGTGGCGCAACGCGGCGCAAAGTGAGGCGAACTTGGAGTGAAGTCTTAAAGGTAAGTTCGCCAGGACAGAGAGGGGCACACAGAGAGGGGCACAGAGGCACACACACAGAGAGGGCCACGGAGGCACACACACAGAGGGCCACGGAGCCACACACACAGAGGCTCACGGAGGCACCTACAGAGAGGGTCACGGAGGCACGACGTCGAGGCGGTGTGTAATGCGTCGAGGCGACTGCGACTCGACAAGCCGTTGCCGCGTGGAATTTTTGAACACGGTCAGTTTTTCGGAGCCCCGCGCGATGTCGGGACGAACTCCGCACAATTCCACACGGCTCCGGCGATCGAAGTGGGACCGGCCCCGCGACGCCAGACGGCTCAAGCGACCACGTTACGTGGGACAGGCCCTTTACACTCTCCTCCGCCCACTTCCTCCAAGTCCAAGGGCCCATGTAGCTATGTGGACCCGCATGGGCCCCAGTTATGCCGGCCTCTTTGTTGGGTACGTTGAACAATTCCTGTTCCAGGCGTACACTGGCCCTATCCCCGAACTCTATCTCCGTTACATTGACGACTGCACTGGTGCTACCTCCTGCACCCATGCAGAACTCATGGACTTCATGCACTTCACCATTAATTCCCATCCTGCGCTCAAATTCACTTGGACCATCTCCGACACCTCCCTCCCCTTTCTCGATCTCACTGTCTCCATCACAGGAGATAGACTATCGACTGATGTCTATTATAAACCTACTGACCCCCACAGCTACCCTCACCCTGTTTCCTGCAAAGCCTCTATCCCCTACTCCCAATTCCTCTGTCTATGCCGCATCTGCGCCCAAGATGAGGTGTCCCATACTAGAACATCTGAGATGTCCTAATTCTTTAGGGAATGGGAGGTTCCCCTCTCCCGTCATAGATGAGGCCCTCACATATTTCTCCTCGATATCCCGCAGCTCCACCCTTGCTCTCCCTCCCTCCCCCAGTCGCTACAGGGCCAGAGTCTCTCATTCATTCATTCATTCATAGAGTGAATGCACAGTCCCTTGTCCTCACCTCCCACCCTAGTAGCCGTCACATACAGCACATAATCTTCCGACATTTTCCCCACCTCCAACGGGATCCCACCCACTGGCCACGTCTTCCCATCTCCACCCCTTTCCGCTTTCCGCAGAGACCGTTCCTTCCGCAACTCCCTGGTCCACTCGTCCCTTCCCACCCAAACCACCCCCTCCCCAGGTACCTTCCCCTGCAATCACAGGAGATGCAACACCTGCCCCTTTACCTCCCCCCTCGACTCTGTCCAGGGACCCCAACAGTCCTTTCAGGTGAGGCAGAGGTTCACGTGCACCTCCTCCAACCTCATCTACTGTACCCGCTGTTCCAGGTGTGGACTCCTATATGTCGGCGAGACCAAGCGCAGGCTCGGCGATCGTTTCGGTGAACACCTCTGCTTGGTCCGTCTAAACCTACCTGATCTCCCGGTTGCCAAACACTTTACTCCCCCTCCCATTCCCACACTGACGTTTCTGTCCTGGGCCTCCTCCACTGTCAGAGTGAGGCCAAGTTCAAATTGGAGGGACAGCACCTCATATTTTGTTTGGGCACCTCACAACCCAGCGGTATGAATATCGACTTCTCTAACTTCAAGTAACCCTTGCTTTCCCTCTCTCTCTCCATCCCGCCCCCTGCCTAGTTCTTCAACTAGTTTCACTGTCCTCCTGTTTGTATGCCTCGTTCTCACCTTCCCACAGCCAGCAATGAGCCATGCTACATTCTCATTGATTGCCTGCTTTGATCTGTCATTTTCACACCTTACCTTTCCATATCTCTCCCTATCCCTTGACTCTCAGTCTGAAACATAGAAACATAGAAACATAGAAATTAGGTGCAGGAGTAGGCCATTCGGCCCTTCGAGCCTGCACCGCCATTCAATATGATCATGGCTGATCATCCAACTCAGTATCCCGTACCTGCCTTCTCTCCATACCCTCTGATCCCCTTAGCCACAAGGGCCACATATTTAACTCCCTCTTAAATATAGCCAATGAACTGGCCTCAACTACCCTCTGTGGCAGAGAGTTCCAGAGACCCACCACTCTCTGTGTGAAAAAAGTCCTTCTCATCTCGGTCCTAAAGGATTTCCCCCTTATCCTTAAGCTGTGACCCCTTGTCCTGGACCTCCCCAACATCGGGAACAATCTTCCTGCATCTAGCCTGTCCAACCCCTTAAGAATTTTGTAAGTTTCTA
This sequence comes from Raja brachyura, assembly GCA_963514005.1. Next base: position 99,866,895 of record OY740786.1, read on the forward strand.
TAAGATCCCCCCTCAATCTCCTAAATTCTACAGAGTATAAACTGAGTCTATGCAGTCTTTGTTCATAAGACAGTCCTGACATCCCAGGAATCAGTCTGGTGAACCTTCTCTGCACTCCCTCTATGGCAATAATGTCCTTCCTCAGATTTGGAGACCAGAACTGTACGCAATACACCAGGTAGAAGAAGAAGGGTCTCGACCTGAAACGTCACCCATTCCTTCTCTCCAGAGATGCTGCCTGTCCCGCTGAGTTACTCCAGTCTTTTGTGTCTGTCCTCAAATGATATTCTTTCATCTCATTTAACGCACTTCCGAAATCGTGCAATTTGTGGTTTCGGCCATCTCTCCATTCCCTCCACAGATGCTGTCTGACCCGCTGAGTTCCTCCGGCACTTGGTGATTTGCTCAAGATTCCAGCATCTGCAGTTCCTTGTGCCTCTGTGCTTGCTATTAATTAAATCATATTTAAATGGCACACGCTGCTAATGTGGATTTATTAAACTTTGGAGTGAGTTTGACCTCTGTAATTTCTGTAAATTTGCTGGTTTACTCTTTACTTGAAATCACGCAATAAAATGTATAACTTAAAAAAAACATTATTGTTCTGCATTTTAGAACGTGAATGTGACCCGTATATAAAGATATAACAGCTGGTGAGAGGGGCAATGTTTCGAGGAGATATACGGGGCACTTTTTCCTGCTTTGCTCAACATCTGCAATTCCTTGTGTCTGCTGAGCGGTAAACGTTCTCCACTTGCACCATCTTTGTATCTGTTTACTGACGCCATCAACCTTTGCTTCCGAGACTCCCCCATTCACAATGATTGTGCAGCTCGTGTCAGACCTGTCAGACTATAATTACAGCCTGCCCCCAGCGCAAGACTGCAGGGTGCCACAAACATGCGGGTTAATTACAGTGTGAGAGAGTTTGACAGCCAGCTTGCTTTATCAATGTGGACACAGGAATGTGTGATGGAAAAATGAGATCCAAGCCAGCGTCGTCCTGCCCGCTCTCTCTGCTTCCAGATCCAATTATCTCCTGATCATTAACTCCGCTTTGCCAGAGGATTACATTAGGCCATCGCTCCGCAAACACAACAGCTAAACTACTGGAGTCGCTGGCTGTTTAACATTTAAAATCCATGGACTTTAAACTTTAGAGATGCAGCGTGTTAACCTGGTCCACCAAAACCGCGTCAGCCAGCGATCACCCGTACACTACTGGCACTATCCTATACACCAGCGACAATCTATAACTTCTAGAAGCCAATTACGGGCCTGTCCCACTTGGGTGTCATTTGCGTGTCATTTACGCGACATCCTAAAAATTGGTTGCGCGTGGTGAGGTGTGGTGAGGCGTGGTGACGCGTGGTGAGGCGTGGTGGCCCAGGATTTTGGAGTGCTCAAAATCCTCGTGCTCCACCTGCGTGACGTATCCCTTGCGCGCGCTGGTGTACTGACGGCGCACACTGATGTACTGACGGCGTACGTGTAGAGCGTGAAGGCGCATGGTTACGCACGGTGATGCATGGTGATGCCATTGCTAATGTATTATGCGTCACTGTGCGTCAAAGTCCATAACCATGCGCCGCCAGCACGCCATCGGCGCGCCGTTTGCACGCCATTTGAGCGCCGCACCATGTGAACACCCGGGTACAAAGCGTGCGTAGTTTTGAAAAATGTTCGCTAGGAAAATCCTTGCCACGGAGATCGGACTGAGTACGAACGACATCGCAAATGGCTCCCAAAAGAAGCAGGGCTCTCAAGAGCACTTGGCGCGCGGCTGTCGCACACCTAGACGATTTTCGCGCGACTGTCACTACCGGCCTGTCGCGTAAATGACGCGCAAATGACTCCCAAGTGGGACAGGCCCTTTAACCTACAAACCTGCGTGTCGTTGGAGCGCGGGAGGAAACCGGAGCACCGGGAGAAAAGCCACGCAGGTCACGGGGAGAATGCACAAACGTCACACGGACAGCACCCGTAGTCAGGATCGAACTGGGGGTCTCTGGCACTGTGAGGCAGCATCTCTACCACTGCACCACTGTGCTGCCCTACAATAGTTAATAATTCTCATTAGATCAGGCAGAATGAACCAAAATTAACAGCTCGAATCAATGCCAAGGAAAAAGGACTTGTTAGTCCTCATGCAGAACGACGTATAAAATTAACTGGCAATTTATTTTTTAATCTTTCACATAACCCGTGCCAAGTTGAGTTTATTGTCATTTATACCGTGTGGTACAACGACAATTTTGCTTGTAGTAGCTTCACAGGCAAATAGACTCAGACAATAAAAAAACCACTAAACATGAATTACACATAAGCCCACAATAGACCATTGTGGGCTCCTTGGCCATTGGTGCCGGATCTGATTTGTTCTGTACCTTTTCATACCTCCAGTATCCCTCTCCCCCGCCCCAGTCTGAAGAAAGGTCTCGACCCAACAAGTCACCTATTCCTTTTCTCCAGAAATGCTGCCTGTCCCGCTGAGTTACTCCAGCATTTTGATGCAAACCAACATCTGCAGTTCCTTCCGACACATGAATTATAAGTACAATTCTGCAGCACAGTAGCATGAACAAAGAACAGTGCAATGTGTCGGAAGGAACTGCAGACGCTGGTTTACACCGAAGACAGACACAAAACGCTGGAGTAACTCAGCGGGACAGGCAGCATCTCTGGAGAAAATGAAGGTGTGACGTTTTGGGTTGGAACCCTTCTTGAGACATTAAGCATCTGAGGTAGGGTTCCAACCCGAAATGTCACCTGTTCCTTCTCTCCAGAGATGCTGCCTGACCCACTGAGTTACTCCTGCATTTTGTGTCTGGCGAGAAGTACAGCCGAACATGACGTCAAGTTAAATTAATCTCCTCTGCCGGCACATGATCCTTATCCCTCCATTCCCTGCATATCCATGTGCCGATCCAAAAGCCTCTTAAACACCACTAATGTATCTGCCTCCATCATCAACCCTGGCAGCACGTTCCAGGCACCCCCCACACTCTGTGTAAAAAAACATGCCCTGCACATCTCCTTTAAACTTTGCCCCTCTCACATCATCATCATCATCATCATCATCATCATCATCATCATCATCGTTCAAAACATCAACGGACACGGTGCCTTACAATGCTACGTACGACAGTGATCGCAACTTCTACTGAAGTGTTGCAGGAAAGTGCCGATCCGCGACCTCCAAGCCTCAGAGTGTGTTCCACCGTCCCGACGTCGGAGTTTCAATCATCCCGACGAGAGGGCCTGTACATCCGGACTACGGAGTGAACAAGGTGGAGGACTTTGTGACTCCCACCACAGTGAAAAATGCTGCGGTGGATAGAAACATAGAAACATAGACAAATAGGTGCAGGAGTAGGCCATTCGGCCCTTCGAGCCTCCACCGCCATTCAATGTGATCATGGCTGATCATCCAACTCAGTATCCCGTACCTGCCTCCTCTCCATACCCCCTGATCCCTTTAGCCACAAGGGCCACATCCAACGCCCACTTAAATATAGTCAATGAACTGGCCTCAACTCCCTTCTGTGGCAGAGAATTCCAGAGACTCACCACTCTCTGTGTAAAGAATGTTTTCCTCATCTGGGTCCTAAAGGAATTCCCCCTTATCCTTAGACTGTGACCCCTTGTTCTGGACTCCCCCAACATTGGGAACAATCTTCCTGCATCTAGCTTGTCCAACCCCTTAAGAATTTTGTAAGTTTCTATAAGATCCCCCCTCAATCTTCTAAATTCCAGCGAGTATAAGCCGAGTCTATCCAGTCTTTCCTCATATGAAAGTCCTGACATCCCAGGAATCAGTCTGGTGAATCTTCTCTGTACCCCCTCTATGGCAAGAATGTCTTTCCTCAGATTTGGAGACCAAAACTGTACGCAATACTCCAGGTGTGGCCTCACCAAAACCCTGTACAACTGCAGTAGAACTTCCCTGCTCCTATACTCAAATCCTTTCGCTATGAATGCTAACATACCATTTGCTTTCTTCACTGCCTGCTGCACCTGCAAGCCTACTTTCAATGACTGGTGTACCATGACACCCAGGTCTCGTTGCATCTCCCCTTTTCCTAATCTGCCACCATTCAGATAATAGTCTACCCTCATGTTTTTGCCACCAAAGTGGATAACCTCACATTTATCCACATTACACTGCATCTGCCATGCATCTGCCCATTCACTCAGCCTATCCAAATCACCCTGCAGCCTCCAAGCATCCTCCTCACACCTAACTATACCCCCCAGCTTGGTGTCATCTGCAAATTTGGAGATGTTGCATTGAATTCCCTCGTCCAAATCATAAATATCTCGTCCAAATCATTAATATGTCTGTGTTACATTCTATTGTGTTTTGTGTTCTGTCTCCGACCGGAAGGCATTGCAGAGGGTGGTGAAAATTGCCCAACGCATCACCGGTTCCTCGCTCCCCTCCATTGAGTCTGTCCAAAGCAAGCGTTGTCTGCGGAGGGCGCTCAGCATCGCCAAGGACCTCTCTCACCCCAACCATGGACTGTTTACCCTCCTACCATCCGGGAGGCGCTGCAGGTCTCTCCGTTGCTGAACCAGCAGGTCCAGGAACAGCTTCTTTCCGGCGGCTGTCACGCTACTCAACAACGTACCTCGGTGACTGCAAATCACCCCCCCCCCCCCCCCGGACACTTATTATTATTTATTCAAATCATTTGCTGTGTCGCTCTTCCAGGGAGATGCTAAATGCATTTCGTTGTCTCTGTACTGTACACTGACAATGACAATTAAAAATTGAATCTTGAATCTTGAATCTTGATCTTGTGTGTTATTTTAAAGTGTATCGCTGCTGGCATATTCATTTCACTGCACCTTCCAGAATGTGACGAATAAAATGGACTTGGTTTTGACTTTTGAAGTGTGGATGGCCGTTGGCTCGCTAGGAGCTCATCCGCCCTTTGACAGGTCTTGTTTTTGGTCCTGCTGGGGGTCCACAGCCCGCTCCTCACCTGGCAAACTAGGTGGGGTTGACGGTTTAGTCGCCGACTATCCGACCATGGAGCAGGTAGCACGGGGTTACATGGTACCCGTGGCGGGGGGATCTCCCCCCCCCCCCCCCCCCCCCTCCCCCGACCTGGCCTCTCACATTAAAGCCATGCCCTCTCGCCTTTGACAATTCCACCCTGGGTAAAATGTTCTGACTGTCTACCCTATCTACGCCTGACAAAATTTTACAAGACTGTGTCATTGAAAAGATTAAAGACAATTAGAAGGAAGGTTTGATGGTGGTGGCATCTATGCGCTGACATTAAAACGTAACAACACATCATTCCTAGAGAGGACAGTGATTCAGTTTTAGACAGAGGGCTGCATAAACAGCTCAGAATTGTTAATCCTACGATATTCTCTGCAAACATTGACTTCTAAACAAAGCCTACATTTCAATGGGACGAGAGGGTTGTCAATCTGTCCTTTTATTTGATGTCATATAAACTACAACAAATTAGTTACCTCAAATTTTTAGTGCACTTTTACAGAGAAATAGATGGCAATTAACGAAAGACCAGTTAGGTTGCACAATAAAATGGTTGTGATTGATCAAGAAACATTTGGACAGGTAGATGGATAGGATAGGTTTGGAGGGATATGAGCCAAAGACAGGCATTTCCTTCCTGGGCAAAAGATTCTGACTGTCTACCCTATCTATGCCTCACATCTTGTTACACAACCGTGCAAGCAAAAAAAAAGAGACAATTAGAAGAATTGGCAATTAGAAGATGGGACATTTCTTCAATTAGAAGAAATGTCCCATCTACATTATTAGAATAATGTAGATGGCACATTTTGATCGGCGTGGGCAATTTGGGCCGAAGGGCCTGTTTCCACGCAGTATGACAATCGATTGACACAACTAGGAACCAGGCCCTTCAGCCCACCAAGTCCAGGCCGATCATTGATCACCCGTTCACACTAGTTCTGCGTTACCCCACTTTCACATCCACTCCTGACACACTAGGGGCAATTAACCTCCAAACCCGCACGTCTTGGGGATGTGGGAGGAAACCGGAGCACCCGGGGAAAACCCACGCAGTCACAGGGAAAATTCCATGTTGATACCGCGGGGTTGCGAGCTACCCAGGCGCAGTATGAGGTGCTGTTGCTTCAGTTTGTGTGTGGGCTCTCTCTGGTAAAGCACCAGGAATCCTGCAATAGATCAGTCTGGCATACACACACACACACACAGTGACAGACGGCACATGTTTTTGTTGAGTGACGAGGGAAGCTTTAAAAACGTGCAAAACTGATTAAAGTTTCAAAGTGGAAACAAGGAACAGACTTGCACAGATCGTGCTCTCCTGGGGAGTTGTGTTAAATCTTGTGCAAACCTCAAATATATTTCCCCTGTCCAAAAGTAGTGGGCGTTCTGCAGAGGAGGTCCAATTTCATCTCAGTAAATCTCCATCTCAACAGCACGGAGTAACTCGGATGCATGACACAGGGGCTAGTTAATGTCTGGCTTGGAAAGTGTTCCTGAGGCCCACCATTAGGGTCATACAGCGTGGAAGCACCCCCTTCTGCCCAACTTGCCCATGTCGACCAACATGCCCCATCTACACTACTCCCACCTACCCGCCCATATCCCTCTAAACCTTTCCTGTCCATTCACCAGTCACTTCATCAGCCACAATTAGATAATTAGGCAGGAACATATTGAGTCTTTTGTCCAGGATGGGGGTGAATCGAGAACCAGAGGGCATAGGTTTAAGGTGAGAGAGGAAAGACTTGATAGTAATCTGAGGGCCAACATTTTCCACACAGGGGGTGGTGGGTGTATGGAACGAGCTGCCAGAGGAGGTAGTTGAGGCGGGGACTATCACAGCATTTATCAGACATTTGGACAGGTGCAAGGAACAGAGGTGATATGGATCAGGTGCAGGTAGACGAGGTTAGTTTAACTTGGCATCATGTTCAGCACAGATATTGTGGGCTGAAGGGCCTGTCCCTGTGCTGTTCTTTGTTTTATCTGCTTGGTTTCTTGGTCCTCCAAAATAAAAATGGAATTTAAACTGGACGTGCTGTTCCATCTTCTACATTTTATGTTCTATGTAGAAGACTGTGTGTGTGTGTGGGAGGATTAAACCTGTGGATTCTAGCTGAACAGCTTTTCAATTCTGGGTTATTAATTGGACTGCAATCTTGTAAGGGTGCACGACACAATCCATCGTTAGAAAACAGACTCAAATGTGGAGGAAAGAGGCCGGGGAAAGATTGTTAATAAAAGTCAATGACTATTCCTATTCCTATATTAAAGGGCCTGTCCCACCAGCATGCAACTCCATGCGATGAGCGCGACCTAACGTGGTCGCTTGAGCCGTCCGGCGTCGCGGGGCCGGTCCCACTTCGATCGCCGGAGCCGTGCGGAATTGTGCGGAGTTCGTCCCGACATCACGCGGGGCACCGTAAAAATGACCGTGTTCAAAAATTCCGCGCGACAACGGCTTGTCGGCTCGCAGTCACCTCGACGCATTACACACCGCCTCGACATCGTGCCTCCGTGAACCTCTCTGTAGGTGCCTCCGTGACCCTCTCTGTGTGTGGCTCCGTGGCCCTTTCTGTGTGCCCCTCTCTGTCCTGGCGAACTTAACTTTAAGACTTCGTTCCAAGTTCGCCTCACTTTGTGCTGCGTTGCGCCACTCACCCGACCTCCGCGCGGCCCCTCGCTGCCGGTTTAGTCGTGCTTGCCGCATGCAGGCGCTTGCTGGTGGGAACAGCCCTGTACAGGGATCACCCGACCTCCACGAGGCCCCGCTTCTAGTTTGATCGCGCTCACCGCATGGAGTCGGATGCTGGTAGGACAGGCCCTTTAGGTGGCAATGGATAATTTTGGCAAACTTCATGGTGGGAATGAGGGGGCTTGAATTAAAGCATCTATCCCTTAAACTGGGCCCTAAAATGTGTGAAAGCACACACTCTCCAGAGACAGTTTCTTCCCAGCTGTTATCAGGCAACTGAACCATCCTCTCACCAACTAAGGAGTGGTCCTGACCTCCCATCTACCTCGTTGGAGATCCTCAGACTTTACTGGGCTGAATCTTGCAGTACACGTTATTCCCTTGACATGTATCTGCACACTGTGGATGGGTCGATTGTAATCATGTATTGTCTTTCCGCTGAATGGTTAGCACACAACAAAAGCTTTTCACTGTAGCTTCAGTACACTTGACAATAAACTAAAGTTGATAGATGCAAAATGCCGGAGTAACTCAGCAGGACAGGCAGCATGTGAAAGAAAGAACTGCAGACGCTGGTTTAAATCGAAGGTAGACACAAAATGCTGGAGTAACTCAGTGGGACAGGCAGCATCTCTGGAGAGAAGGAATGGGTGACGTCTCGGGTCGAGACCCTTCTTCAGACCTTGTGGGCTGAAGGGCCTGATTGTTCACTGTTCTATGTTCGAAAGAGGTTGTTTGTCGGGGGAGAGGATTTAACCCATAGATTCTAGTTGAACAGCTATTTAATTATGAGTTATTAATTGGACTGATTTGCAACACAATCCATCGTTACAAAATGGTCTCAACGTGGAGAAAAGGGTCTTGGGAAAGATTGTGAATAGAATTAGTCAATGACTAATCCTATTCCTACATTAAGACGGCAATTAATAATTTGGCAGAGTTCATGGTGAGAATGAGGGGGCTTGAGCTGAAACATCTGGCCCTTAAACTGGGCCCGAATTACAATCCCGTCGTCTCCTCTGAAGTACAATGTGATTCCGGATATTGTTATTAGTGTCCATGTGGGAATGTCACAGGATACACCACACCGACGCTTATTTCCGAGCCGAGAGTGCACTGTGACACTCGTGAGAAGGTATTAAAGGTCTCAAATCTCTTGTTTTATGGCGTCCTTAATGGAAAACATCTGCAGTGCTCGGACTGACGATGACCACACTCTGCACTCCAGCGACACGGACACAATGCAACGCAAGGCCGGACACAACTGCGTCGACTGGAGACAATCTCAGCTCCCGAAAAACATTAGCGGCATGGTGGCGCCGCGGGCAGCGTCGGAGACCCGGGTTGGATCCTGGCCTCAGGTGCCGTCTGTGTGGAGTTGGAATTCTCCCGGTGACTGCATGGGTTTCCTCCCGGGTACTATGGTTCCTCTCGCATCCCAAAGGCGTGCGGGTTTGCAGGTTAGTTGGCCCTGTGTAAATTGCCCCGAGTGTGTAGGGAGTGGATGAGAAAGTGAGATAACATAGAACTAGTGTGAACTGGTGACAATAGATAATAGACAATAGATGCAGGAGTAGGCCATTCGGCCCTTCGAGCCAGCACCGCCATTTAATGTGATCATGGCTGTGCATCCCCAATCAGTACCCCGTTCCTGCCTTCTCCCCATATCCCCTGACTCCCCTATTTTTAAGAGCCCTATCTAGCTCTCTCTTGAAAGCATCCAGAGAACCTGTCTCCACCACTCTCTGAGGCAGAGAATTCCACAGACTCACCACTCTCTTGTGCGAAAAAGTGTTTCCTCGTCTCCGTTCTAAATGGCTTACCCCTTATTCTTAAACTGTGGCCCTTGGTTCTGGATTCCCCCAAATTCGGGAACATGTTTCCTGCCCCGGTTTCCGGGAATATATTTTCATGTGTGTCAAAACCCTTAACAATCTTATATGTTTCAATGAGATTCCCTCTCATCCTTCTAAACTCTAGAGTGTACGAGCCCAGCCGCCTCATTCTCTCAGCATATGACAGTCCCGCCATCCCGGGAATTAACCTTGTAAACCTATGCTGCACTCCCTCAATAGCAAGAATGTCCTTCCTTAAATTAGGGAACCAAAACTGCACACACGTGTGGTCTCACTAGGTCTCTGTACAACTGCAGAAGGGTCTCTTTGCTTCTATATTCGACTCCTCTTGTAATAAAGGCCAACATGCCATTCGCTTTCTTCACTGCCTGCTGTACCTGCATGCTTACTTTCATAGACTGATGTACAAGGACCCCCAGATCCCGTTGTACTTCCCCTTTTCCCAACTTGACACCATTTAGATAGTAATCTGCCTTCCTGTTTTTGCTACCAAAGTGGATAACCTCACATTTATCCGCATTAAACTTAATGTGCCATGCATCTGCCCACTCCCCCAACCTGTCCAAGTCACCCTGCATTCTCATTGCATCCTCCTCACAGTTCACACTGCCACCCAGCTTTGTGTCATCTGCAAATTTGCAATAGTCGGTATGGACTCGATGGGCCGAAGAGCCCGTTTCCATGCTGTATCTCTAAATCATAAAGTCACAACTCAGCGAGTCAGGCAGCATCTCTGGAGAACATGGAGAAGAACATGTCCAAACTTTCTCCCACCATCCCAAGGATCCCAACCTGAAACGTCACCGATCCATGTTCTCCAGAGATGCAGTCTGACTCGCTGAGTTACTCCAGCACCTTCAATCTAAATTGTTTTTTTTTTTTTTAAACGTTCCAATGTGGGTATGGAATTTCATTGGTTCATTCATTGATCTTCTGAATAATATATTCAGACTATTTTCTGAATAAACATTGATCCACAGAGACCTAAATCTCAAGCTTATCGCCAGAATCAATTAGTTTTAGTTATTTTATTGTTTTTGGTGATAAAGTGTGGAAACAGGCCTTTCGGCCCATCAAGTCCATGCTGGCCAATGATCACCCGTTCACACTAGCACTATCTTACACTTGAACTAGCCAATTGACCGACAAATCTGCACCACTTTGGAGTGTGGGCGGAAACCGGAGCACCCGGAGAAAACCCACGCGGTCACAGGGAGAGCGTACAAACTATGTAGAGACAGCACCCGTAGTCAGGATGGAACCCGGGTTACTGGCGCTGTGAGGCTGCAACTCTACCGCTGCGCCACCGTGCCCCTCTTTGACTAGATTTCCACAATGTTAGTCTTGGGTAAGCTACTTTGGGTAAGTATAATTGTATAGTTATGTTTAACATGGAACTGCAGATGCTGGAAATGACAAAAATGCTGGAGAAACTCAGCGGGTGAGGCAGCGTCTATTGAGCGAATGAAATAAGCAACATTTCGGGTCGAGACCCTTCTTCAGACTGTTGTGGGGGTGGGCGGGAAGAAGAAAGGAAGAGCAGCCCACTGTCTCCGCCTCTTCCTTCCTTTTTCCCACCTCCCCCACCCCCACATCAGTCTGAAGAAGGGTCTCGACCCGAAACGTCGCCTATTTCCTTCGCTCCATAGATGCTGCCTCGCCCGCTGAGTTTCTCCAGCATTTCTGTCTACCTTGGTATAGTTATGCATCAGTCTCTTATATTTCCAAAAAGTAAGCTATTAGTTTTAGCTGCTTTCCTCACATCTTTATGTCTCATAGTCACAGAGTGATGCAGGGTGAAAACAGGCCCTTCGGCCCAACTTGCCCACACCAGCCAACTACACTAGTCTCACCTGCCTGCTTTTGGCCCATATCCCTCAAAACCTACCCCATCCATGTACTTGTCTAACTGTTTCTTAAACGTTGCAATAGTCCCAGTCTCAACTCTGGCAGCTTGTTCCATACACCCACCACCCTTTGTGTGAAAAAGGTACCCTCAGATTCCTATTAAATATTTTCCCCTTCACCTTGAACCTATGTCCTCTGGTCCTCGATTTCCCAAAGCAATTCTCCAAGCAGGTCTTCCATTTCAAATTACTTTCTATTTCCTGGCAATTCATTTAACTGCTCCCCGGGATAATATAAAAGTCCTACTTTAAATGTCACCTATTACATGCACAACAGGATATCTGGGTTTAAGGAAATGTCCTTTTAATGCTACAATCATGTTAGACGCAGTAGTCAGGAAGATCTCGACCCAAAGCAACACCCATTCCTTCCATCTAGAGATGCTGCCTGTCCCGCTGAGTTCCAGCATTTTATGTCTATCATAAGATCACAAGAGATAGGAGGCGAATTAGGCCATTCGGCCCATCAAGTCTACTCCACCATCAACCATGTCTGATCTGTCTCCACTCCCAAACCAATTCTCCTGCTCTCTCCCCATAACGTCTGACATCCGTACTAATCAAGAATCTATCTATCTATGCTTTAAATATATCCACTGACTATGCCTTCACAGCCTTCTGTGGCAAAGAATTCCACAGATTCACCACCCTCTGACTGAAGAAATTCCTCCTCATCTCCTTCCTAAAAGAACGTCCTTTAATTCTGAGGCTGTGACCTCTAGTCCTAGACTCTCCCACTAGTGGAAACATCCTCTCCACATCCATTCTATCGTCAGCATAAACCAGCATCTACACTTCCTTCTGACAAATTCACAGCAAGTTTTCAAGGCCCACTTCAGAAACAGAGGGACCGAAATGGAGGTCGATAGCTGGTTCATTTTCACAGGTGGAAATCCATTCCCAATCCAAGTTGGAAACATTACGAGATAAACTTACAAAGTGAAACTTTATAAAGTGAAACGTATAGCGTCATCTCCAAGAGGCAACCTGTGGATTGGGTCGGGCGAGTCTCAGTCATCTGTAAATTATTTTCTCGTAAAAGTGACAACCTTTCCCAGTGTTACTAATGTAAAGAGACAGAGCGAATACGCAGGCAGAACAGCGTGCAAACTCCACACAGACAGCACCCGTAGTCAGGTGAATGCACACCCAGAATAGGGGACTCAGGACCCAGAGGCCATAGCTTTAAGGTGAGAAGGAAAAGATTCAATAGGAACTTGAGGGGCAACTTTTGTCACACAGAGGGTGGTGGGTGTATGAAACGAGATGCCAGAGGAGGTGGTTGAGGCAGGGGCTATAACAACATTTAGACAGGTACATGGATAGGACACGTTTAGAGGCATATTGGGAAAATGCAGGCAGGTGGGACGAGTGTAGATGGGGCATCCTGGTCGGCACGAGCCAAGTTGGGCCGAAGGGCCCGTTTCCGTGCTGTATGACTCTGTGCTTCTCATCTGCATCCTATAAAGATTGCAGAAAACATTTGATTTTCTGAACAACTGCAGCAAAATGAATGGTGTCACTTGTGCCCAGAGTCAGAGAGGTGTACGACACAGAGACAGTCCCTTCGGCCCACCTTGCCCATGCTGACCAAGTTGGAATGTTGGGCTACTATTGCCCATATCCCTCTGAACCTTTCCTATCCATGTACCTTTCCTATCCAAGTGTCTTTTGAATGCTGTGGTATCACCTGCCTCAACTACCCCCTCTGGCAGCTCGTTCCGAATACCCGCCACCCTCCTAAATATATAAATAGCAGTCCACAGATAATGAGATAATTCTCCTCTCTGTACAATTCCTATCAAGTGCATTGTATTTATCACACACGCTATACTCTATGTAATTTGAACATAGAATAGTACAGCACAGAAGCAGGCCCTTCAGCCCACAATGTCCATGCTATACATGATGCCAAATTAAATTAATCTCCTCTGCCTGTGTGTGATCCATAATCGCTCCATTCCCCCACATATCTCAAAGCCAGTTCAACGTATCTGCCTCCACCACCACCCCTAGCATCAGGTTCCAGGCCCCTACACCAACCTCTGTGTAGAAAAAACATACCACTCACACTTCCTTCAAAAAGTCTATTTATACCAGTGGATAATAGTGAATAGATGAGCCACAACCTACCTTCTACCATTAAGAACACAGAATAGTATAGTATAGCACAGGAACAGGCCATTCGGCCCAAAATGCCATGTTGCCAATACAAACTAATTTCCTCTGTGATTCACATCTCACCATTCCCTGCTTTAATGATCACTCATTTCTGGTTACCAGACATATCACCGTCATTTTAATGCTTGTCAGGCAATGTGGAATCTGTCAATGTATAATGTGTCGAGTTTTTAATAGCTGTCCTCGCTTTAAGGTGAGAGGGCAAAATGTAGATGACTAAATTCACATTTGAGAGAGTCATTAAGCCAGAGCCAAACCAATATCTTTAGATCATTGTCAGATTATCACACGTCAGATTATCACACTATGTACCAATTCATTTTGAAATAGTTATCTGGATCTTATACACCAACGGTTCAAAAGACCACACCAACATCACACAGGGATATGGGTGGGTGTGACTCGTTTAACTTTCATCAGGGTTCACCACTAACTTGATCACTTGTAACTGTGTGCAAACTAACGTTGGGAAACCCTTGGTAGCCAAGAACAATGTGGCTGAACGAGACAAATGTTGCTCGGCACGGTGGCGCAGCGGTAGAGCTGCTGCCTCACAGCGCCAGAGACCCGGGTTCCATCCTGACCACGGGTGACGTCTGCCCGTACGCTCTCCCCGTGACCTGCGTGGGTCTTCTCCGGGTGCTCCGGTTTCCTCCCAATCTCCAAAGCCGCACAGGTTTTGCAGGTTAATTGGCTTGGTGCAAATGTAAATTGTCCCCAGTGTGTGTGTGGGATCGCTGGTCGGCGCGGACTCGGTGGGCCAAAGGGCCTGTTTCCGCGCTGTATCTCTAAACTAAGCTAAACTGAGCAAAAATCTGTGAAATATGTGTGCACAATGTTTTGTTTTGGTGATCACTATGGCCTATCGCCACTTCTAAAATATTAAATGCCATTATTCTGTTTTCCGGCATGTGACATATATTTATTAATCATTTGTGTACTAAAGAAAGTACTGCAATTATGTTCAAATAAGCACACATCAATAATCTTCTGGTATTGTGATCTCCAATTACTAAACGCAGGTGAAGTGTTAAGATTAGGCCATTCAGCCCATCAAGTCCACGCCATAATCATGGCTGATCTATCAACCCCATTCTCCTGCCTTCTCCCCACAACCCCCGACAGCCTGGCTAATCAAGAACCTGGCTCTCTCTGCTTTAAAAATACCCAATGACTTTGCTTCCATAGGCTTTCACTCAAGATTATCTTATATCAGGAACTCGGTGGGTCAGGCAGCATCTATGGAGGGAAATTGACAGATTTTCTTTTGGGTTGGGACCTTTCTTCACATTCCCAACCCGAAACATCGGCATCTACCATCAAGGATCCGCACGATCCGGGGTGTGCCCTCTTCCCACTGCTGCCATCGGGCAGAGGTGCACAAGTCCGGCGTCCCACACCACTGACATGATGCCAAGGCCAACGCTCCTCTGCCTGCACGTGATCCGTATCCCTCCATTCCCTGCATATCCACGCGCCTATCCAATGGCCTCTTAAACACCACTATTGTATCTGCCTCCACCACCACCCCTGGCAGCGCGTTCCAGGCACCACCCCCCCCCACTGTGTAAAAACCCCTGCCCCGCACATCTCCTTTAAACTTTGCTCCTCTCACCTTAAAGCCATGACAATCGTCAAAAACGCGTTGAATTACACATAAACAATGCCCTCATTGTCTGACTAGAATGACATTTTATTGAGGAAAGTAATATTTCAGGTCACCAAAATCGAGTGTTCGTTAATGTAGGGAATGGAGGGATAGGGTCACGTGCAGGTAGAGGGGGTTGGCTTAACTTTGCATCATGTTTGGCACGGCACGGACATTGTGGGCTGAAGGGCCTGTGCCTGTGCTGTACTGTTCTTGGTTCTTAATGGTAGAAGCCAGGTTGTGTACTCGTCCTGTCCTCAGCTTCACCATTAACAAACGCTTAACACATCCGCACAGGAGTGTTTTTGAATGGAACCAGCTATTGCTCTGGAGGGCAAATATGGCTGAAGCTTACAAAGCCTTTCCCCTCCCCCACCTTGGTCAGTCTGATCACCTCTCATTGCACCTGCTCCCTCAGTACTCCCCACTCATCAGACGGGTAAAACCCACAGTGGGAACAGTTAAAGTTTGGTCAGAGGAGGCTGACTCCACACTTCAGCAGCGTTTTGGAAACACTTTTTTTGGAAACAGCGTTTTTTTGCATTCTTTCATTCATTGGTCTTTATCTCTCCACATCACCGTCTATATCTCTCGTTTCCCCGATCCCTGACCAGTCTGAAGAAGGGTCTCGACCCGAAACGTCGCCTATCTCCTTCGCTCCTTAGATGCTGCTGCACCCGCTGAGTTTCTCCAGCTTTTTGTGTAACCCTTTTGGAAACACTGGCTGGAATGCGTTTGCAGCCAATCCACCTTCGACTCCCACACGGACATCGACTCTTATACATCCTCTGTTCTTGGAGTTTATCAACTCCACCATCAACAGTGTCACCTCCCTCAAACGGATGACCACATCCCCGAATCAGAAGCCATGGATAAACAGCGAGGTCAGGCTACTGCTGAAAGCACGGGACTCGGCTTTCAGGTCAGGCGATGCTCGAGCCTACAGTTCATCCAGGGCTAACCTGAAAAGGGGCATCAAGAAGGCCAAACATAGCTACAAGCTTAGGATTGAGGAGCACTTCAACAACAACTCCGACCCCTTACGCATGTGGCATGGCATCCAGGCCATCACTGACTACAGAACCACCAACACCACCCCCACTTCCAGTGACGCATCCTTCCTCGAGGAACTCAATCACTTTTATGGCCGCTTTGACAAGGACAACCAAGAGTTGGCCATCAAGACTGGGCTCCCCGATGACCACCAGCCCCTCACACTCAACCCCTACAACGTGCACATGGCACTGAGTAGGATCAATGTACGCAAGGCTGCCGGCCCTGACGGCATCCCCGGGCGCGTCCTCAGGACCTGTGCTGCACAGCTGACAGACGTCTGGACTGACATCTTCAACCTGTCACTTGCCCAGGTAGTTGTCCCCACGTGCCTTAAAACCACCTCCATCGTGCCAGTGCCAAAACACTCCACTGCGGTGAGTCTCAACGACTTCAGCCCAGTTGCACTCATCCCTATCATCGCCAAGTGCTTTGAAAGGCTGGTCATGGCACACCTCAAATGCTGCCTACCTCCTACTCTGGACCCCTACCAGTTTGCATACTGCAAGAACAGGAGTACGGAAGATGCCATCTCAACGGCACTCCACTTCGCCCTCTCCCACCTCGACAACAGAGACACCTACGTGAGAATGCTGTTCATTGACTTCAGCTCCGCATTTAACACCATTATCCCCTCTAAATTGACCGCCAAACTCGATAACCTGGGCATCAACCCCTCCCTCTGCAATTGGTTACTGGGCTTCCTGACTAACAGACCACAGTCTGTTGGGTTGGACAAGCACACCTCTTCAACCCTCACCCTGAACACCGGCGTTCCACAGGGCTGTGTGCTGAGCCCCCTCCTCTACTCCCTCTTCACCTACGACTGCACACCTGTACATGGTACTAACACCATCATCAAGTATGCAGATGATACAATGGTGATTGGCCTCATCAGCGACAACGATGAGTCGGCCTATAGGGAGGAGGTCCAGCTCCTAGCAGCATGGTGCGCTGACAACAACATGGCCCTTAACTCCAAGAAGACCAAGGAGCTCATTGTGGACTACAGAAGGTCTAGGGGCTGCACGCACACCCCCATCCATATTACCGGGACGGAGGTGGAACGTGTTTCCAGCTTCAGGTTTCTGGGGGTCAACATCTCTGATGACCTCTCTTGGACCCACAATACCTCAACACTGGTCAAGAAGGCTCACCAACGTCTCTTCTTCCTGAGGAGACTAAAGAAGGTCCATCTGTCTCCTCAGATTCTGGTGAACGTCTACCGCTGCACCATCGAGAGCATCCTTACCAACTGCATCATAGTATGGTATGGCAACTGCTCTGTCTCCGACCGGAAAGCACTACAGAGGGTGGTGAAAACCGCCCAACGCATCACCGGTTCCTCACTCCCCTCTATTGAGTCTGTCCAGAGCAAGCGATGTCTGCCAAGGGCGCGCAGCATCGTCAAGGACTGGTCTCACCCCAGCCACAGACTGTTTACCCTCCTCCCATCCGGGAGGCGCTACAGGTCTCTCCGTTGCCGGACCAGCAGGTTCAGGAACAGCTTCTTCCCTGCGGCTGTTACAATACTTAACTCTGCACCTTGGTGACCCCCCCCCGCCCCGGACACTCCTTCCCCCAGTAAAATCGCACTACTGATACTGTTTGCACATATATATATTTTACCATTCATTATTCTAAGTTCGCTCTTCTGGGTGAGATGCTAACTGCATTTTGTTGTCTCTGTACTGCACACTGCACAATTACCATTAAAGATGGAATTGAATTGGAATCAAATTGATAGCATTCACCAGTAAAATTACCTTTGTTTGGCCTCGGCCAAATATTGTGAAACTGCTTTCAAAGTTGCTATCAGAGGCCAAGGTTAAAATCTTTATTCTGTTCAATTTCTTATCACATAGGTTGCGGTTTTAGACAAATTAACTTCTTTATTTCCTTTAATTTCCCAGTTTCTTGGCGTCTTACAGCAAACATCACGTAGTCATGCAAAGGTCAGCGATGACTGTTGCCTCAACCCACAGAGATTCTGTGTGAGGCCATGTGGACATGTTTGCTGAAATTTCTCTCACGTGGCAGCTTTGTTCAAAGCGGCATTCCGGTTCGCCCTTTCATCCCTGCTCCAAATCCCGGGCAGAAATTTAGCAAAGGGTTTTCCTTATGAATTTTCATGAAGGAGACTCCGGCGGCATTAGGGTTGCCAATTTTCTCACTCCCAAATAAGGGACAAAAGGTCAAAATGAGGGACAAATTCCTGACGGCAGTTCGTTGACCGACTCGGCCGTGGCTGGGTGAATGATGAGTAGGCCCGGGTGCTGGACTGCACACAAAGCCCAGCCGGCGGGCCAGCTGAGTAATTTTGCCCCGGGCCGCAGACTACGTCGGGACGGGTGAGGCGGGGCCGGACGCGGCGCTCCAACCCGACAGTCCCCTCGACCCGAGTAGTAGCAGTCAAATACGGGACAACGGCGGTCCCGTATGGGACAAACCAATTTAGCCCAATATACGGGATGTCCCGGCTAATACAGGACAGTTGGCAACCCTAGGCAGTACAGTGGTGCTGCGGGTAGAGCTGCTGCCTCACAGCGCCAGAGACCCGGGTTCGATCCTGACCTCGGACGCTGTCTGTGCGGAGTTTGCACGTTCTCCCCGTGACCGCATGCGTTTCCAGTTTCCTCACACATCCCAAAAATGTGCTAATCAATCAATCTGTGTAGAAAAAACCTGCCCCACACACCTCCTTTAAAGTTTACCCCTCTCACCTTAAAGATATGCCCTCTGGTATTTGATGTTTCCATCCTGGGGAAAAAGGTTCTGACCTCTTAGAAGATCATAGTTGCTGAGGTTAGTGTTGGGCAGTGTTCAAGAGCCTGATGGTTGCTGGGATGCTAGAGATACAATGTGGAAACAGGCCCTTCAGCCCACTGAGTCCATGCCGGCCAGCAATCACCCCGTACACTAACGCTGTCCAACACACTGGGGACAATTTACCGACAAACCTGCATGTCTTTGGAGTGTGGGAGGAAACCAGAGCACCTGGAGAAAACCCACGCAGATCACAGGGAAAATATACAAACTCCGTATAGACAGTAGCCAAGGTGAGGATCGAACCTGGGTCTATGGAGCTGTATGGTAGCAACTCGACCATTGTATTACGGTGCTGCCTGTGCTGTACTTGAACCTGGAGGTCACGGTTTTCAGGTTCCTGTACCTTCTTCCCGATGGTAGCAGTGAGATGAGAGCGTGATATTATATATGAGGCAATACATTTTGGCAAGTAATCATTTACGGTTGACAGCACATGATGTAGAACTGTAATAAGTGTAATCCTAACTGACAAAAAGTGCACCAACTAATGGGTTGAAATGTGGAGAAATGTCCTGTACTTGCAGGAATGTACAGGGAAAGTGCACTCGAATATATGTGTCAGTTTGGGCAAGAAAGGAGATTAAGATATGACCTCTGTTGGAATTTGAAACGACTCTGAAATGTTTACAGTTCAACTTAGTCACACAGCACAGGAAAAGGCCCTTCGGCCCAACTTGTCCGTGCCGACCATGGTGCCCCATCTACACTAGTCCCACCTGCCCACATTTGGCCCACATGCCTCTAAACCTTTACTATCCATGTCCCTGTCCAAAATGTATTTTAAATGCTGTTATTGTCCCTGCCTCAACTACCTCCTCTGGCAGCTCGTTTCATACACCCACCACCCTGGTGGAAAAGTTGCCCCTCAGATTCCTACTAAAGGGCCTGTCCCACTTGGCCGTTATTTGTGCGCCATTTACGCGACATTATTTACGTGTCACGTTGCAAGACGCGCGCATTGCGTGCATTACGCACGCCTGCGCGTGGTGAGACGTGGTGGCGTAGGCGGTGACGCGCGGGATTTTGGAATGCTCAAAACCCTCGTGCACCACCTGCGTGACGCGCAAATGACACCCAAGTGGGACGGGCCCTTAAATCTTCTCCCTCTCACCTTAAATCTATGGTTCTTGATCCCCCTGTTCTGGGTGCATTCACCCTATCCATTCCCCTCATGGTTTTACACACCTCTATAAGATCACCCCTCTGCAAGGAATAACATCTCGGGCAAATTGTTCCAATTATTTGAAATCTAATTGGAATAAGGACTTTAAAAGGGAAGCCAATTCCAAAATTTGGGGAGTCCGAAATATCTGGGAAAAGTTTACCGGAATGCTACCTGGTTTAGAGGGTACTCGTTATGAAGGGGGCAACCAACAAGGGAAATACCTGGTAGAAGTATATACATTTATGTGAGGCATAGATAGGGTAGACAGTCAGAGCCTTTTTCCCAGGATGGAAATATCAGAGGGGCAAAGTTTAAAGGGGCAAGTTTTTTTTACACAGATGGTGGTGGGTGTGGGGAACGTGCTGCCGGGGGTGGTGGTGGAGGCAGAAACGATAGTAGTGTTTAAGAGGCTCTAAGATAGGCACATGGATATGCAGGGAATGGCGGGATATGGATCTCAAGGCAGAGTAGTTTAATTCGGCGTCATGCTTGGCAGGAACATTGTGGGCTGAAGGGCCTGTTCCTTTGCTGTATTGCTTGTTCTATGTTCTACGTTCTTATGTCGAGTTTTATAATTAAATAAGCACATGTAACAACCAATTTCAGCCTTTAAATACCAAAAAGAAAAATGATTGGATTGATGAGACCCGAAACGTCGCCTATTCCTTCTCTCCATAGATGCTGCCTCACCCGCCGAGTTTCTCCAGCATTTCGATTTCTCCAGCATCTGCAGTTCTTTCTTAAACGGAACTAATAAAAGGGATACATTTTCTCAAGATACAGATATTCCTTGGCGTTCCTTGAAAACTGCCATCTTGAAGGTAAGGATGTGACGAGCTGCCAATTCTCAGTCTGCATGGTTGCGCAAGTGGTTTAGAGGCAGGGCGTGGAGTTGCATTATTTGCGTATATGTAATATTTGCTTGTGCCCTCAAATCTTCAAAGGAACGGAGGAACAGATGAAGCTCAGACTCCAGTAATTAGTTGTCTGGTATGTGCCTAAAGTACTGGAATGACAACATTTTCTTCAGAAACCACAATTGAGGAAAAAGATCTTAAAGCAAGTGTGGAATTTGCCAAAAGTCAACATAGATCCCCATAAGCTGTAGGGAGACAGAGTGGAAACAGGCCCTTCGGCCCACCCAGCCTACACTGACCAGCGATCATTTACCACAGCACTATCCTACACACCAGGGGCAGTTTACAATTTACAGGTGAGGGGGGTTTCAGAGGCAGATGGGTGGACAGAGGCCAGAGATGTCAATATGCAAAGTGTGAGATGATCCGTACTTACAGCTTAACAGGCCCTTCAATGCAATTACACGCACTACATATATACGAACCAATAAATTAATAATCATAACACTCGGTCTGTATTTAATTTCATCTATATCTACTTGATATACCCTCAAAGTATTCCCATAAGTTAATTAAATATGCGTTTCATGTTGGCAGAGCTCTACCATAGTATTATTTTCCAGCTGTTTTATCTCACTTCATTCATCACAGATTCCAGCATTTATTAGCTCTGTTGTCAAGGTAACAGAAGTGTGGCTCCCTCCTTTCTTAAATATTGAGAGCATAATTAGCCACCCTGCAACCAGCACCATTTACTCCCCCAGTCTGTAAAATCTTAGCAGGTCGCCATCAAAGTAGTCACATCGTACATCAGGCCATAGAAACATAGAAACATACAAAATAGGCGCAGGAGGAGGCCATTCGGCCCTTTGAGCCAGCACCGCCATTCATTGTGATCATGGCTGATCGTCCCCTATCAATAACCCGTGCCTGCCTTCTCCCCATATCCCTTGACTCCACTAGCCCCTAGAGCTCTATCTAACTCTCTCTTAAATCCATCCAGTGATTTGGCCTCCACTGCCCTCTGTGGCAGGGAATTCCACAAATTCACAACTCTCTGGGTGAAAAAGATTTTTCTCACCTCAGTCTTAAATGACCTCCCCTTTATTCTAAGACTGTGGCCCCTGGTTCTGGACTCGCCCAACATTGGGAACATTTTTCCTGCATCTAGCTTGTCCAGCCCTTTTATAATTGTATATGTTTCTATAAGATTCCCCCTCACCCTTCTAAACTCCAGTGAATACAAGCCTAGTCTTTTCAATCTTTCCTCATACGACAGTCCCGCCATCCCAGGGATCAATCTCGTGAACCTACGCTGCACTGCCTCAATCACAAGGATGTCCTTCCGCAAATTAGGAGACCAAAACTGTACACAATACTCCAGATGTGGTCTCACCAGAGCCCTATACAACTGCAGAAGAACCTCTTTACTCCTAAAGAGGTTGAGTTGCTTGAGAGGAGCTGGAAAGAAACTGTCCCTGAATCTGGCGGTGTGCGTTTTCACACCTTTTGACATTAGGCCAAGTTAAACTCCTCTGCCTGCTCCTGATCCATGTCCCTCCATTGCCTGCATATCCATGTGCCTCTCAAGCACCATTGTCGTATCTGCCTCCACCACCACCCCTGGCAGCACGTTCCAGGCACCCACCACCCTCTGTGTAAAGAAATCCTGCCCCATACATCTCCTTTCAACTTTGCCCCTCTCACATTAAAGCTGTGCTTTGATATTTCCATCCTGGGCCAAAGGCTCTGACTGTCTACCCTATCTACCCCTCTCATGAATGTATATACTTATATCAGGTATTCCCCATGCTGTTCTCACCTCTTCCCCTCGCTCTAAATTCAATATATGATTATATTCTCAATCCTCCCACCTTTGACAAAAGGTCGTTAAAGTTATCCCTGTTTCTCTTTTTGATATTTCCATCCTGGGAAAAAGGTTCCGACTGTCTACGGTTCTTCAACTTGTGTTTTCTGGGTCTCTGAAGAAGGTCTCGACCCAAAACGTCACGTATTCCTATTCGCCAGAGATCCTGCTGCGAGAGCGGTTCAGTTGCCTGGGAGGAGCTGGGAAGAAACTGTCCCTGAATCTGGAGGGGTGCGTTTTCACACTTCTGTACCTCTTGCCTGATGGGAGTGGGGAGAAGAGGGAGTGACCGGGGTGATTGTGCTGCTGGCCAGCGTGACGTGTGGATGGAGTCAATGGAAGGAGAGGTTGGTTTGTTTGTGTGATGGTCTGGGCTGCAATTTCTGCAAATTCTGCAATTTCTTGCGGTCTTGGATGGAGCTGTTACCTAGAGCTGTGATGCCCCCAATAAAGTACTTTCTATGGCACACGACAACAGTTTAGTTTATTACCACGTGTACCGAGCTACAGTGAAAAGCTTTTGCTGTTGCGTGCTGCAAAAGACCACACATGAGTACAATCCAGCCCAAGTCACAGTTGTGCAGCAGGGAGACAGGCCCTTCGGCCCCACTCTTCCATACTGACCAAGATGCTCCTAAGCCTTCTACGGAAGTAGAGGCGTGGCCGTGCTTTCAATGAGGTGGAATTAAAGTCCCTGTCTATCGCCTTTAAGAATCAGTCACAGAAGCAACAGTTCGAGGCACTTACAGGTTGAAAACCTCAGCGTCAAAGGCCAGGGTTCAATCCTTCATTCTACTGCCCCCCCCGCTCCCCTCACCCTCCAGTCCTTCCCCCCCCCCCCCCTTCCTCTCCTCTCTGCCCCACCCAGACTCACGTCTTACTCTGCTGTATCTGTAAACTAAACTAAACTAAGCTGTCTGTGTGGAGTTTGCACGTTCTCCCTGCGGGTTTCTTTCCACAGGCTTGTAGGCTAATTGGCCTTCTGTAAATAGAACTAGTGCGAGTCCAGGGGCCACAGTCTTAGAATAAAGGGAAGGCCATTTAAGACTGAGGTGAGAAAAAACTTTTTCACCCAGAGAGTTGTGAATTTGTGGAATTCCCTGCCACAGAGGGCAGTGGAGGCCAAATCACTGGATGGATTTCAGAGAGAGTTAGATAGAGCTCTAGGGGCTAGTGGAGTCAAGGGATATGGGGAGAAGGCAGGCACGGGTTATTGATTCGGGACGATCACAATGAATGCCGGTGCTGGCTCGAAGGGCCGAATGGCCTCCTCCTGCACCTATTTTCTATGTTTCTACATTTTTATGAAGGGGTGATCGATGGTCAGCAGGGACTCGTTGGGTCGATGGGCCTGTTTCCATGCTGTAATTCTAAATGACAACTTGTCAGCCAACAAGGTGTGTGTTTACGATGTATCAGAGCTCAGCTGGCTACATTACAGCCTCATTCATGAACAGGGTACACAACCTTATTGGCAGCAGCAGCAGCTGCAAGAGTTACCAGATCATTTGTTTAGGCTTGGAGGTTTCGGTCTTATAATGTGAAATTATGTCGACATTAAATTTCTGTCTGGATATCATGTGTCCGCAGAAGAGAAAACCTCATTCTACTGCCTCCTGCTTCCCCCACCCTCCAGTCCTTCCCCCCTCCCCCCCCCCCCTCTGCCCCACCCAGACTCACGTCTAACTCTGCTGTATCTATAAACTAAACTGAACTAGACGCAAACACTATCTCGCAACAGGTGACGATAATAAATCTATGCCGCTACCAACTTGACTGAGACAGGGCAGGAATAGATTTTGTAAATAAAATAAATTGGTATTAAATTTTTGCCTGTAATCGCGGCCAATGCGTGCAGTGGTAGAGCTGCTGCCTCACAGGGCACTGTCTGTACAGCGTTTGTACGTTCTCCCCGTGACCACGTGGGTTTTCTCCGGGTGCTCCGGTTTCCTCCCGCCTTCCAAAGAAGTGCGGGTTAGTAGGTTCATTGGCTGCTGTAAATTGTCCCTAGTGTACGGGGCGATTATTGGCTGGCATGGATTCGGTGGGTTGAAGGGCCTCTTTGCATGCTGTATCTCTAAAATAAGGGAAAAACTGCCACTTCTTTAGGAAAAAGTTGCAAAGTGGAAATCCATGAACCAACATATTGTGTGCATAACTTGAAAAAGTAAAAGCAGACACAAAACGCTGGAGTAACTCGGCGGGTGAGGCAGCATCTCTGGAGAGCAGGAATGGGCGGCGTTTCGGGTCGAGACCCTTCTTCAGATTGATGTTAGGGGAGGGGGCGGGACAAAGATAGAATATAGGCGGAGACAGAAAGACGAGAGGGAGAACAGGGATGGGGGAGGTAGAGTGGGAAAGTAGAGTGTTGATATGGACAATACACTAATGATCACTTTGATTAAACTGTGTGGATGTATTTCTGGTAGCATCAGGATGACTGACCATGTATCTGATGTTAATTTGGTGTAAATGTTAGAGGATGTGAGTTACTGGAGCTCTGCCTTAAGAGCCTGTCCTACCAGCATCCGACTCCATGCGATGAGCGCGATCAAACTAGAAGCAGGGGCCGCGCGGAGGTCGGGTGATCCCCTGTACAGGGCCGTTCCCACCAGCATGCGCCTGCATGCGGCAAGCGCGACCAAACCGGCAGCAGGGGCCGCGCGGAGGTCGGGTGAGTGGCGCAACGCGGCGCAAAGTGAGGCGAACTTCAAGCGAAGTCTTAAGGTAAGTTCACCAGGACAGAGAGGGGCACACAGAGAGGGGCACAGAGGCACACAAAGAGAGGGCCACGGAGCCACACTCAGAGCCGACAAGCCGTTGCCGCGCAGAATTTTTGAACATAGTCAGTTTTTCGGAGCCCCGCGCGATGTCGGGACGAACTCCGCACAATTCCGGCGATCGAAGTGGGACCGGCCCCGCGACGCCGGACGGCTCAAGCGACCATGTTAGGTTGCGCTCATCGCATGGAGTTGCATGGGTCCTTCAGTGCTTGTACAAAACTAACTTTCAAACCAGGGTCATACAGAAAGTAACGCCTTACACTCCGATGAACGCAGAGCTAAAAGGGGTTTCTATACAGGGGATGATCAGCCATGATCACAATGAATGGCGGTGCTGGCTCGAAGGGCCGAATGGCCTCCTCCCGCACTTATTTTCTATGTTTCTATGACACACACAAACTCACCCAGTCGTAGGGTCGGACAGCAGGGAGACAGGCCCTTCGGCCCCACTCTTCCATGCTGACCCAAATGCTCCATCCCCACTAGTCCCACCTGCCTGCATTTGATCCACATTCCTCTAAACCTTTCCTATCCATATATCTGTCCAACTGGCTTTATTGTTGAAACAAGGAACTGCAGATTTCAGACTTTGGACTGTAGAAGCATGGAAACAGGCCCTTCGGCCCACCAAGTCCACACCAGCCAGTGATCACCCCGTACGGAAGCACCATTCTAGACACCAAGGACAATTTTCAAAAAAAATTTCCATAGCGAATTAACCTACAAAGCTGTACGTCTTTGGAATGTGGGAGGAAACTGGAGAAAACCCACGCAGGTCACGGGGCGAACATACAAAATCCATACAAACAGCACCCGTAGTCAGGATCGAACCCGGGTCTCTGGCACCGTATGGAAGCAGCTCTACCTCTGTGCCACTGTGGTGCCACCACCACCAGATACTGGTTTTCTGCAGGTGATCAGCCCTAAGAAGGGCCCCCAACCCAACACGTCACCTATCCATTTTCTCCAGAGATGCTGCCTGACCTGCTGAGTTACTCCAGCATTCTGTGAAACTGTATTGCGTACAGTTTTTGTCTCCAAATCTGAGAAAATACATTCTTGCCATAGAGGGGGTACAGAGAAGGTTCACCAGACTGATTCCTGGGATGTCAGGACTTCCATATGAGGAAAGACTGGATAGACTCGGCTTGTACTCGCTAGAATTTAGAAGACTGAGGGGGATCTTATAGAAACTTACACCATTCTTAAGGGGTTGGACAGGCTAGATGCACGAAGATTGTTCCCGATGTTGGGGAGGTCCAGAACAAGGGGTCACAGTCTAAGGATAAGGGGGAATTCCTTTAGGACCGAGATGAGGAAAACATTTTTCACACAGAGAGTGGCGAGTCTCTGGAATTCTCTGCCACAGAAGGTAGTTGAGGCCAGTTCATTGGCTATATTTAAGAGGGAGTTAGATGTGGCCCTTGTGGCTAAAGGGATCAAGGGGTATGGAGAGAAGGCAGGTACAGGATACTGAGTTGGATGATCAGCCATGATCATATTGAATGGCGGTGCAGGCTTGAAGGGCCGAATGGCCTACTCCTGCACCTATTTTCTATGTTTCTATGATCCATGATCATCAGAGATGCTGCCTGACCCGCTGAGTTACTCCAGCACTTTGTGTGTTTTTGTGTTAAATATTGTTATTGTACCTGCCTCAACAAATTCTTCATTCTGTATACACACCACCACCTCCTGTGAAAGCAGGTT
Organism: Raja brachyura; assembly: GCA_963514005.1. Next base: position 99,894,463 of record OY740786.1, read on the forward strand.
CCCATTGAATCTTCTAAAGATGAAGAGACACATTCTGTCTGTACAGGTCCCGGTAAAGCTCTCATGTGCAAAGCCACAGAGGAAGATCGGATGTTTTTAATACTTCAAAACCAATCTGCAAAGTCTGTGTCACCAAGCTCAGGCAAGCTCATTTCTTTATCTTAGAACGTTTATATATGATTCACAGCCTTGTTGACATTAACTGATTTAGGAATGAATTATTAGCCTGCAGCAAAACAATGGCCAGTTTCAATATTACACTCACGCTTTCAATTTTCCAAGAGATTAACTTTAATACACTTGATGGGAAAATCTCCCTGGTATCGAAAGTATTTTTGATGTTATTTAACTACCTTGTGGAAGTATGTTGGTCAAGGGCGAGTGATTTAAGATCTGTTAAGGGTAAAATTAAACAGAGGTTGATGGGAAAGCATGTGGATGAAATGCCATATCAAGGTGGCGTAGCGATAGTGCTGCTGCCTCACAGCGTCAGGGACCCGGGTTCCATCCTGACCTCGGGTGTTGACTGTGTGGAGTTTGCACGTTCTCCCCGTGACCGCGTGGGTTTTCTCCGGCTGCTCCGGTTTCCTCCCACATCCAAAAGACGTGCGCGTTTGTAGGTTAATTGACCCCTCTGTAAATTGCCCCTAGTGTGCAGGGAGTGGATGAGAAAGTTGGATAAGATAGAGCTAGTGTGAATGGGTGGTCGATGGTCCGCCTGGGCAAAGACTAATATTCTCTGTAACGTCCTAAGCAGAAACAGTTCAGATTGGAGATACAGAGTGGCCCTTTGGCCCACACAGTCCGCGCCGATAGGTGTAATGCTAGAAGTGGTGTAAAGGGTGATCGCCGGTCGGTGTGGACTTGGTGGGCTCATTTTCGCGATGTGACCCGAATAAGTAAAAGCACCCATCAGTGAAGCGTTAAGGGCCTGTTCACCTTGTGCGTCACGTACGTGGCGTGCGAAGATTTTGTGAATCCCAAAATCCTGGGGCATCACCCGCGACTGTGCATCACTGAATATGCCACCACGCACCATGCGCGCATCACATGCGTGTCACGACGTGCGCGTGTCGTGACGCGTAAATGATGTCGCGTAAATGGCGCCCAAGTGGGACAGGCTCGTTAAGCAGTAAAGTGAAGGGGATGATCTCACCGTCATTTGGGTCGGGCACAATGAGGACCTGGGCACTGTGGTGGTCACCCAGCCGCCCGCCCATGGGCATGCTCAGGGTGACGTTGAAGGTCTCCTCGCTCTCGTACAGGGAGTCGTCGATGATCACCACCTGACAAAACTTCTCCCTCTCATCCTTGTCGAAGCGGAGCACGCTCTTATGGTCTTCAGGCCTCGTGATATAATCGGAGTAGGATAGCACACTGGACGGAATTGTACCCCTCGCAGTGCCTGCAAAGAGCACAAGCGAGTAGTTAGTAAGTTTGTTTATGTTTAGTTTCACTTAGAGATACAGCGCAGAAACAGGCCCGTCGACCCACCGAGGCCAAATCACTGGATGGATTTAAGAGAGAGTCAGATACTCTAGGGGCTAGTGGAGTCAAGGGATATGGGGAGAAGCTGGGAAGAGATTTTCCCTGAATCTGGAGGTGTGCGTTTTCGCACATCTGCACCTCTTGCTTGATGGGAGAGGGGACAAGAGGGAGTGGAGTCCCAGAGCAAGCAATCCCAGTCTGTCCAACCTCCCCCTGTAACTAATACCCTGTAATCCAGGCAGCATTGTGGTCAAGAGAGACGCAAATGCTAGAGTAAAGGGCCTGTCCCACTTAGGAGACTGAAACAGCAACCTCTGGTGACCTTGCCCGCCACCCAAGGTTTCCATGAGGTCACCGGAGGTTTTGGTCACTCTCCCTAATGGTGGAAAGTGGTTTCCGCGTGGTTGAGGCTTCATCTAGGTTGCTGGTATCATGATTTTCATCACGATTAAAACCGGCCTCGACTGAAAATAGGTCGCCGTTTTTAAATCGATCATTTTTTAGTCGCAGGTCTAGTCGAAGCCGGTTTTCAGCGTATGCATGGGAGGTGGTAGGAGGTTGCAGGTCACCTCGACCGCTCTTCACACTGAAATTCAGAGGTGGGGGAGGAGAGGGGGGCAGGGGAGAGAACTCAAGGCGAAAAAATATCAGGGGACGGCAACAGGTGACTTCAGGCACCCCTGGGTGATAATTAAGCACCCTTGGGAGAGAGGGTGATGATGGCCATATTGCTGCCATTTTATCCTCTTACCTTGTTGAGTGAAGCACATGACCATTAGCTCCTGGCTCACATCTCCTGTTCTCATCACCGGGATCAACAGCTCACCAACGTGTTCATCAATGGCATAGGAGGACTGGACGATGAAGACAGTCGACTCTGGGGGGGTAGAAGAGCAAAGTTGCAGTGAAGAGCAAACTAAGTCGGTGTGGTCGCGAAGAACTTATGCTGGCCCTAATACACAAACCGATTCCTGTACAGTCACAGAGTGCTGGAGTAACTCAGCGGGCCAGGCAGCATCTCTGGAGAACATGGATAGGTGACATTTTGTGTCGGGACCCCTCTTCGGACTGATTGCGTTCAGGTTGGTCTGAAGAAGAGTCTCGACCCGAAACGTCGCCTATCTCCGTCGCTCCTTAGTTGCTGCTGCACCCGCTGAGTTTCTCCAGCCTTTTGTCTACCCTGCGTTCAGGTTAGTTTAGTTTAGAGATACAGTGTGGACACGGGCCCGTTGGCCCACCGTGTCCGCGCCGACCAGCGATCCCCGTTCACTAACACTGCCCTACACACTAGGGGCAATTTACAATTTACAGGAGGTCCAATTAAACCTACACGTCTTTGAAATGTTGCAGGAAACCGGAACGTCGGGAGAAAACCCACGCAGCCGCGGGGAGAACGTACAAACTCCACACAGACAGCACTCGTAGTCAAAATTCAAGAGAGTTTATTGTCATGTGTCCCTGATAGGACAATGAAATTCTTGCTTTGCTTCAGCACAACAGAACACAGTAGGCACGACTACCATCAGGATTGAACCCGGGTCTCTGGCGCTGTAAGGCAGCAACTCTACCGCTGCGCCACCGTGCCGCCCATGTGGATGGACGGGGTGGGGGGGGGGGGGGGTGGTAAAGTAAGCTGGAAGAGGGAAGTGGAGACGGGACAACGCCAGGCAAATGATAGGTGCATGAACAAATGCCAGAGCGGGGATTGAGGCCTGGGTGACATTTGAGGGAGGGGGTTAAAGGGATAGCACGAAACAGGTTGCAGTGTACCAGAGATAGAACCATCAGGATTTCTGAAAGATGAGACAGATTAGAGTTGGACTCGGCTCTTCTGCAGTTGTATTGGGCTCTGGTGAGACCACATCTGGAGTATTGGGTACAGTTTTGGTCTCCTAATTTGAGGAAGGACATCCTGAGTTGGATGATCAGCCATGATCATATTGAATGGCGGTGCAGGCTCGAAGGGCTGAATGGCCTACTCCTGCACCTAATTTCTATGTTTCTATGATTCTATCCTTGTGATTGAGGCAGAGCAGCGTAGGTTCACCAGATTGATCCCTGGGATGGCGGGACGGTCATATGAGGAAAGATTGAAAAGACTAGGCTTGTATTCACTGGAGTTTAGAAGGATGAGGGGGTATCTTATAGAAACATATAAAATTATAAAAGGACTGGACAAGCTAGATGCAGGAAAAATGTTCCCAATGTTGGGTGAGTCCAGAACCAGGGGCCACAGTCTTAGAATAAAGGGGAGCTCATTTAAGTGAGAAAAAACTTTTTCACCCACAGAGTTGTGAATCTGTGGAATTCCCTGCCACAGAGGGCAGTGGAGGCCAAATCACTGGATGGATTTAAGAGAGAGTTAGATAGAGCTCTAGGGGCTAGTGGAATCAAAGGATATGGGGAGAAGGCAGGCACGGGTTATTGATTGGGGACGATCAGCCATGATCACAATGAATGGCGGTGCTGGCTCGAAAGGCTGAATGGCCTACTCCTGCACCTATTTTCTACGTTTCTTTGTTTCTATGTAATAGTATAAAGATCATTGTTTGACATTCTGTGGAATTCAATTGTAAGGTCATAACGTGAAGGACCAGTATTAGGCCACTCGGCCCATCAAGTCTACTCCGCCATGCAATCATGGCTGATCTATCTATGCCTCTCAACCCCATTCTCCTGCCTTCACCCCATAACCCCTGACACCCGTACTAACCAAGAATCTATCAATCTCTGCTTAAAAACATGCGTTGACTTGGCCTCCACAGCCGTCTGTGGCATTGAATTCCACATATTCATTCCCTTCCTTATCTCGATGATAATAGATGCAGTGAGAAGCCTTTCATCTTTTTGGCTCCCACAAGCAGGATTGCTTATGGTTTTGTTCAACACGGTTCCTGCAGATATGTTGTTCTGCGAGACTGCAGAACGGACAACTTCAAAGAGGAAGTGTGCACTGCCCGAGCCCTTAGAGACCGTGTTAGTTTGATCAAAGTCACTGAAATGACCTCTCCAATCACACACACACACACAGAAACCCCTCCAACCCAAGACCCAGATGAATCATATAACAACCATATGACAATTACAGCACGGAAACAGGCCTCTCGGCCCTTCCAGTCCGTGCCAACCATTTATTTTCCCCTAGTCCCATCTACCTGCACTCAGACCATACCCCTCCATTCCCTTCCCGTCCATATACCTATCCACTTTACTTTTAAATGTTAAAATCGATCCTGCCTCCACCACTTCTGCTGGAAGATCATTCCACACAGCCACCACTCTCTGAGTAAAGAAGTTCCCCCTCATGTTACCCCTAAACTTCTGTCCCTTAATTCTCATGTCATGCCCTCTTGTTTGAATCTTCCCTAGCCTCAATGGTAAAAGCTTATCCACGTCAACTCTGTCTATCCCTTTCATCATTTTAAAGACCTCAATCAAGTCCCCCCTTAACCTTCTGCGCTCCAAAGAATAAAGACCTAACTTGTTCAACCTTTCTCTGTAACTTAGTTGCTGGAACCCAGGCAACATTCTCGTAAATCTCCTCTGTACTCTCTCTATTTTGTTGACATCCTTCCTATAATTAGGCGACCAAAATTGTACACCATACTCCAGAATTGGTCTCACCAATGCCTTGTACAATTTTAACATTACTTCCCTACTCCTATATTCAATGCTCTGATTTAGAAAGGCCAGCACACCAAAAGCTTTCGTTACCACCCTATCTACATGCGATTCCACCTTCAGGGAACTATGCACAGTTATTCCTAGATCCCTCTGTTCCACAGCATTCCTCAATTCCCTACCATTTACCATGTACGTCCTATTTTGATTTGTCCTGCCAAGATGTAGCACCTCACACTTATCAGCATTAAACTCCATCTGCCATCTTTCAGCCCACTCTTCCAAATGGCCCAAATCTCTCTGTAGACTTTGAAAATCTACTTCATTATCCACAGCACCACCTATCTTAGTATCATCTGCATACAATTTTCCACCCCATCATCCAGGTCATTGATGTACATGACAAACAACAGTGGAATCGTGATGTTACAGGCCAAATAAACTAAATGCTTTGCAATTAACATAATTATACAAACTTAAGAGATAATTATAGTTTTCATTGTATCAATCAAAGTAACTTGGGAGACATCAATGTACAAAACCATGAGAGGAATAGATCAGGTAGACGTACAGAGTCTCTTGCCCAGAGTAGGGCAATCGAGAACCAGAGCAGAGTTTTAGGGAGAAAGATGTAATAGGAATCTGAAGGTTAACTTTTTATACACACAGATTAGGGGGTGTTTGGAACGAGGTGCCGGAGGAGGTAGTTGAGGCAGGTGCAGTCACAATGTTTAAGACCGGTTTAGTGGGGTATAGGTCAAACACAGGCAGGTGGGTCTAGTGTAGAATGGACATGTTGGTCAGCATGGGCAAGTTGGGCCGAAGGGCCTGTTTCCACGCTGTATGACTCTATGACCATGCTTTTTAAATCTGTGAGCTGTTTCTGGTAGTTAGATTAGATTAGGTGGTTGCTTGTAGCACTGAGGGGTTTTCTGAGTCACCCACTCTACCCAGTTAGGTTACTGAAGTACTGGAGAGATTCCTGAATATGTGGTGCCCTGCACACCATTACACACTGCCCAGCCTGGGCAGGCAACATTGCAATATCCTCTCTAAAGTCCTTTTTGGTGTCGGAGAAATGAAGTTACACATTTTTTATACTCATAACCAAACATCACGAGGATGCTGCCAGGACTCGTGGACCTGAGATATGGGGAGAGGTTGAGCAGGCTGAGACGCTAGAGGAAGTCCAAACAAGCAACTGCAGATGCTGGTGTGCCAAAGTGAAGACACAAAGTGCTGGAGTAAGGGCCTGTCCCACCTGGGCGTCATTTGTGCGTCACGCAGGTGGGGCGCGAAGATTTTGTGAATCCCGAATTCCTGGAGCGCCGCGTGTGACTGCGCATCACGGCCTACATCACCACGCACCATGCGTGCATCACGTGCGCGTCACGACGTGCACGCCATGCGTCACGACGCGTAAATGATGTCGCGTAAATGACACGCAAATGACACCCAAGTGGGACAGGCCCTTAACTCGGCTGGTCAGGCAGCATCTCCAGAGAACATGGATAGGTGATGTTTCCGGTTGGGACTGAAGTCCGGAGTCCCAAGAAGGTTCCTGACCAGAAACGTCACCTATCCATGTTCTCCAGGGATGCTGCCTGACCGCTGAGTTCTTGGTTACTTGGTCCTCCAAAATATTCCAACTGGAATTTAAACTGGAGGTGGTGAAGGGAGGGGTTTAGCCAGAGAGAGTTATTGGGAAGAAAGTGCCACTTTAAATTTAGTTGCATCTGGCTGGGCAACCGTGACTTGGTGGAGATTATTCCATGCTTTAATAGTGCGTGGAAAGAATGAATTGCTGTACACATCTGTCTTTGAGGCTGGGACCACAAATTGGATCGAATGCCCTCGTCTGCTCCTAATTGGTTTGGGGTTGGTGTAGGTCTTGTGATCTATGTCTAGCTGACCATTTAACATTTTGTAAAAACAGGTCAAACGGTGAGCTTCACGTCTGTCTTGGAGAGGGTTCCACCCCGCCCAGAGAATTCAGAAGTTTGGTGACACTCGCTTCTCTCTCGTAGGTGTTAATAACAAATCGAGCGGCCTGTCTTTGGACACGTTCGATGGATGAAATGTTTTTATCTGTGTATGGGTCCCAAGCTGCAACTGCGTAGTCCAGATGAGGTCTAACGAGGGTGAAATACAGCTTCTCCTTGACAGAAGCTGAACAATGATGGAAGTTGCGCCTCCGGAAGTTTAGGACACCTGTTGCTTTCACTGTTACATGATGAGTCTGACCATTCCATCGTAGATCATTCTGCAATTTGATACCAAGATACTTGGTTTGTTTGGATTCTTCAAGGGTGACACCAAGTATGTTGTAAGATGTGACGCCTGGATTCCTCTTTCTGGTGACACGCATGGTTTCACATTTGGAAGGGTTGAACTGCATGCCCCATTGTTGTGACCACTCGACCATAGTATCGAGATCCTTTTGGAGAGCATCTTCATCATCAGCTGACTTAATTGGACGGTACAGCAAACAATCATCAGCGAAGAGTCTGGTCGTACTTGCGACGTTTTTGTGTTACTCCAGCACTCTGATTCTATCACTCTCGGAGGATTATTCGTTTTTCTCTCCCATTTACAGTGCACTCACCGTTATAGCTTTCTCTTCACTTTACCTAAACAATCCCAAATCCTCTGTATAAACAATACACTCCCTTCGTCAGATAACCCACTCTGTAGGAGTGACGTTGGCCAACTCAAGTGGAGAGGTTATCTTCCTTGCACTGTTAAAACGCCATCGTTCGAGTCTGCGATGAGGAGCTGATGTCTCCTGCTTTATATCAGAGGGAGTTGTCGAGAGAGGAGTGAACACAGTCACACTTAAATCACACAGTCTTCTACACTAGATTAGTCAGCTAATTAACTAGACGTGACAGGAGCGGGATGGCCCACGTCTGCACTAATCTGATGCTTCATATGTTGCTTGGCATTCGTTTAATTAATAAAGGTAAAAGGTTTACTGCAGAAGGGGTCTCGACCCGAAACGTCACCCATTCCTTCTCTCCAGAGACCCTGAGTTACTCCAGCGTTTTGTGTCTATCTCCGGTGCAGTTGCTTCTGACATTAAATATTTGCTATCTCTTCCCACCCAAGTAAATACAATTCTTCTTTGGTCGAGGCTGTAGTGGGGGTCAGTAATTGTGGATACTACCCATCTGGGGAAATATCAGCTCAAGCTGGCAAAGGGGGCATGGAGAAATACCTCACATTATCTTTCTGGACTCAGTAAGTATCTTTAAAGTCTATTCAAAAGGTTTTAGTGACAGCATAGTAAATGGCAGGGCTCTGGGAAGCGTGGTAGAGCAGAGGGATCTAGGAGTACAGGTACATAGTCCCTTGAAGGTAGCCTCACAGGTAGATGGTGCGGTCAGTCAGAGTATTGGGTATGGATGTTGGGAGGTCATGTTACAGTTGGAGAAGATGTTGGTGAGGCCACATTTGGAGCATTGTGCTCAGTTTTGGTCACCCTATTCTAGGAA
>OY740786.1:100508065-100723469 GCA_963514005.1 Raja brachyura
TTACAGTTATATGATACGTTGGCGAGGCCACATTTTGAGTATGGTGTTAAGTTTTGGTCACCATGTCAGAGGAAAGATGTCGTCAAGCTTAAAAGGTTTCAGAAAAGATTTACCAGGATATTGCCAGGACTCAAGGGACTGAGCTACAGGGAGAGGTTGAGCAGGCTAGGGCTTTATTCCTTGGACCGCAGGAGGATGAGGGATGATCTTATAGAGGTATAAAAAATCATGAGAGGAATAGATTTGGTAAACGCACAGACTCTTTTGCCCAGAGTAGGGGAATCGGGAACCATAGTACATAGGTTTGAGGTGAGGGGGGAAAGATTTAATGGGAATCTGAGGGGTAACTTTATTTACACAAAGAGTGGTGGGTTTATGGAACAAGCTGCCGGAGGAAGTCGTTGAGGCAGTTATCATCGCAATGTTTAAGAAACATTTAGACAGGTACATAGATAGGGTAGGTTTAGAGGGTTATGAGCCAAAAGCAAGCAAGTTGGATTAGTTTAGATGGGGCATGTTGGTCGGCATGGATAAGTTGGGCCAAAGGGCCTGTTTCCACGCTCTATGACTATGACTATTATACAGCCTACCATTGTAATAATTACAATGCAGAACACATCTAGCAATTCGAATTTATATATTCAGGAAACAACATAAACGGATTACATACCACAACTTATAATATCAAGGTCAGCATATCTTTGTGCATGTGCGGACGCGGCACCGACAGACAAGAAGCCAAAGCAAAGAAGCCGAAGCCAAAGAACCGAATAGCTACAAGTCGAAACACCAATGAACCGAAAGAGCCCGAAGACGAAATGCCTACTAACCAAAAGGATGGGACGCCTAAATGCAAACTAACCGAAAGGGCGGGACGCCTAAACGCCTACGAACCGAAAGGCTGCATCACCTAAAAGCAAACTTACCGAATGGCCGCTCAGTCGAAACGCCACCTACCTGAAAGGTGGCAGCGCCTATAGGCCAAAGGACCAACTGCTGCTCAACAGAAAATAACGGACTTGACGTTGCCGGGGGGGGGGGGGGGGGGGACTTGTCAGTGATTGGTCCAGATCCCCACGTCCATCACATCACCGTGTAGGCATGAACATTGTCCCAAACCTCTGCTCTACCCGACCCGCAGCCCGCGGAGGGTGGCCGTGGAAGAGTGGGGACTGTACCGAGGAATGCACACCTTCGGCCGCTTTCAACTTGGTGCTTGGGTTCAGACTGTCCAGTCATCTATGGCTTGTGTGGGAAAATGAACCCCACGCTCCCGGCTCCCCATTCTCTCTCCCCGAATCTGACCTTTCTGTCCTGGGCCTCCTCCATTGCCAGAGTGCGGTCTAGCGCAAATTGGAGGAACAGCACCTCATATTTCGCTTGGGTAGTTTACACCCCAGCGATATGAACATTGACTTCTCTAATTTCAGATAGACCTTGCTTTCTCCCTCCTTCCCCTCCCCCTTCCAGCACTCCCACAAGCCTACTGTCTCCGCCTCTTCCTTTCTTTTTCCTGTCCCCCCCGACATCAGTCTGAAGAAGGGTCTCAACCTGAAATGTCACCTATTCCTTCTCTCCATAGATGTTGTTTCACCTGCTGAGTTCCTCCAGCATTTTTGTCAACCTTCGATTTTTCCAGCATCTGCAGTTCTTTCTTAAACATTAATTACAATATCTTTTCGAACAATGTATCCAATGTCTGTGTGTGCTGTGTTATTTGAAATCTTTAAAACATATCGCCAGCTTTTTATTGGATAAGATCATCAAGGGATATGGATCAAGGGCAGGTAATTATATTTAAGATACAGGCCAGCCATGGTCAAAGTTAATCAGATTAAATCTGCAGTCAGGAAATGACTGATTAGAAGTCACTTCAAGTTTCCGCTAAAATAAATTTTCAAGTCACAAACTTAAAATCTTTTAACAATCGGCATGATTGCTTTTTGATAGTAAGATTAAACGAGCTTACCAGTTTGAAGTTTGATCTTTATGTTATGCGGAGTTACGATGAGCGATTACATGAAGACCCCGCCAGTCCGCATGCACGTCAATCTTCAAAGCAGCGGTGTGAAATCACAGATAACAGTAATTGAAATAACATAGTAAACCAGACCTTCCAGTTGACCTTTATGATATTGAGGGCCGGGAGCGGTGGGCACGTAATCGCTCATCGTAACTTCTCATAAAATAAAGATCAAACTTCAAACTGGTAAGTTCTCGTTTAATCTTACTATTTCATACCATTCTTTCAGAAACCAGTGTAACCTCCCCCCAACTGGTGGGTAATTCTCACTCAATATGCTTCGACAAGAACCAGACCCACCTACCTCCCCGGTTACCGGTGGAGTCCTATGTCCATTGGTTCTGGTGGGAAAAGGCATGTTTGCCCGTACTCCTGCTGGAGAGCGCCAGCTGCGCACATTGAATGGCCTGCTTGGTCCTTGACCGGACCCGGTATCAGCAAACCACTTGTAGGGGTACTGCCTCCGAAGGATTCTGCTGGTCACTGGCGCCTTGATGAGCCCAACGGTTTTTGCCTCGTCGTCCAGCTCCTTCACCCGTTACTTCGAAGTCACGTGAGTGATTCCGTGAAGATTGCAAAGCTCTGTGATTTCATGAAGTAGATACGAATCCAGACGTCTCATACTGCATCAGTTGACTCAGGAGGAGTGAATAATGAGCAATACATTGAAACATGGTACAGATTAACATGTTGATGCTTTAATTCACAAAAAACAAACAAAAGAAAACACAATAGCGACTCCTCTGTCCCTGGGGAAGCTATGAAACAGAACTTAAAACGGAATGGGCGAACACCCCGGGTTCAATAAGTGGTTTATTATTAAACCTCTGAAAAGTCAATTCATTTGACCATCCTGCGGCAGTGAGGATATGGTCAAGAGCGACGTTGATGCCGCCATGGTGGAGTGAGATTTAAAATTGCCAGTATTAACTCCTGCACAACCCAGCACTTGTTTCAGCCATCTTGAAATGGTCTGAACCGACACTTTCACATGTGGCTTTTTGTAGCTAATAAACAATGCTATTTCGGAGCCTCTGAGGCTCTTGGTGACCTCGATATAACACCGCAAGTGCGCCACTACACACAGCAGTAAATCTGTGGGATATGCTGACAATACAAGCTTGAACCCTGACATCCCTGGTCTGCTTTGTTTAATTAGATCATAGATGTAAAACATAATGTCATTCCCTGATGACACCATCCTGTCCAGGCGCAGTTTGTGCAAAGTTTGAACCCTTTGCACTCACACCAGCGCCATGAGCATGACCAACTTTAGGGTCATCTTTGCCAATGACAAGGACCCCACTGATGAAGCAGCGTGAGTACCATGCACACATCCCAGATTTCAGAGTACCTAGGCCTGGGGGGATTGGAATTAAATATACCCTTCATAAATCGGGATATTAACGGATGAGATCCTACAGACTGAAGTTCCGACCCCTGGCATAGGTACGACGACAGGGCACTCCTGGCACTATTGATGGTACTATAGCTCAATCCTTCATCAAAATATAACTTGGACAGAAATTCAAGCACATCTGGGATGGAAGCTGTGTGGTATGTAATGTTCCCATGTAAACAAAACTCCTCCCATTTCCTGACATGAGAGATGTACTGCTTTTTTGTACTATCCCTCCAGGAGGATGTCATGACATCCACGGTACGATTGGATAGTCCCAGACCCAGGTATGGCCTTCTTAGAATCTGCAAATTAACAGATTAATACGATCATACAACGGGTGTTGATCTCCAGTCACTGCGTGCACCAATAGATCATGACGTTTTGGGACCACCATAATAGGCTGTGTAATAATGTCCGAAATGAGAAGGAACCATGGCTGTGTAGGCCAGTCGAGTACTACCAAAACACCTGAAGTGGAGTTCTGCTTGATCTTGGTCAAGCACCGACTGATGAAGCAGAATGGGGAAATGCATATAAAAACACTCCGTCCCAGTGTAGCGAGAACGCATCTACCGCTACTGCCCCTGGATCTGGTTCCCATGAAACATACTTCGGTACCTGGTGATTGAGTCTGGATGCAAACAAATCGATATCTGGCATCCCATACCAAACAACAATATTATTAAATACATCATGATTCAACATCCATTCTGTGTTGTCATTGAATTTCTGTGACCTGGTGTCTGCCACCATATTGAATCTGTCTGGCAAGTAGACAGCTGAAACCCAAATGTTCTTTTTAATGCACCAGTACCAAATAAGGTTAACCAATCTGTCACATGATTCCGACTTGATTCCAACCAGGTGATTAACATACGCCACTGCCGTGGTGTTATCAATCTGAAGCTGAACATGTAAGTGATGCTTGGTGATACAATAAGCCTTGAGCCCATAAAATGCTCCCAAAAGCTCTAAATAATTAATTCCATGTGATTGAAGAATAAATACCTCATGCATATTCCATCTGCCTCAACAGCTAGAAATTGTATCAGTTGCACCACAACCTAGGACACTAACATCAGTCTGCAAAACAACTGAAGGTGCTTCCATCAGAATTTTGCTAGAATAATTTGAAATGTTTCTTATCCACCACTGTACTTCAGCAATGGCTTCAGATGGTAATTGCATGGGTCTGTTGAAATGACCTGCATGTATCTTGAGTGCCTGTACCTTTGCCCTCTGTACATTTTGGTAATGCAAAGGTCCATACTGCACAGCTGGAAAATCAGCTACCAATTTGCCAATCAAGCTGGCCACATGTCTAATTGAAGGTGATTGTTCCCCCAAGAGCTTAATATAGACTTCAATTAAATATAATCTCTTGCCCTTGGGCAGAATCACAGACATGTTAGTTGAATTAACTGTGAATCCCGAATAGTCAATTACTTTAACCGGTACCAATTTTGATTTAGCTGGATGGATGAGAAACCCCAATCTCTCAACCATGAGCTGAAATCAATAACTCAGTTCCCTCCCGGGTTTCTCCCATTATTAAGATGTCATCCAAATAAGCCATTACAATATGACCCTGAGCCCGGAGTAACCCCAGTACTGGTTTTAGCAGCTTTGTAAATAATCTAGAGGCTGAGGTTAACCCTTTAGGCAGTGCTTTAAATTGCCATAATTGCCCCTTCCAGCTAAATTTCAAATATCTCCGATACTCTTTATGAACAGGCACTGAGTAATATGCATCCTTAAGATCTATACATGCCATATAACACCCTCTGGAAACCAATTGCTTGGCAGTAGCAAATGTTTCCATTTTAAAATGTTTATACAGCACAAAAGGATGAAGTCCTGTCAGGTCCAAAATAATCCGACTCCCACCATCTTTCTTTGGTCTAGGAAAAGTATTAGATATGAATTGGTGAGTTTGATAAACTGTCTTCTCAATTACACCGTTTAAATATAATTTTCCAATTTCAGCTTGAACCTCCAAATTCTCCTTTTGTGAGAAAATGAGTGCCCGCTCTGATATATGCTGTGTGGGTGGACACAAATTTGGAATAAATTCAATTCGAAACCCTTGAATACTTTGCAGTACAAACAAGTTTGATGTTATTTTACTTCAGAGTCACGTGAGTGAGTACGTGAAGAGCCCGCCAGCCCGCATGCGCGTCATTACATCTAATGCATGGCGCAGTGACTGGCTGGCAGGCACCATGCTTCTCCAGCGGTAAGTTATAAATCCCACATGTAAGTTTTAAACTTACTTTTCAGGGTGTCCTTCTTGCAGAGTTTCCTGTGGGATAATGCATACGGTAACCCGGTCGGACCGCGAGGAAACCAATTGGACCGCGGGGATGCCGGCTACGGACCGCGGAAATGCGGGTAGCGGGTGGCCGTTGGGTTTGCTGCTCGAGTCACTGACAGTGCGGTCAGCGACTCAGGAGGTATTTTTTATTCGGGCCGCGGGGTACTTCGGCTGCGGTCCTCGGTAGAGTGAGTAGCCGGTGGCCGTCGGGTCCGCATCCCGACTCGCTGACAGTGTGGTCAGCGACTCCCGAGGACTTTTAAAATCGGGCCGCAGGGTACTTTAGACCGCGGATAATGCCGGCTTCGGTCCGCGGTAGAGCGAGTAGCCGGTGATCGTCAGGTTTACTACCTGACTCGCTGACAGTACAGTCAGCGACCGCGACTTCAGCAGCCCAATAGGAGGGCAACTATATGGAGTCAGAGGCCTGGGCTGGACGAGGCCGGCCAGGAGGGTTCCCCTCCGTCATTACGGGACGTTCTACCCATCCTGATATGGTCCATGGCGCAGGGCCATATCAGCGCAGGTCGTCGGGGGACTACGGCAGCACCTGTTTTCAGGGCTGCTTACTAATCTCCCCTCAGTGGAGAGGAGTGCAAGGGGTCAGTGTGTGTCTGACCCCAACCCCGGAAGTGTGTCCAGGGCACATTCTACATTTATGAATTAGATTCCAGAATACCCGGGGGGGGGGGGGAACCAGAGTTCCCCTCATGTTACTAATGGCTACATCACCCTTACGTCTCCTGTGGCAGTAGTTTTTCCTAAAGCTGGTAGCAGCCAGGGAATTGATTCTGTGGGCAGAGGTCTTCAGGCCTAGGCCCAAGCTGGCCTTCAGGGATAATATACTATCCACGCACCTCAGCAGTTCTACCCTCCAAATCAAGGACAGGAATGGGACCTACATCAGGGGCTTTTGGGCTTACCTCAAGACCACCGGTATCTATGCAGGTACGTGAGTCTGGATTTCCGAAACATGGGTTGTGCGGTATAGTTATAGTGTATTCTTTCATTTATTTAGTTGCCACTAGGTCACGTTGTGACTATCATAACCAAGAGAGAATATTATTTTCTCTTACACCAACAAATTGTGTAGTAGAATCGGACCTGCCATGGCGGTCTAGATCACTGGCTTGGAAAGTCTTGTCGAGTATACCTTTCAGTCACCTGTGCGAGCTATACATGGTGGCGTCATGCTAATTCAGCTCATTAAGGGACTGTGAAAGATTCTTCCCCAAAACGCCGACTTATTCATATCAATAAAGTAATCAAATCTCTGATTTAACTGGGATGGGCGTCTTCATTCATGTAAACGTCTTTGACCATGACAAATAACTGGCAGGTATTTGTTCCAGCATTTCTCCCACAATGTCTGACGTACGGGGGCCAGAGGCGCTCCAGTCCTTCCCTGTATACTGCATTGACATCGGAAAGGAGCAGGATTTGGAGTCACTAGCACATGCAGCCTGTTTGGGGAATGGATATCAACAGAGCATCGATTTGCACAGCTAGTCCTGGCGGTTGCTGAAGGAAGCAACCTGACAACCCCAACTCAGAGTGAGTGCCAAGTCTTGGGCATCTATGTCAGACAAGATTGCGATTCGTCACAGTAAAAACGCTCCATCTAAAGGCATGTCAGGCAGCAGCTCCTGGTTCAGGGTTGCAAATTTCCTTCCACTCAAATGACAGAGTGGTAGGAAAGATGGGGGAGGTTAGACAGATATT
The DNA here is from genome assembly GCA_963514005.1 of Raja brachyura. The sequence goes on from OY740786.1 coordinate 100,515,527, forward strand.
CTAAATATTAAATATTAATTATAAATTAACTAACATATAGGCGAATGAAAAGTGTGATTGCTGACGTGGTACTTTAATTCAATATTTATTGTCATTGTGCAGTTTACAATACAGAGACAACGAAATGCAGTTAGTATCTCCGAAGGGCGAACTTACAAATGAACAAGTAATTGCGCAGTAATATGAGTTAATATACATCTATACATGTGCAGTGTCCGGGGGGGGGGGGGGCGGGGGGAGGAGGGAGGGGTGGAGACAGGCAGTCATTGAGGTGCAGTGTTGAGATGTGTGACAGCCGCAGGAAATAAGCTGTTCTTGAGCCTGCTGGTCCGGCAGCGGAGGGACCTGTAGCGTCTCCCGGATTTGAGGAGGGTAAACTGTCTATGGTTGGGGTGTGAGCTGTCCCTGGCGATGCTGTGTGCCCTGCGCAGGCATCGTTTACTATGGACAGACTCAATGGAGGGGAGTGAGGAGCCTGTGATGCGTTGGGCGATCTTCACCACCCTCTGCAGAGCCTTCCGGTCGGCGACAGAGCAGTTACCATACCATACTGTGATGCAGTTGGTAAGGATGCTCTCGATGGTGCAGCGGTAGAAGTTGTTTATTCACTATTATGAGTTGTATGATTTAACAACCTTTATAAACACTTCATTTTATGTTTTTCTCTCCCTTAATTATGTTTAATAGTGTCAGGAGATATAAATCTAGTGCAGAAATTATGAAGAACAATCCTGGACTCGGGATTTCGAGGTACTTGGCTGCATCACATGAATCATACATTCTGGCAATAATAGCCAATGCAAAATGTCGAATAAACACCGGAGGTCTCACTTTCTGTAGTTGGAACATTAGAGGTGGGAATGAGCCAATTAAGAGGGGTAAAATTCTGGCGCAATTAAAATCATTAAACATGGACATTGCTTTTCTACAAGAAACGCATTTGAATCAATAAACTCAGATCAGATTAAGGGCAAACTGGATAGGTGAAACTTACTACTCCGCATTCACTTCTAAAGGAAGAGGCACGGCCATTATAATTCGGAAAGGTATACCTTTTAAATTAAAGAAGTCTATATCTGATAACGAGGGAAGATACATTATAGTCACGGGAGAAATTTATAATACACCATTAACTATGATAGATATTTATGCGCCTAATTTTGATAACCCCCAATTTTTAAAGAAAATAGTAGATATAATTGCAGAGCATAATTATCAAAATATAATAATGGGGGGAGATTTCAATTGTGTTATAGACCCATATTTAGATAAATCAATAAAGGTAGGGAAGCGTCTTGTTAAAACTAAGACCTGTAAATTCTTAAATACTAATATAAAAAATAATAACATAACTGATGTTTGGAGAATAGCAAACCCAATTGGAAGGGAAAATTCGTTTTACTCATCGGTTCATAAAGCTTACTCACAAATTGACTATTTCTTATTGGATACAAAATTAATCCCATATACAACTAAACCATCATACCATAATAATATTATTTCCGATCATTCACCACTAACTTTTATACTTAAAATCGAGGGAATGCCGGATATAAAACCTTTTTGGAGATTCAACGCACAAATATTAAATAACCCACAGGGTTATGAGTATATAAAAGAACAAACAATAAAAAAGAACTTCAGAGGATTGAACAGGAAATAAAATTACTAGAACTGGACAATGCAAATGACCCAACCATAGATAAACATAATAAGATAACCTTATTGAAATATAAACTCAAATTACAAAACAGGCACACTTCGAATTTGGGGATAAGCCACATAAATTATTAGCGAGGTAACTGAAGCAACAAGGAAAGGAAAATACTATCACTAAAATTAAATCTGATAAGGGTGAGCTTCTAACACTACCAAAGGATATTAATAAAAGGTTTGCCCAATTTTATCATAATTTATACACAACTAAAATAAATACAGATGATAGTAAAATTACAAATTTTTTAGATAATTGTAACCTTCCTAAATTGGATAGTTTAGAACAAGAGCAATTAGGAGCACGGATTACTAGTGAATAAATAAAACAAACAATAAACTAATTGAAAAATGGGAAGACCTCAGGACCAGATGGTTTTAGCAATGAATTTTACAAACAATTTCAGGAGTCAATTGTACCAAGATTATTCAATTTATATACGCAGGCTTATACCGAAAATAAACTACTAGAAACTTTAGCAGAATCAACAATAACGCTTATACCAAAAAAAATAAAGACTTAGAGGAACCGGGTTCTTACAGAGGTATATCACTTCCAAACACAGATCAGAAAATTTTAGCAAAGATTCTAGCAAGAAGACTGAATAATTATATTAACAAATTGGTAAACCCGGATCAAACGGGATTTATACCCAAAAGACAATAATTTAATAACTTGAGAAGGCTTTTCAATATAATGTACTCTCACAAAGAGGACATTGAAGATATTTCAGTCGTTACGTTGGATGCAGAGAAGGCATTTGATCAGGTAGAATGGCAGTATTTATGTAAGGTACTCCAAAAATTTAATACGGGAGAGAATTTGATTAGATGGGTTAAATTACTTTATGATAAACCTATGGCAAGAATATTAACTAATAATATGTTATCTCCAAAATTTTATTTATCATGGGGTAATAGGCAGGGTTGTGCCTTATCACCATTGCTATTTTCCCTTATGATAGACCGCTGGCTGAAAGGATTAGAAATCATCCGAATATTCACGGATATAATACTAAGGACTCAAAGAATAAAATGTCATTATATGCTGACGATATTCTTTTATATATTACTAATACACAAACGAGTATCCCCACCTTATTAACACTAATCGAGGAATTTGGTTCTTTTTCAGGATATAGAATAAATTGGAATAAAAGCAAAATTATGTCTTTGAAACCACAGGATGCGAGACACTTATTAAAATTCCCTTTCAAAATTGCAACAGAAAAATTCAAGTATTTGGGTATTCAAATTACGAGAAGCCATGAACATAAATTGTTATTGGCCTGCAGATGTAACCATGCTGTCCAGTCGCGCTATGCAATGACTGGACCCGTTGCACTGAACCAGTGCCATGAGCATAACCACTTGTAAGTGAGTTTGACCAAGGAGAGGGATGTAGCCGGAGCCCACCGGCGAAGCGGCGTCAGCACAATGTTAACATCCCATGTCTCTGTGTACCTGGGCCTGGGAGGTTTGAGTTGAAGATACCCTTCATGAATCTGGATATCAGAGGGTGAGACCCAACAGAGTGGGTCCCGCTCCTTGCAGAAATATGATGAGAAGGCACGTTTGGCCCAGTTAATGGTACTATAACTAATTTTTTGTCAAAGACCGATTCGAAAATGAACTCCCAGTCGTCAGTTATCTGTGCCGTATATATGTCAACGAAATGATTTTATCATGCATTGGATGGTTGCCTGAGTCACGGGCTGAACCAGCAATTCTATGTTAGAATTAACCATATAAACCATTCTATATCATTCCCAACATCAGCGGGAACCATGGCTACATAAGCCAGTCACTACAAAATGCCTGAAGCGGGATTTACTGAATATTTGCAAGACCCGACTGATGAGGCAAATGGAGGAAGACAAACCTCCCCAGTGTAGCGAGATTGCATCTATTGCCACTACGATGCCACATATATATATAAATTTCTACTGGTGATTGAGTCTGGATGCAACATCTCAATCTTTAGTGTTCCATGAGTCACCAAGTCAGAAACGACCTCCAACAAGTTTGACACTTACCTGAGGCTTTTTTAAACTTACCGCTGGAGAAGTGCTGCTCCTCCCAGCTGGTCGCTGTGCCATGCGTCAGACGTAATGACGCACATGCGGACTGGCAAGGTCTTCACGGAATCACTCACGTGACTCCGAAGTAAAATTAAAGTAGGATTGTTTCTTATTTCCTTCTATCCATTTAAAGAATATTTATTCTTGCATTTAAGAGGATAATTTAATTAATACAGCTGTAGAGGGAACATTTTGAGAATAATCTCTGTCTTTCCATCTGTGAGTAATTGGATTTAAAATATTTGAAGGTAAATCTAAACTGGATCAATTAATAATTTAATTGCAATGCATCAGTATATGTGTCTGGTGTTTTACAAGTATTTGAAAAGAGGATAAAGAAACTGTGCCACTTCTCCATCCAGGATAGTGAGTGAAGTATGAAGAACAAACTTGAATCAATGTACCTCTCAAAATCAATGGCCAGTTTTGGGGGCGTTGTGAATTAAACCAAATTCCGAACACAGTATTAGTGCTTCTCTGTTCAGAATTTCCTGATTTCTTTCCATTGATTCAATAATTTCTACCCAAATTGCATCTAAAGCCAACTGAACACAAACTTGTGAACTCCACTATGTGTTTTGAGCTAAACTTAGGTTCAGCTCAAAATAATACATGTCCTGTTTGTTCCACAGGTTCCACCAATACTACTGGATAAACAGTATTCAGAATTTACACCAGATATTACACCAATAATTCTTGCAGCTCACACCAACAATTATGAGATAATAAAGCTGCTTGTTCAAAGAGGAGTCTCTATACCGCAGCCTCATGAAGTTCGTTGTAACTGTGTTGAGTGTGTTTCCAGCTCGGATGTTGACAGTTTGCGTCATTCCCGATCAAGGCTGAACATATACAGAGCTTTAGCAAGCCCATCTTTGATTGCTTTGTCAAGTGAAGACCCCTTTCTTACAGCATTTCATTTGAGCTGGGAACTTCAGGAACTAAGTAAAGTAGAAAATGAATTTAAATCAGAGTATGAAGAATTATCTCATCAATGTGAATCATTCGCAAAAGATTTATTGGACCAAACAAGGAGCTCCAGAGAATTAGAAATTATACTTAATTATAGAGATGACAATAGCATTCTGGAAGTCCAGACAACAAATGATCTTTCCAGATTAAAGCTGGCAATTAAGCATCATCAGAAAGAGGTAAGACTTTCTGATATTTTATGTCAGTTTGTTGTATGAATAGTCAATAGAATGAGCACCATTAAAATTAAACTAATGAGTCAGCACCATTCGAGATTAGAATCTAGATTTTTTCATGCTAGGGGAAAGTGGAAGTGAAAGATAATGATAGTTCATTACAAGTTAGAACATATTTTTACTTGAAGTAATTAATATAATTGGAATAATATTAGAATACAAAATGTTACTTTTGCAAAATATCTGCTTGGCTACTTATAAACCTAAAGACATTGATAGTGTTTGTATAGTTCAGTGGACATAAGTGAGAACGCACTTTTTCATTCAATCATTGTTCATTTAGAAATGAACTAGAATAATTTCAATAATTATCTGTAACGTCTTGTTTACTTTATATACAAAAGATATTTGTGTATTGTATTGTATTTTCTCATTCCACCAATCTAATATTAGAATCAATTGGACAAAAATTTTATTGGACGTATTAATTATGTAAAAATACTTTATTTACTGTGGGATTTAACTTTCCTTTTGACACGTGGAGAATCCTGACTTAAAAAGTCTGAGTGCAGGGAAGATTCACAAGGATGTTGCCAGGACTTGAGGGCCAGATCTATAGGGAGAGGTTAGGTAGGCTAGGACTATATTCTTTGGAGTGCAGGAGACCGAGGGGTGATTTTATAGAGGTGTATAAAATCATAAGGGGAATAGGCAAGATGAATGCACTGGATATTTTTCCCAGGCTAGGGGAATCTAAAACAAGTAGGGGAAAAGGGTAAGAGGGGGAAAAAAATTAATAGGAACTGTGGGGTGGGGGGGGAGGTGGGGTACTATAACAACATTTAAAATATAATTTGATAGGCTTATTGGATAGGAAACGTTTAGAGGGATATGGGCCAAACACAGGCATATATCGGATTATCATGGATGGGGCAATTTGGTCGGCATGGCTACGTTAAGATGAAGCTCCTGTTTCCATGCTGCAAGTCGAAATGGTCACTGGTGCATAAAGAAACCAAGATCTCATCTTTCTTTAGTGTTTAGAAGATTGAGGGGGTCTTATAGAAACTTACACAATTCTTAAGGGGTTGGACAGGCTAGATTCAGGAAGATTGTTCCCGATGTTGGGGAAGTCCAGAACAAGGGGTCACAGTTTAAGGATAAAGGGGAAGTCTTTTAGGGCTGAGGTGAGAAAAACATTTTTCACACAGTGGTGAATCTGGAATTCTCTGCCAGAGAAGGTAGTTGAGGCCAGTTCATTGGCTATATTTAAGAGGGAGTTAGATGTGGCCCTTGTGGCAAAAGGGGTCAGGGGGTATGGAGAGAACGCAGGTACAGGATGATCAGCCATGATCATATTTAATGGCTCGAAGGGCCAAATGGCCTACTCCTGTACCTATTTTCTATGTTTCTATCTTGACATTCTACTGTATGAACAATAAGATAGAAACAGAAAAGGGAGAAATCAATGTTTGAGCCAGAAGGTTTCTTAACCAAGTGAAATATCTAATATGTCAGAAAGAACACCTGGGAATGAAAATATCCTCAGAGATTGGAGCCCAGGAAACCAAATCATCGAGTCCTGCTGTTAATGGGAATCATTATCAAGTTGTTCTGATTCTGTGACAAATGATAGATAAGTAGAGAGTTCACACTGTACATAGAGTTTGGGGAACTCTGTTACTTCAATTCCAAGAGTTCCTGAAGTCACAAAGAGCCAGAATTACATAATGTGGATATTGATAGCTTCTGAAGCACCATCTAGAATTTCAATGGATACCTTGAAAGTAAACCTGAAGGCAATGATTTTGCTGGGCATCTCTGCTTGGCATTCACAAGTCTAATTATATCTGTTTTTACCTCCAGCGCAAAGGATCTTCAAAAAATGGATGGTCTGATGGGCTGCTGCTTTCCAGGGACTGGGTGTAGATTAATTACTTAAGACATCCTCCATTACGTCTTAAGGTTATGCGATTGGAGCAGAATTAGGCCAATTAGTGCATCAAGTCTACTACGCCATTCAATCATGGTTGATCTATCTCTCCCTCCTTACCCCATTCTCCTGCCTTCTACCCATGACCTCTGACACCCGTACTAATCAATGATCTATCTCTGCCTTAAATATATCCATTGACTTGGCCTCCACAGCCTTCTGTGACAAAGAATTCCACAGGTTCACCACCCTCTGACTAAAGAAATTCCTCCTCATCTCCTTCCTAGAGGTACGTCCTTTAATTCTGAGGCTATGACCTCTGGTCATGGACTCTCCCACTGGTGGAAATATCCTCTCCACATCCACTCTATCCAAGCCTTGCACTATTTGGTAACTTTCAATGAGGTTCCCCTCATCCTTCCAAACTCCGGCGAGCACAGACCCAGTGCCATCAAACACTCATCATATGTTAACCCAATAATTCCTGGGATAATTCTTGTAAACCTCCTCTGGGTCCTCTCCAGAGCCAGCACCCCCTTCTCAGATATGGGGCACAAAATTCCTCACAATACTCCGAATTAGGCCTGACTAACACCTTACAGGGCCTCAGCATTACATCCCTATTTTGTATTCTAGTCCTCTTGAAATAATTGCTAGCATTACGTTTGCCTTCCTTACTACCAATTCGATTAACCTTTTGGGAATCCTGCACTAGCATTCCCAAGTCCCTTTGCTTTATTCCTATTACCAAAATGCAAACCACACTTTGTTACACTGCATTCCATCTGCCACTTCTTTGTCCACTCTCCAAACCTGTCCAAGTCCTTCTGCAGAGTCATTGCTCTCTCTACACCACCTGCCCCTCCACCTATTTTTGGATCATCTACAAACTTGGCCACAACACCTTCAATCCCCTCACCCAAATCATTAATATACATGAAGAGTAGCGACCCCAGCACCGACCCCTGTGGAACTCTGCTAGTCACTTGCAGCCAATCACAAAAACCCCTTTTATTGCCACTAATTGCCTTTTGCCATCCAGCCAATCTTCTATTCATGTAAGTACCTCCCGTTTGATACCATGGGCTCTCATCTTCCTGAGTAGCCTCACGTGTGACAACTTATCAAAGACTTTCTGAGAGTCTGGGTAAACAACATCCACAGACTGTCCTGCTATTTACTTCATTTACTTCTTCTTTATTACCATTAGATAACTTTTAGATTAAGGTTCACTGTCCTTCAACCGCTGGAAAAACCCTCAAATGCTGTATGAAATGCATTGACGCAATATATTTGTCAATGGTAAAGATGAGGCTGGATTGGTAATGACCCTCCCTGATTCCAAACCATATCCTAACATGAGTCACAACATTTTAAGAGAACTGAAAAATATTGGCATGGGCTTTGTCAAGGAAACGGCTCCTGAAGTATAAGGCCAAAATATTAATATATGCAAATACTCTCATCCTCATTTCAGGTTGGTTTTAAGGCATAAGCTATTTAATTACACTGGGTACATTGAAATCTATATTTTAAGCTCTAAAATACATGATGCAACCTTGTTGATACTGGTTCGTATACATTGTGATGTGGCAAAGTGCATTTTCAATCCATTTGAGTTTATCCTTCTCAGTTCTATATCTTGTGCATTAATTCATTCTGCATTTTTAAAATGTATAATTCTTGTCTTCTAGTTTGTTGCTCAGCCAAATTGTCAGCAACTTCTTGCTACCCGTTGGTACGACGAGTTTCCTGGCTGGAGACGGCGACACTGGATTGTTAAATTCATAACCTGCATCAGCATTGGATTATTATTTCCAATTTTTTCCGTGTGCTATTTGATAGCACCGAAAAGCACATTAGGCCTTTTTATCAGGAAACCATTTATTAAGTTTATCTGCCATACTGCATCGTACTTGACCTTTCTTTTTATGCTATTAATGGCTTCTCAACACATTGCCCGGACAGATTTAAATATGCAAGGTCCTCCACCGACCATTGTGGAATGGATGATACTGCCCTGGGTGCTAGGTAACGTATTTGTATGTCAGTTTCTATGCTGTATCTCTACTGAGCTAAACTAAAAATCTTTATTTTAAATCATGGTCATTATCTCATTGCTGGGAGATTTTTGTGTGCAAATTATAGTGACTATTTTTATTCCTTAGCTGTAATCTGCAATGAGTGATTATCAAAGTGGTCCTGATCATTTTATTTAAAAATTAATCAATTAATAAATTTCCCTTTTTAAAAAAAAACCAGGAGAGTTGTTGATATATTTAATTGCACAAATGTATATTTTCTCCAACATATTCATTAAATGGCCGGGAATCCTCAGGGCCATGTGGAACATCTTAAAATAGTGATATAATTATAAAAATAACAAATCTCAAATTTTGTTTTTAAAAATATATTCTGGCTTAAGAAACATGTCGAATGGTTAAACGTTGTATTTTATGCTTGCCTAAAAATGCAGAGGACATTATTGGCTTCACCAGCAGTCAGTTCAGAATGTTCTGTCTATTATCAACCCACCTGATTTTTCATTTCATTGAATCAGTGGAATGAAGTTCAGATTGGTTTTATATTGGGCAGACAGTTTGGTCTGTCTGATGAATCCAATATGTTCAAGATCGAAATCTACTTCATTCTCCAAACTACTAATTTGATCAAATATGTTTGATTTTATCTTAGCTGGTCGACAACTGTAGATTAACTATGGCTGCTTTTAGCATAGTACTGAGTGAAAAAAACTGCTCCTTAAATGAATTGCTGCAATTAGGCAGTCATTATTTATAATTTGAGAAATTCTAAGAATATACCATAATTATATTCTGAGTGGCACAGTGATGCGGCTGGTAGAGCTGCCGCCTCACAACGCCAGAGACCTGGGTTTGATCCTGAGTTTGGGTGCTGTCTGTATGGAGTTTGCACGTTCTCTCTGTGACTACATGGGCCTTATCTGGGTGCTCCGGTTTTCTCCAACATTTCAATGACTTGCAGGTTTGTACATTAATTGGCCTTTGTATATTTTTTCTGGTGCGTAGGGAGTGGATGTGAAACATAGAACATGGAATTTGTGTGAACGGGTGATTGAGAGTTGGCGTGGAGTCAGTTGGCCATACCTGTTTTTATGCTGTATCAATAGACAATAGGTGCAGGAGTAGGCCATTTGGCCCTTCGAGCCAGTACCGCCATTCAAGGTGATCATGGGTGATCATCCACAACCAGTGCCCCGTTCCTGCCTTCTCCCCAGATCCCTTGACTCCGCTATCTTTAAGAGATCTGGCTAGCTCTCTCTTGAAGGCATCCAGAGAACCAGCCTCCACCGCCCTCTGAGGCAGAGAATTCCACAGACTCACAACTCTCTGTGTGAAAACGTTTTTCCTCATCCGTTCTAAATGGCTCACCCCTTATTCTTAAACTGTGGCCCCTGGTTCAACATCAGGAACACGTTTGGATTCCACTAATCCAAAACTCTGCAATTAGTGGAAGATATGAAATCACTCTTTAACTACTGACAAGGCAGAGTTCCTTTCATCAACTTTCCTGTGAAACATTTACCCTGATCAATCTAAAGAGGGACCCCTTACCAAAATATTATCTCTTTGATTCCTTATCACAATTCTAGCAGTTCTATCTTAGCATGGAAATACCGTTACCCAGTAGGTAAAGCAATCAATCAGTAAATAGTACCCTTTATTTTATGGCTAGAGGAAAGGTCCTGTGAAATGTATCTATCCATGTTGATCTGCAGGCTACACTCATTTTCCATTTGGCACTGCAATTATCTCAAACTGCCCCTAACGTCTCTGCTTCTAAGTCACACTATACTACGGGTAGAGTGTAAGTTATAATCCCCCTCAGTGAGTTGGGCTCTAAGATTTCCACTGCCCATGTTACATATTCGTGCATTTAAGCACAACAGTGCAGCCAAGCTAACACTGGACTTTGCCTTGTGGAACAGCAAGCAACTGTTCTCATTCTGTCTTCATAGTCTGTTACTACCACTGAAGTACCCTTCTTTCATTACCACAGCACAAATGGTAGAGTTTAGTCAAATATGAGAATCCCAATGCTGGGAAGGGGGTCAGGGATAGTTTATATATTTTTTCTTCAATTGTCCAAATATATTTCTCCTTCCCCAATCTACTCGATCTCCCAACATTTACTCCCCATAATGATTTCTCTCAAACTACAGTCTGATATAATCAACTAGCACAAAATACAGGCTTCCTTCCACACATTTAAGACAGGAAACAGGAAACCTAGCTCCTCATTTGCATTCTAAGAGACAAAACATCTTTATTTTCACCACAATAGAAAGAACATTATTTAAGGTATTCTGAATGTACTTTGTACATTTATGTACTCTTGTACTTTTCATTCTTTACAGGCACTTTGCCCCTGGCTATCTTCAGCCAAATAATCCACTTTTTTTAAACCAGCACGTTAGCTTCATTATTCAACTACAAGGACACCCAGATCCCCTTGCAGAGTTACATACCAAAGTTTAAATACTCTTATTTTCTATTCTTCCTGCCTAAATGAAAATATATATTCCTACATTATGCTCCAAATGCCAAATTTTGTCTCAGTCAACCTACACTCTGCAATTTTATGTCATCACCACTTACTAACCAATTTGACAAAAAAAAGTCTTGCTCCTTTTTTAAAATCCAAATTAATAACATGGATGATCAATAACTAATATGCTAGCACTCGCTCTTTTGGCACAAGTGGCATTCTAGAAACGTGAAACCAGTCCCTTTAAGTCTAAGGGATAGGCCATTTAGGACTGAGATATTGGCTTATCCAATCTCATCTAACACATGGAGTGTGGCATCCAAGTCTTCTTTTGAACTTAATTCAAAAGATAAGAAAATAGGAAAAAAACACTTAAAACACCAATAAGACAAAACAACTAACCTACATTTTTCATCTATCCTCTATTGAAAGTTAAGAGAAAATAAAGAATGAACTTAATTTTCATAGATTGCTAACACATTTGCAAAGAACAAAGGAATTAAAAATAACTTTGTGTGGCTCCACCTCCACACAACAACTGACTTCTTAAAGCGACACACAACATAAAAGACCAAGCTCATTCAATGATATCCTATTTCATCTGAAGTGTAGGATTAAAGCAGCATTCATCCAACGCTTCCACAAACACGTAACAATCTTTAAACTTACTTATTTTATACCTTTTTTCCTGTGTCATTCACTCACAAGTTGCCACACACACAATATGCTACATCTCACAGATATTCACACTTTAAACAATAAAATTATCACTCAAAAGTAAAACACAGCAATACACACCCCGAGGAAATCATTCTAACTCTTAAAACATTGATACACCCAAATACATTCATAAGCTTGCCTCCCATTTCACACATTTACTAAATTAGCATGGAATTTTCACTGAGGAAAATGGGCATCACAATTAGGTTTTTAAAATTGTACGGTGTATCTCTATTGTTTTTCCTTCTTACCAGCATGCGTAAGGGGCAGTGCATATAAAATAAAATAACACACAGAAAAACATCAATTACACAAATTTGTCCAAAAGGGGTGTGATCCAGAGTCCTGTAGTGGAATCAATGGCACTGCCCTTTCGTTTCCATAATTATTTTCCCTATTCAAAGGCGTCCCTTTGCAATTTCTAAACCTTCCTTTGTCTGACAAGGCCGTTCTGTTTATTAGAATCTTTAATTCTTTTTGGACCAGAATTTACAAGCTGCCATGTGGGCAGTACTACTAGCTCAGGCATTCCCCTGGGAGACTTTGTCATGGCCACTCATATGGGTATTGCACTTAATAATGGCTAGGTGGACTGGGAAAGCTGAGGCTAGTGTAGTTGTCAGCGTTGTCTTTAAGTTGTGAAAATCTTCTTGTTGGAAAGAGAGTTAATATGAATAAGAATTAACCAAGCTCACAAAAACCTTCATCTGCTTGGAATGGGCAGGCTGGTGTGATTCACAATGGGATGGTCCAATTCCCTGTCAATCAGGATCCTGGGCATTGTGATTGGACATTGATCCAGATTGTGATTAGTCAGAAATACTGTCAATCAGGATCTTGCCACACCCCATAACCATTGGGTCACTCACAAACTCTCTCCGTCTTTCTCTCCAGCAGAGATGAGCTCTTTGCCTAAAGTGATTCAAAGTTCTAAGGCAAGTTTGTTTTAAACAGTATAGGCTGTAGGTTTGTGAGAAGGTTTTTAAGCAGCCTCAATTCTCATGCTTTTTTCTCTTCCAATCGTCTTTAATTTATCTGCTGTTTTCTCTCTCTGGTCATCTGCATTGTTTAACTCTCTCACTGCTGAATTCAATTACTCCTTCCTCTTCCGCCCCTTCTTCTTTCTCATCTGCCTTTTCAGTCTCCAAGTCGCTATCAGTATCAGTTTCTTCTGGGGTGCCATTCCCTATAGGGGTGCTGGAGCCCCCGACCCCTACAGGGTTTTATATGGGGGAGGTGGTCTACACTATTCCCGACTTTATTCCTCATTTCCCCATCGAATTTGTTCCTTCATCCCCCCCCCTCTTCTATAAACAGGGTTGCTTATGTCAGACAAGGGGTTATATCGTTTCAGCGCCTTTTTCTTTTTCCCTTTTTTTCCCCCTTTTTTAACAGTTTCTACATTCCATGTTCCTTCGACCGGCTAAGTTTCATCTCCCAAACATTCGATTAGCTTATAACTTAATATTCTATAGTATTTGTTACTTTTAGGATTCAAATAACAAATATGTTGGACGAGCGTTCCCCCATCACTTTTATCCAGATTATTCCCCATAGATAGATAGAGATAAAGAGAGAAAGAGAACGAGAGAAAGAGAGAAAGAGAAAGAGAAAGCAGACTTCTCAACTTTTTTTAAAAAAAACAACGCCCCAAGTATCTCAACCAGGCAGACCCGCTAATCAAGACCCCAGTTTCTCAACTTGGCAGACTTCTTAACTCTTTAAAAAAGCAAAATAAAACATTGCTTATTTCTCAACCCGACAACCTTGGATGTCTCAACAAGCCAGGGGGACACCTCGTCCCCTGTATCTCAACCCGACAAACCACGGATGTCTCAACAAGGCCAACAAGCCCTTTGTAGAGAGAGAGAAAGGGAAAAAAACAGCGATAGAAAAAGAGAGAGAAACCGCTCAATTCCTTCTTAAAAATATACACAAGCCCTTTTTAAAAATACATACACAATTGGTCTTACCGTTGTCTGTATCAAGGATTTCGGCAGGACACCAGATCAACCTACTACGAAGGACGCAAGTTTTCCCGGAAAAACTTCTATGGGAGGTCGGACTCAAGGGGTCCAAATAGTGCACTTTTTATCCTCCCCATCAGATCCCGGACAAACTATGGCGTCTTAGTCGTCTGTTGATAGTCTCAGCGAAATCCTGCCGACTACGCCAATGTTAAGGTTCATTTTCTTAAAACAGACAACTTACAGTAAGTTAGGTAAAACCAATACAAGCTTTTATGATCATTTAGCTAGAGAGTGCTAGGAGATACAAAGTCAAGCATACAGCAGATACTTAACTCCTCACAGGCCACCACTGTAATGAATGAAGACATACAGCATATTTTTTATAGTATTTCAGAAACATAGTCACATGTTCATACAGAGTTGCAGCAATGACGTCTAACATATCAATCTCAGCTCTACCCATTCAAAGCATGCTTTCACCAATACAATACTTCTCATAAAGAAGGGGCTCGACCCGAAACGTCGCCTATCTCCTTCGCTCCTTAGATGCTGCTGCACCCGCTGAGTTTCTCCAGCTTTTTGTGTAACCCTCGATTCTCCAGCATCTGCAGTTCCTTCTTTAACACTTCTCATGCTATGGTTTAGTTATGAAACCCCCAAATAACAGGAAGTTAGTCAAAGGCCTATTAACTGCAGTACCTTCTTAAACAATGTAAGGATCCTTATCAGTTGGCCACAGAAGTTTCTGCCAGTAGAGAATACCAATTTCTCAAGAGGCTTGTCCTTTCCCAAGGCTTGTGTTTACAGAAGCCTGAACCTTCTCAAGAAATACATTCCCTCTCACCATTGTCAAAATCTTTTGCTTGGTCCAACAGGAAGCAGCTTGGATGCAGTTTGAATGCTGGCCTACAATTTCCTGATTATCCAGTCCTTCTACAGAACCTAAATTTCAAAGCTTTCATTTACTCAGAACCCAAATTAATCTTTACTCAATAAAATACATAAAATATTCCATTATTAACTAGGATATTATCATCTTATGTTCACTACCTCCTAATGGCTCCTTAACCTCAAGTTCCCTTATCAAATCCCGTTCATTACACAACACTAAATCCAGAATTACCTTCTCCCTGTGGCTCCAGTACAAGCTGCTCAAAGAATCCATCACGGAGGCACCCCACAAACTCCCTTTCTTGGGGTCCAGTACAAACCTGATTTTCCCAGTCTACCTGCATGTTGAAATCTCCCATAACAACCCTAATTATCTTTACGACATGCCAATTTTAACTCTTGATTCAACTTGCACCCTATATGCAGTCTACTGTTTGGGGGCCTGTAGATAAGTCCCATTAGGGTCTTTTTACCCTTACAATTCCTTAGTTCTATCCATACTGACTCCACGTCTCCTGTTTCAATGTCACCCCTTGCAAGGGACTGAATTATCAATCAATCAATCAACATGAAATGAGAGAAATGTATTTTAATTCAAATCGAAAAGTGGAACTCACTGCTGCTTGTCTTAATTAAGAATTTTAATTAATATATTTATTCTTAAGAAGAACTATAAGCACATTTTCAGAACTGTTCTTTCTTTGATAACAGGTTTCATTTGGGGTGAAATAAAACAAATGTGGGACGGAGGACTTCAAGATTACATACACGACTGGTGGAATCTAATGGATTTTGTAATGAATTCTTTATACTTAGCAACAATTTCTCTTAAAATTGTTGCCTTTTTTAAGGTATTTGTCTTTCTATACCCGCTTTCTTCAATCCCACAATCTTTCAAAAATATGCTGGATGCAAATATTTGCTCTGATTCAGGACAAATGTTGAATTTGACAAAGTTTATGATAGCAAAACAATTATTTTGAAAATTGAAGCAATAAATACCTTGATCTCCATTGATTTTTAGATAATTATGAAAATAAGTGAATGTTTAAAAACATAAAAAGCAAAGTGAAATAGAGTTAAAGCGAAGAAAAATTATGAAAGTGGAAAATATCTGGGAAAGAGTGGAGAGGAAGGCAGGCATGATGAATGGAGGTGAGCGGCACAAGGAACATGAAGATAAAGTTGGAGAAACAAATACAGAACAAAGGTTAGAGAGTGAGAAACTAAAAAAAAAATTGAGACAGTTAGAAAAATACAAGAATTTAGGGCAGCATGGTGACACAGCGATAGATTTGCTGCCTTACAGCACCAAAGACTTGATCATGATTATGGGTGCTGCCTGTATTGAGTTTGTACGTTCTCCATGTGACCTGCATGGCTTTTCTCTGGGTGCTCCGGATTCCTCCCACACTCCAAAGATGTACAGGTTTGTGGGTTAATTAGCTTGGTAAAATTGTAAAATGTTCCTAGTGTAGGGTAGTGTTAGTGTGTGGGGATCACTGGTCCGCGTGGACTCGGTGGGCCGAAGGGCCTGTTTATGTGCTGTATCTCCAATTTAAACAAGGAAATAGAAAAATATGAAGCTGTTGTGGAGAATGATAGTGGTAGAAAAACGTTGAAATGAAAAAGTATAAATTAAATTTTTAAAAGATTTGATGAAATTAAAATAAATTCCTCCAAAAGCACAAAGTAGGAATGTCAGGTCATTCAACTCTGCTTCTGAAATTAAATCTACACAAGCATAAATTTCAGAGGCAAATACTAGAAAATAGCTTGGGTAGTACCATAATCTAATTTTTACGTACCGTTTCATCACAGCTTTTGAAGGCATATTTGATAATTGGCCATGCTCAATGAAATGTGATAGAGTATTAGTGAGATTCAGATTCTTAAAAAGTGACAATATGAGAACATTTGAAAGACATTTCGACAGGTACATGGATAGGAAAGGTTTAGAGGGATAGGTGGGACTGGTGTAGATGGGGCATTTTGGGCAGCACGTGCAGCTGGGACTGGTATAGATGGGGCATTTTGGGCAGCATGGGCAATTTGCGCCAAAGGTCCTGTTTCCATGCTGTACGACTCCATGTATTTTTAAAATGTCCTGGATACTAGGCATGTTCTCCGATTAAAGTTTCAAAGTCAGGGTAGACTTTTTGTACTTGTTCAGAACTAGGTGTCTCACAATGTTTCTTTGATGCCTACTTGGAATATGGGTGTTACTATGTCAAAATACTTAGTTTAAATTAAATGTTGATAATGAACGAGACATTAATCATAATAAAATTAATGTGATGTAGATATTTTTCCCCAATCATCTTTTAAATCCAATGGTTATAATTATAAATTAATATTTTGATCCAAAAACAATCCATGACTTAGGAGCAGAATTAGGCCTTTTAAGTCTATTTTCCAACTTAACCCCATTTTCCACCATAACCCCATAACCTTTAACACCCTTACTAATCAAGAGCCTATCAATCTCAAAAGTATTTCTTTAATTTTGATTATTATTTGTATTTACTGATTTTGAAATAATTTGGAGATTGACAGATGACTACTTTTTTTCTGAAATGTCCAAGAAAATGCAATTGGCTTTGTTAAAAGTTTGTTCTGAATTGAGAAGCAAGTCAGATAAATAGTTCTCAAAGCTATTATTAAACTATTGAATTATTCAAAAAACTACAATTCCTCATTTATCAAATGTGTTGGGGTTCTGTTTTCCATTTTTTATTTAACAGTATCCTATAATTAACTTTGAAGAAAAGATACTCGCTGTGTCATGTCCAGATTAACTGAAAGCGCAGCAGTTTTCACAGTCGTTATAATTATGTTTTCAAATAGATAAATATAATCTCTTGAATTTAAAAATACCTAAAAATACAGTCCATACAAAACAAACAGTACTTGTAAGCACCCAGTTACTATCCATAACATCTCCTCCGAAAACTCAATAAAACAGCAAGACATGGCTCCATTGTTGGATTTGATATCCATGTTAATAATAATAATTAAACTTGACAATAATTCTGTTCCCACATCTTGAAATGGTTTTCTGATACATGTTGAGAATGGTAAACTTTCTAATTAGCAAAACATAAAGTGCTGGAGGAGTGGGTCAGGCAGCACCTGTGGAGGGAGTCGGCTCAGGATTTTTCTTCTGTCTGAATCGTCATCTGTCCTTTCCCTCCACAGATACTGCCTGACCCACCTCCAGCACTTATGCTTTGCTCAAGATTCCAGCATCTACATTTTCTTGTGTCTCTGGACTTTATATTTAGATTGGATATGTCAACAAAATAAAATTAATGCTGCTTTCTTTGAACGTAATTTACTGTGATAATTTATTGATATATAAAACAGAATATTTTAGCTTTGGAACACATTGCTATCAAGTTTTATCAAGTTCCTGTGTTAAGAATAGCAAAGTTACTGCAACATGTTTTATACTGACATTGTTATTTTGTTTAAAGTACAGTGGTTCTCGTCAGCGTAAAGACTGGGAAATGTGGCATCCCACCTTGGTTGCTGAGGCATTATTTGCTATTGCAAATATCTTCAGTTCTCTCCGCTTAATTTCACTATTCACTGCTAACTCGCATTTGGGGCCCCTGCAAATATCTCTTGGACGTATGCTCTTGGATATTCTGAAATTCATGTTCATATACTGCCTGGTGCTGCTCGCTTTTGCAAATGGACTGAATCAGTTGTACTTTTACTACGAGACAAATGCATCAGAGGAACCGGATAAATGCAAAGGGATAAGGTGTGAAAAACAGAACAACGCCTTTTCAACGTAAGCTCCTTTATTCATTTTAATTGCACAAATGGGCTTCACGGATGTAATTTTCCAAGTTAGTAGCCATGTTTATTATATGCATAGGAATGTTTACTTATGCAGTTATAACAAAACCAGAGCAAAGTTTTATCCTTGGATATTCCAATTATACATTTGAACCAGTGGAACAAGTGAGAATCCTATGTCAACCATGAGACATTGCATGACTAAAGACCTTAATGTTTCAAAAAATATTTGTATGTTTTGTCCATGCAGTTTTCTACAATCTTGAAAATGAGCCCTGTGAAAATGGGTGGGTGAACATCCAGTATTATGTTTTGTTTTCTTTTGCATTGTGGATTTGTTAAATTTGCAACATTTTGCTCAACGTGGTGAAGTGCAGAGTGCTATTGTTGTCCAGGTTTATATACTGTTGCTTTCAGGAGACCAAGGATAAATAAGCTGGTTAACATTTATTCTTCAGAATTAATAAATAAAGAAAACAATATGAGCATAAGATTTATATAAATGGTCCCCTATATCAAAACAGCCAGCAAGAGATGGAGGGTATTATTTTGCAATTTTTAGATAAGAAAAGTTTAGAGGGATATGGGCCAAATGTGGATAAATGGGACTATTGTATCAGGCATCTTGGTAGGCATGGACAAGTTGGGCCAAAGGGCCTGTTTCCTTGATGTATGACTGATGTTTCCAGTGGAAGGACATGTAATAATAATTATTAAAAGAGGATTTTATACATATTTGAAAGTAAAAGAAGCACATGTAAGGGAGATACACAGGAGTGTCAAAGAATAGATAATTCGTTTTCAAGAGCAGACAGGGCCACAATACTCAAACAGCCTGCTTTTAGTACAATACTATGAATGGGTTTATACTAAGAAAATTGTTTGCTTGGCACCAAATCATCACCTTGCTTAAATGACCTGATTTAGTTTTAAGTTCCAAACTTGGAATGTAATAATCTACAAACTTTACAGTTGTTTTTTAGGGGCAGTGTTTGTGAATGAAGTTACTTTGCATTTTTGTTTTGCTAAAATGTGTTCGGAATCTCTATTTTGTTTGAAAATGAAATATAGTTTGACAAGGTATTAACTTTTAATTTTGCAGATTATTTGAGACTCTCCAATCACTGTTCTGGTCAATATTTGGTCTCATTAACCTATATGTCACCAATGTGAAGGCTCGCCACGAATTCACGGAGTTTGTTGGAGCCACTATGTTTGGAACATACAATGTTATTTCTCTTGTGGTTCTGCTGAATATGCTGATAGCTATGATGAACAATTCTTATCAACTCATCGCGGTGAGTTCTTCGCCATGGTTATCGCGCTTTTGTGCAGTGTCCTACAGCATGGAAGCTAGCCTTTCAGCCCAATTCATCCATGCCCCATCTAAGATAATCCCATTTGCCTGTGTTTGGCCCATATCCCGCTAAACCTTTCCAATCTGTGTACCTGTCCCAATGCCTTTTAAGTATAGTTAGAATACCTACCTCACCTATTTCCTCTCTTTCCTTTATGATTTTGTACTCCTTCTATAAGATTACCTGATATTTCCAGTGGAAGGACATCTAATAATAAATCTTAAAATACGATTGGAAATGTATTTGAATGTAAAGAAGCGCGTGTGTGGGAAATACCAAGGACAATACACAATAGACAATAGACTGTAGTTGCAGGAGTAGGCCATTCGGCCCTTCGAGCCAGCACCGCCATTCAATGTGATCATGGCTGATCATCCCCAATCAGTACCTTGTTCCTGCTTTCTCCCCATATCCCCTGACTCCGCTATCTTTAAGAGCCCTATCCAACTCTCTTGAAAGCATCCAGAGAACCTGCCTCCACCGCCCTCTGAGGCAGAGAATTCCACACACTCACAACTCTCTGTGAGAAAAAGTGTTTCCTCGTCTCTAAATGACTTACCCCTTATTCTTAAACTGTGGCCCCTCGTTCTGGACTCCCCCAACATCAGGAACATGTTTCCTGCCTCCAGCGTGTCCAAACCCTTAACAATCTTATATGTTTCAAGAAGATCCCCTCTCAACCGTCTAAACTCCAGAGTGTACAAGCCCAGCTGCTTCATTCTCTTAGCATATGACAGTCCCGCCATCCCGGGAATTAACCTTGTAAACCTACGCTGCACTCCCTCAATAGCAAGAATGTCCTCCCTCAAATTAGGGGACCAAAACTGCACACAATACTCCAGGTGTGGTCTCACTAAGGCCCTGTACAACTGCAGAAGAACCTCTTTGCTCCCATACTCAATTCCTCTTGTTATAAAGGCCAACATGCCATTCGCTTTCTTCACAGCCTGCTGTACCTGCATACTTACTTTCATAGACTGATGAACAAGGACCCCCAGATCCCGCTGTACTTCCCCTTTTCCCAACTTGACGCCATTTAGATAGTAATCTGCCTTCCTGTTTTTGCTACCAAAGTGGATAACCTCACATTTCTCCACATTAAACGTCATCTGCCTTGCATCCGCCCACTCCGCCAACCTGTCCAAGTCACCCTGCATTCTCATAGCATCCTCCTCACAGTTCACACTGCCACCCAGCTTTGTGTCATCTGCAAATTTACTAATGTCACTTTGAATCCCTTCATCCAAATCATTGATGTATATTGTAAATAGCTGCGGTCCCAGCACCGAGCCTTGCGGTACGCCACTAGTCACTGCCTGCCATTCTGAAAGGGGCCCGTTAATCCCCACTCTCTGTTTCCTGTCTGCCAAACAATTTTCTATCCATGTCAGCATTCCACCCCCAATACCATGTGCCCTAAGTTTGCCCACTAATCTCCTATGTGGGACCTTATCAAATGCTTTCTGAAAGTCCAGGTACACTACATCCACTGGCTCTCCCTTGTACATTTTCCTAGTTACATCTTCAAAGAATTCCAGAAGATTAATCAAGCATGATTTCCCCTTCGTAAATCCATGCTGACTCGGACTGATCCTGTTACTGCTATCCAAATGTGCGGCTATTTCATCTTTTATAATTGACTCCAGCATCTTCCCCACCACCGATGTCAGGCTAACTGGTCTATAATTCCCTGTTTTATCTCTCCGCCTTTCTTAAAAAGTGGGATAACATTAGCTACCCTCCAATCCACCTGATTCTATGGAACATTGGAAAATTATCACCAATGCATCCACGATTTCTTGAGCCACTTCCTTAGGTACCCTGGGATGCAGAACATTAGGCCCTGGGGATTTATCAGTCTTCAGTCCCATCAGTCTACCCAACACCATTTCCTGCCTAATGTGGCTTTCCTTCAGTTCCTCTGTCACCCCAGATCCTCTGGCCACTACTATATCAGGAAGATTGTTTGTGTCCTCCTTAGTGAAGACGGATCCAAAGTACCTGTTCAACTCATCTGCCATTTCCTTGCTCCCCATAATAAATTCACCTTTTTCGGTCTTCGAGGGCCTAACTTCAGTCTTAACTATTTTTTTTCTCATCACATACCTAAAGAAGCTTTTACAATCCTGTTTTATATTCTTGGCTAGCTTACCTTCGTACCTCATCTTTTCTCCTCGTATTGTCTTTTTAGTTATCTTCTGTTGCTCTTTAAACATTACCCAATCCTCTTGCTTCCCGCTGATCTTTGCTTCATTGTACTTCTTATCTTTTATTGTTATACTGTCCCTGGCGTCCCTGTCAGCCACGGTTGCCCCTTACCCCTTGGAATCTTTTTTCCTCCTAGGAATTAACTGATCCTGCACCTTCTGTATTATTTCTAGAAATACCTACCATTTTTGTTCCACTGTCATCCCTGCTAGTGTATCTTTCCAGTCAACTTTTGCCAGCTCCTCCCTCATGGCCCCATAGTCCCCTTTATTCAACTGTAACACTGACACCTCCGATCCACCCTTCTCCCTCTCCACTTGTAGATTAAACCTGACCATGTTATGGTCACTACTTCCTAATGGCTCATTAACCTCGAGGTCCTTTATGAAATCCGGTTCATTACATAACACTAAATCCAGAATTGCCTTCTCCCTGGTAGGCTCCAATACAAGCTGCTCTAAGAATCCATCACAAAAGCACTCTACAAAGTCCCTTTCTTGGGGTCCAGTACCAACCTGATTTTCCCAGCCTACCTGCATGTTGAAATCTCCCATAACAACCACAAGGAGTGTCAAATAACAGATAATTTGTTTTCAAGAGCAGACAGGACCAGGAGTCTCCTACATTCCAAGGAATAAAGTCAGCTTGCCCAACCAATCTCCATAGCTCAGGTCCCTCAAGTTTTGCACCACCCTTGTAAATTTTCTCTGCATTATTTCTAGCTTAATGCCGGTTTTCCTATTGCAGGGTGACCAAATACTCTGTATGTCCTCACCAATGTCTTGCACAATTGTAATGTAACATCACAATTTTTCTACTCAGTTCCCTTACTGATGAAGGCCATTAAGCAAAACATTTTCTTCACCACCCGATCGATTTGTGATGACACTTTCAAGGAAGTTGAACTTGTAGTCCTTGATTTCTCTGCTCTACAACCCTCCCCTGGGTTCTGTGAATGCCCTGGTTTGACCTCCCAAAATTCAGCACCTCACTGAATTAAACTCCATTAGCCATTTCTCGGTCCGCCCGCCCAACTGATCAAGTAATTCTTGATAGCCAACTTCACTATTTACAATCTGACCCATTTTAGTGTCACCTGCAAACTACTAACAATGTCAACAATACCAAATTGTTGATAAAAATCACAAACAGCAATGAGTCCAGCACCAATCCCTCAGTGACCACTGGCACAGGCCTCCAGTCTGAAAAACAACCTTCCACCATCTCCCTCTGATTCCGACCATGCCAACGCCATTGCCACTGCCCTCCATCCTGTACTGCCCCAACTAGAACAACGGGGAGCCTACACACGACTGCTATTTGTGGATTACAGCTCTGCATTCAACACAATCGTACCCAGTAGACTGGTCTCCAACTGTCCGACCTAGGCTTCGAACACAACATCTGCCTATGGATTAAGGACTTCCTTACGGACCGGCCGCAGTCAGTCAGGATGGGACCCCACCACTCCCCCACTCTGACACTCAGCACAGGAGCTCCACAAGGCTGTGTGCTGAGCCCCCTCCTCTACTCCCTCTATACCTATGACTGCATACCGACCCACAACACGAATACCATCATAAAATTTGCAGACGACACGACAGTGGCGGGGCTGATGACTGAGGGCGATGAATCAGCTTATAGGGAGGAGGTACAGAGGTTAATTGGCTGGTGCTCAGAGAACAAAAAAAACCAAAAGAGCTCATCATTGACTTCAGGAAGAAGCAGGGTGACCATCCCCCACTGAACATTAACGGAGAAAGAGTGGACAGTGTCTCCAGTTTCAGGTTCCTGGGCACCCACATCTTGGAAGATCTCAGGTGGTCAACTAACATGCACTCCCTGGTAAACAACGGCTTTACTTCCTAAGATCACTCAGGAAAGCCAACTTGCCACAACAGCTGCTAGTGTCGTGCAGATAGATGGGACTAGGGGAGAATAAGTGTTCGGCACGGACTAGAAGGGCCGAGATGGCCTGTTTCCATGCTGTAATTATTATATGGTTATATGGTCATTCTACCGTTGCTCCATAGAGAGTGTCCTGATACATGGCATCCCGATGTGGTATGGCAACAGTTTTGCGGCTGACAAGAAGGCTCTGCAGAGAGTCATCAATACAGCCCAGAAGATCACCAACACACATCTGCCTGCCCTGGAAGAGATCTATAGCTCTCGTTGCCTCCGGAAGGCATCACGCATCCTAAAGGACTCATCTCATCCCGCATATCACTTGTTTGCCCTTCTACCCTCAGGAAAGCATTACAGGTCCATCAAATCACACACCACAACATTAACGAACAGTTTCTACCCCAAGGCCATCACCAATGTGTGTTCTGCACTGAACACACAGCCCCCATAGCCAATATTTTGTACTGCCACAACACTATACTGTGAAATATTGCATATTATGACTTGACGACGATTTTGTTATTGGCGATTCGTTACTATTTATCTGATACATTGGAGCTGAAATTTTGTTGTATGTATTTACAATGACAATAAAGTGTATTATTATTATTACTATTATTAAGCTAAGTCTATATCCAGTTAACTAGCTCTAGTCTAGAACAGAATCTTATCAAAGGCTTTGCTAACGTCCATATAGATTAGATATTTTTCCCTGGCCTCCCAACCTCTTCAAAAAACTCAATCAGATTCGTAAGACACGATCTCCCACTCGCAAAGCTCTGTTGATTATCCATATTTAAATTCTGCCTTTCCAAATGTATGTTATCCTTCAGAATCCCCTTCTGAATTTGCTAATCATAGATGTTAAGCTTTTTTGTCTATATTCCCCAGGTTTTTCTTTGCAGCACTTCTTAAATAGAAGCACAACATTGGCCCCCTTCTAGTCTCCCATACCTTACCTGTGCGTAACAATAATTCACATGTCTCAGTCAAGGCTCCTACAATTTCATCTGGAGCTTTACAGTGTCCTTGGAAATATTTCATCAGGCCCCTGAGATTTATTTTATCTACATTCATACCTTTTAGGACATTGAACACCTCCTTGACAATAATAGGGACTGTTCTCAAGACATCACCATTAACTTTGCCAAGTTCGCTTGTCTCCATGTCTTTCTCTATGATAAATATAGAGGAGAAATATTAACTGAGGACATTGCCCACTTCCTGTGACTCCACACATAGATGGCCACTTTGGTTTCTATCATGTCCTATTCTTCCTCTAGTCACCCTTTTCCCTTAATATAAAATCTCTTTGGATTCCCCTTAATCTTAGCTGTCAGAATGATCTCATGCCCCATTTCGTCTTCGTGGAAGTGAAATGGAAATTTGAAAGAGAACTTCACATCTCATGTGTAACGCATTTGTCCACTTCTGACAATCAAAATATCTATTGGTCTTTCTATTTTGCATTCTAACTTGATTCCGCATAATAATTGTTATGTATTTTTCAGTTTAAGCTTAATGTTTTTTGAATTGGTGTGGAGATACGAAGGTTGAGTTACAATAAAGGTTTAAAATAGGTTGTCAAATTAACTTTAATGTAAATGACAGTAATTGTGCAATAGTTGATTCAGCAATGCAAAAAAAGAAATTGCCAAGAATGTTTGGTTATACAAGTATCTGAATTAAATTAAACATCATCATAAATAGTTATGAGAGGCTATGAATCATGTATTTACAAGTAATCACAAGGAATTATGTCATCCAATTTGATATGTTACAGGATCATGCAGATATTGAGTGGAAATTTGCAAGGACAAAGCTTTGGATGAGTTACTTTGAAGAAGGTGGAACTCTTCCAACTCCCTTTAACATTATTCCAAGTCCAAAATCTGTCTGGTATTTACTAACGTGGATAAGAAATCATTTATGCCTCAAAATGTTCTGTAAGCAAAAACGAAAGAAACCTGAAAGTCTCGGGTCTCTCGGGGTAAGAAATTGAAATTCTTTCTGCAGATGTTAATATTTTAACAAAGCTTCATTGCTTCATTAAACTATATTGATTTTGTTATTTAATCCATTTATATATATTCTCTCATTTTTTAAAGAGGCGTGCAGCTAGCAATCTAAGACGAAATCATCAGTACCAGGTAAGTTTTTTTTTAAACATCTTATTTTCTGAAGTAGCTAGTAATAATACACAAAGTAACTACTAATTTATCAATCCAATGGTTGAGAATATATCTCTTGTTTTAAACAGTATTTTCATCAAAAGCTCCACAAGTGTTTGTGCTCCAGTTTTGTTCATGTAAACCATTTTCACACCATGAGTCATACAATGTGGAAGCATGCCCTTCGGCCCCACTTGTCCACACTGACCAACATGCCACATCTACACTAGTCCCATCTACCTGCGTTTGGCCCATATCCCTCTATACCTGTCCTATCCATGTACCTATTTAAATGTTTCTTAAATGTTGCGATAGTACCTGCCTCAACTACCTCTTCCGGCTGCTTGTTCCATATACCCACCATCCTTTGTGTGAAAAAATGACTCCTCAGATTCTTATTAAATCTTACCACCTCCTCTGTCTTCTATTTCTTGATTCCCTTACCTGGGCAAGACACTGCGCATCTTCCTCTCATGATTTTGCACACCTCTATAAGAGGTGTCACTTCTCATCCTCCTGCGCTCCAAGGAAAAGAATCCTAGTCTGCTCAACCTCTGTAGCTCAGGCACTCTAGTCCTGGCAACATCCTCGTAAATCTTCTCTGCACCCTTTCCAGTTTGACATATATCCTATAACATGGTGCTCAAAACTGAACACCATACTCTAAATGCAGCCTCACCAACGTCTTATACAACTGCAATATGACCTCCCAACTTCTATACTCAATATTCTGACTGATGAAGGCCAATGTGCCAAAAGCCTTTTTGACCTCCCTAACTATCCGTGATGCTCGTTTCATGCGCATGATTTGGAAGAAATGTGGCAAAATCTTATTAATGCATGCAATTTGTTTTTGTTAAATACCTGGGAATTTAGAATAACAAAATAGCAACTGCATCAGAAACGTTTCAGCATAAGAGGGGCTAGATTTGTTTAATACAATTAAAATTTTAGCTTAAATTTCAATTGCCTGGATTTTTGCATTCATCAGTTGGGACTTTGAGTATAAGAGTGAGGAAGTCATGATTTAGCTTTATAGGTGTGGTTTGTCCGTATTTGGACTATTGCCTGCAGTTCCGGTCCCCCTATTACAGGAAGGATGTGGTGGCTTTGGAAAGGGTGCAGAAAAGATTTGCCTGAAGGCTGCATGGATTAAAGGGTATTAGCTGTAAGTAGAGGTTGGATAAACTTGAATTGTTTTCTTTACAACATCTGAGAGGGGAACTGATAGAAGTGTATACAATTATGAGAGGCATAGATAGGGAAGACAGTCAGAATATTTTTCCCAGGGTGGAAATAAACTTGAGGATGTAGTCTTATGGTGAGAGGGACAAATTGTAAAGATTGTGACGTAAGTTTTTTTAAGTACGTAATTCATTTTATTAATGTTTAGTGTATTCGGAGTCATTCGAAATTGTCACTGTATGTCATGTTGTCACTTGTGGGCAGAGCACCAAGGCAAATTCATTGTATATGAATACTTGGCCAATAAACTTACTTACTTACATACTTAATTTTTTTTACACAGGGTGATGGTTGCCTGGCACATGCTTCCAGGGATGCCATCACTGTGTGAAAAAATACTTACTTGCATATCATATATATATACTTTTAAAACTCTGTGTTTATGTGTGTGTATGTGTGTGAGTGTGTGTGTGTGTGTGTGATTTTGCCTTTGAAACGTATCTCCTCGAAACGGATGCAAAAACAGGGAGGCGTTCACATATTTCACTAGGGATTTACCTTATGATTTCAGAAATCCACTTCTCTCTAAATTTGGTCAGTTATTTCCCCAGATTTTGAATAGAATTGTTCACGAAACTCACTTTTTTAATAATAATCACCGCTTGCCAGCTGCTCATGTCACAATGCTCACATGCCCACCATTCGAGGCCCACCTGCCTCCTGGCCCCGCCCCCCCGCCTGCCTTCTGGCCCCGCCCCCCGCTGTGGATTAAAGCATTGTTTATTTCTATTTTGCATAGCATTGAATGTTATTGTTTCTCTGTCCCTCCCTGTCGCTCCAGCTGCCGTGCATGAGACTCACGCACAGGATTTTGAGAACTTTCTGAATGCGCGTGGGGGGGTGGGAGTGGTTAGTGTGTGTGTGACGATGCAGGCTCCTCCCCCCGAACTCCAGGGACCAGGGCATGAGACTCACCCTCAGCATTTCGAAAACTTTCTGAGTGCTTCAGCCAAAGATCCTATAGCGAGCGGTTGAAGCACGCTGGGATTTCAAACACGTCCTGTGTGTGTGGGGTGGTTAGTGTGCGTGTGATGCTGCAGCACCCCCCCCCCCCCCCCCCCC
Organism: Raja brachyura; assembly: GCA_963514005.1. Next base: position 100,544,269 of record OY740786.1, read on the forward strand.
GCAACGGCGCATTGGGGGAACAGACTCAAAGGGTCAGCACTTGGTCTAGTATCTATTAAACTGTGTGTGTGTGTGTGTGTGTGTCATTTTGCCTTTGAAATGTATCTCCTCAAAAAACAGACGCCGAAACGGTGAAGCTTCTACATATTTCAGTAGAGATTTTCCTTGTGATTTCCACTCCTCTGTACATTTGGTACATTATTTCCCTGACTTTTTCATTAAAATTGTTGGCCAATCTGACCTTTTTTTAAAATCTGACCGCAGCCCAGCTGCTGACGTTACAATAACAGTGAATTTTCCTTAGAAATTGTCCTTGTAATTTCAAAAATCCAATCCTCTATAAATTTGGTCAATTATTTCCCAAGATATTTGCTAAAAACTATCACCAAACTGACATTTAAAAAAAATATAAAGACTGCCCAGCTGCTGACCTCAAATGCCTTTCCTCGTGCCCCCCGCCCCCCCCGCCGCTCTGGATTAATGCAGCTGCTGTCAACGCACATGCGCAGTTTTCCACGAGGTACGTTAGCCCACCTACCCCCCGTTCTTCAAAAGGCGCAGAAAGATCGAGAAAGTTCTGCAGAACAAAGATCCTTCAGCTCAGCTCCGCTATAGGATCTTGTTCTGCAGATCTCAAACTCAGAGGCGCCTCACGCGCTGAAGCTTCTCCGCGCTGCCTGTGCAGCTCGTGAAGTCCCGCCCCTCCCCCATCCGCCCACTCAATCCAGCTGTGGGTTTCCAGAGAGTCAGGGGCCGCTTCTGTCTCTCTCCGCATTGAGGGAATGGGACCCAATGGGTCTCCCTTGGTCTAGTCTCCTTTAAACTTTGCCTCTCTTAGTCTTTGACATTCCCACCCTGAGAAAAAGGTTCTGACTCACTACCTATCATTGCCAAATAATACATCGACTTTGGGGTTGCATCCACTGTTTAGCATGTATATGCTCATGTTTGTAGATTGACCAGATTATCATTTATTTTATATGTATGACATGCAAATAGACACCCACATTCTGTGTGCACTTGTGTCCTCTCAACCATTGGCCTTGTACTCACTGACCAAGAGCACTTCTGTGTCCCCAGACCATTCACTGTAAACCCTCCCTCTCCCCGCTTGTATCCACCTATCACCTGCTGGGCTTTGTCCCACCCCTTACCTCTCTTCCAGTTTTCTCCCCCCAACCCCCCGCTCTAAATTCAATCTGAAGAAGGATCCCATGTTGAAACATTGTCCATTTCCTCCACAGATGCCGCTTGACCAGCTGAGTAATGCCAGTACTTTGTGTTTTATTCATTTTAAAGTGTATGGAGAACACATTTTCACAACATTCACCTTGGGTCATATAATTATGTACTCTTTGGCCGTTCATAGCTTCCAGTATAAACCTATGGAACATGTCCTTTCAGTTGGTAAAAATATTGTGACCTTTATTGATTGATCTAGTCGATCCATAACTCTTCCCAGTCTTGTTCTGATATGTTGGCATGTTAGCTATGTATGCAAAATGATGACTAATCCCCATCGTAATTATATATTTTATTAATCTGTTTAAAGTAACTGTTTTCTGCAAAAGCAAAGCCATGCCAGCATAACATTTTGTTCCAAACTGCTAACTATATGACAGTGTATTTTTCTTTATCCTGTAAAATGAGTAATGCTTTTTTTCTTCCAGGAAGTTATAAGAAACTTGGTGAAAAGATATGTTGCAGCAATGATCAGAGATGCTAAAACTGAAGAAGGGCTGACTGAAGAGAACTTTAAGGTGATTTTTCAAAGTTTTTTTACCAAATTCTGTTCTTAAAAAAGTAATTTGAGTGACATTGATTTTAATTTAGGGAGTTTGAACTTATTGTTTTAAAATATTATTGAATAAAGATAGATAATTCTTTAAAAATTACTTAGTTATCTGGAGAATATACAGATTATAGCTACGGCACAGGATATAGATTACACCTATAACATTTAACTTTATTATTGTCACTTGCAGTGAAAAACTTTGTTTGCATGCTGTCCAATCAGATCAGATAATACCATACATAAATACAATCGAGTCAAACTCAAGTACAATAGGTAGAGCAAAAAGGAAGATACAGAGTGCAGAATAATGTTCTCAGCATTATAACGCATCAGTTCCAGAGTCAAAGTCCAATGTCCACAATGGGGTAGAAGTGCATTGGACAGTACCCTAGCTTATGGAAGGAACGTTCAGAAGCCTGATAACAGGGGAAGAAACAATAGATTAGAGGTAAAGAAACAATGGCTCAGTTATTTATAAAGATCTTTGGGCCTTGTCATTCCAGGCATACAGCAGAATTTCCATCTCAACCATGTATTTTCCCCCTTTTGAAACTGTATGACCTCCCATATAGAGGATTAGTATAGAAACAGATATTTTTCAGTTGAATGGGTTTGACTTTAAAAAAGCATTTGAAATACTCAAACATTTACATTTCAGTTAATAATGTTGATGTTCTTAAATTCAATTGTACAACAGTTAATACTATTTGTTCAAATGTAGCTATACGAGTGTTATTTGCTAAAGTGTTTGCATGAAATATAAAAGCAAATGTTACATGCCATTTACACAAATTGCCCAAATAATGCGGTTTCACTGAATATTCTAGCAGCATGATTTTAACAGACTTTTAAATGAACTAGTTGATTTATCATTTTGTTGAATTATTTGTACGTTTTCTATTGTATTGCTGAATATTTTTTAACAGAAAGCATAACTTTTATTGTGGTTAAAGGAGCTGAAACAGGATATTTCAAGCTTCCGCTATGAGGTTTTGGGTCTTCTAAAAGGGAACAAGCTTCCTGGCGTACAGTCCTCCAGCTTTGGCGCAGCATCCAAAGTATCAGACCAAAATGAAGTATTTAAGAACGAAGATCGACCAGCTGAATGCACGACTATTTCAAAAAAGATAACCCGTACAAGTGAACCGAAGAACAAGCTGAGTTTTTTTGAATTGACATCTTTAGTTTGTCCAAAAACAATGTCTAAAGTATCAGACTCGCCAGCATCTTGTAAAACCTTAAGTAATGGAACAACTCCAAAAACGACCGATATATCCAAGGAAAAACAAAACAGTAAAAGTATTGTTAAAGACTCCATCAAAAATTTATCATTTTTTCGAAAACGAACAAAACCGTATAATGCAGAACAGAATTGTAATAAGATTTATACAGTTTCTGAGGAAATTACACACGAGGAAAACGTACTGAAAAGTGGAGGGAGTTCCAGCAATGAAGGTGTAAGAAACTTGGAGCCAACGTTGGTCGGTAGCACTGACTCTGACGCAAAAGACTCAAATACAAGTCAAACGGGAGAAAAGATTAATGTATTTTTGCATAGACAATCACCAGATGGCACAACCAGTGCTCATTTATTAAACATAACCGAGGATACTCTGGCAAAAGAATCAAGGAAGGAAGACACTGTGAATCAGTGGAGTGTGACACAGGGTGATGACTAGATTATAACTATTTTTTAGATTGGTTTTAAAAAATATTAATAAAGGAATTATATTAAGACATGCCAGACTCTCATATTAGCAGTGCTTGTTTCTCCAAGTTATTCAATTTTCCTCCAGTCCTCATAAATATGCTATTTTCAAACTACTTGAGTTTCGAAGTGAGTATCCAGAACACTTAAAAGGTCTAATTGACAATCCTTTGTTTAACATGTGTAACAAAAAATTTCAGAGCAACATTTAAATGCAACCATTTAAAAGGGGAAGGTGACATGCTATGTGTAATATACAGCCTTTTCAATCTACTTTCCGTGGCTAAGTTTAATGTGTAGGTGCATTAGGTTCTATCAATTTGTTTGAAGTAACGGATATACATTGCTTGCAATTATGTAAATGAGGACAGTATTATAAATATTATGTTTGGAAAAATAATTTCTAATTTTATGAATATGCCTTGGCCAAAACCACATCAGGAGTACATCGGAATTTGCAACATACAGTATGTTCGTTAAGATTATTGCTATCCAATATTTGAAGTGGTATTCATGGTATATAATACCAAGCACAATCATTTACTTCAGAATTTAAAAAGCAGTTTTATATCTGTAATAGGTGGAAGAGGAACAAGATAATGCCATTTGGCTTCTCTTGACTGTTGTGCAATTAAATTTGATGTTGACTGATTTACAACTAAATGCAGTATTCCCACCCTTTGAATCCTTTATATCTTCACGAAAAAGAATGTGCGGGTTTGTGATGAATAATCTAATTGTTCTCACATCTCCCACTAATCAGGAAGAGTGTTCGAAGTGTGTTCCTAATTTTTATAACCCTTCATATAGGTAAATTTGCTGTGAATTTCCTTTTGAAAAGAACCATGCTCTCATGTTAAGATTGTGAAGTGGGATCAGATTAATAATAACACTCTTTTAAATCATATTTGCATTATCAACAGCTTGCTCAGGAGCATTTTTTTCACTGAGAGGGTAGTCCGTGCCTGGAATGAGCCACCAGAGGAAGCTATAGAAGTGGAGAACAATTACAACTTTTAAAAGACAGTTGGACCGATATAGAGGTAGGAAGGGTTTTGAAGAATATGGGCCAAATGCAGGCAAATGGGATTAGCACAAAATGCCAACAATGACAAGATGAGCTGAAGGACCTATTTCTGTGCTACACATCTCTGACTCTGTGATCTACAGTGCGGAAATGTGATCATCCATCCAATATCAGATTTTTTTTAAAGATCAGAAACACTGAGTACCTTTAAATGATTACGCAGTTAGAAGCAAAAATTGTACCTTTATAGCATTATCTCTTTATTACCTGCATTACTGCATTTATTGCAAGAGAATTGAATATTTGAGTAAAGATTTCTTACGACAATTGTATAGGTTCATGATAAGAAACGCAGAGTATTGTGTGCAGGTCTGGTTGCCGCATTACGGGAAGGACATGGAGGGTCTGCAGAGGATGCAGAAGAGGTTTACCATAACGTTAAACATAGATACAAAGTGTTGGAGTAACTCAGCGTGTCAGGCAGCATCTCTGGAGAAAAAGGATAGGTGACATTTCGGGTCGGGACCCTTCTTCAAACTCATCCATTTTCTTCAGAGATACTTACTGCCTGACCCACTGAGTTACTCCAACTCTTTGTCTCTATCTTTGGTATAAACTAGTATCTATAGTTCCTCCAAAATCTCAGAATGTTGCCTGGATTAGAGAGGTTGGACAAACTTGGATTGTTTTTTCTCGAATGTGGGAGGTTGAAGGTGACCAGGTAGAAGTATGTAAAATGATGAGAGGCATAGATAGGGTAGATAGTCAGAATCATTTTTTTTACCCAGGATGGAAATGTCACAGACTAGAGGTATACCTTTAACATGGGAGGAGAAAGTTTAAAGGAGATGTACGAGGCAAGTTTCTTACACAGAGAGTAGTGGGTGCCTGGAATGGCTGCCAGTGGTGGTGGAGGCAGATATGATAGTGGGATTGAAGAGGCTTTCGGATATGGATTATGTGCAGGCAGCGGAGATTAGGTTATCAGCATCATGTTTGCCACAGATATTGTGAGTTGAAGGGTTAGTTCATGTGCTGTACCGTTCTATGCCCGTCAATTTTAGTCATATTCAATAATGCATAAACGTTCAATAGTGAAGGTTCAAGATACGAGAAGAGATTTAGTAGGAGAGGTCTCAGAAAAAGAAGGCATGACTTTATTAAACCATACAACGTTCTTAGTGAGCTCAACAGATTAGTTTAGTTTATTGTCAAGTGTACTAAGCTACAGTGAATAGTTTTGTTGGATGCTAACCAGTCAGTGGGAAGACTATACATGATTACAATTGAGCCATCCACAGATACAAGATAAAGGGAATATGTGAATAATGTTTACTGCTATATAAAATCCAGTAGAGTCTGATCAAAGATAGTCCAAGGGTCTCCAATGAGGTAAATAGTAGCTCAGGACAGCTCTCTAGTAGGATGGTTCAGTTGCTTGATAACAGCTAATTATATACAGTGAGGATGATTACTCTGGTTCAGTAGTTTTGATATATCAAAAAAAGGACCATGCATGTAAGACTAGAATTTCTACACACATGGCAAATCTTCAGAATTCTCTACCCAGGAATGGTGTGATATTGTCATGGATTGCATTGAAACTGAAATTGATAGGTTTCAGGACATTAGATGAATTAAACGTTATAGGAATAGGACTGAAAATGGTGTAGAGGTAGAGGAATGATGTGTGACCTTCATAAAGGATGAGGCTAAAAGGGCTGCGTGATCTACTCCCACTTATATTGAAACATCAAGTAGCACAGTGATGCTTCACTGATGCACTGAACCATGTGGTGTCCCCTGGGGCTTAAATTTACATTCTACTTGATTCCAGGGCTCAGCTGCATAACTGCAGAGCCAAGAGGACAGCAGGCATCTCTCCAAATGCAATGAAACAGATTGCAAGTGCCATTCATCTGTGATGTGTTCTCACAGTCAGCCTTAGAATGGCATGTATAAAGCTTATAAGCAAGCCAAAATTAGCTTTAGGTTTATTATGGTCATGTGTACCGGGTTACAGTGAAAAGCTTTGTTTTGCATGCTATCCAATCAGATCAGATAATACTATACATAAATACAATCAAGTCAAACTCATGTACAATTGATAGAGCAAAGGGGAAGATACAGAGTGCAGAATATAGTTCTCAGCATTGTAGCGCATCTGTTTCAGGGACAAAGTCTAACATCCTCAATGGGGTAGAGGTGAATCAGATTGTACCCTAGCGTATGGTGGGACCGATCAGAAGTCTAATAACAGAGGGGAAGAAGCTGTTCTGGAATCTGGTGGTGCGCACTTTAAGCTTCTGTATCTTTTGTCCCACGCGAGCGGGGAGAAGAAGGAATGACCAGGGTGACACAAGTCTTTGTTTATGTTGGCTGCTTTTCTGAGGCAGTGTGGTGTAGATGGAGTTAATGGTGGGGTTGTGATGGACTGGGCTACATCTCCACCTCTCTAACTTCTTGCAGTCTTGGGCAGAGCTGTTCCCTAACTAAGCTGTGATGCAACCCAACAGTAGGCTTTCTCTGGTGTACCTGAAGAAGTTTGTAAGAGTCATTGGAGATGTCTAATTTTCTCTGTCTCCTAAGGAAGTAGAGGCATTTGAATAGTGATCAAGAAAGTAGACTATCTCAAAGCATTTCTGGTAACCTTTCAATCTTTAAGCACAAATATCCATCAACTGCCATGCATCATATCAAAGTCTTAAAGGTAAAAAATTGTCACCTGTAATTCACATTGGACTTTTTCCTAAATATTCAAACATGGCAGACGGATAATATCGCGCAGATTCTACCAAATATAAACATGTTCATTGGCAAACATAATTAGTATGTTCAAGCTTCATAAATCTAGTTCCCATTGATTTGTTTTAACAAAATGATTGTCATGATTAATTTCTATTTTGCAGTGAAAGGTCTGAAAGATGTTAATCCATACTAAGAGGGATAAGATATGAATTACAATCCAGTATATTGCAACTTTCAATGTTATCAGTTTATATTGTAGCTAAGGTATAGCATTACAGTTAATGTTCTCTATTTCATGTTATCTCTAGGTGTCGTTTATTGAAGCTAATCACTGCAATAATATCTTATCTTGATCACACTTTAGCAAAATTGTTCAGGTAAATGCAGGCCACAGTCCTGTAATTAAAGGGAGCCCCGAGTTTAAATAAATATTAAAACTAAATTTTACTTTTAACAATCATACAATTATTACGCCAGTGCTCAACAAGAACATATTTTCTATTCTGCTTTAACATTATTTGTTGTAATGTGTAAACAAAAGCCAAGCCTAATTATGATTTTTTCATGACAATCTTTTAACTTTTTAATTTTATTTTTACTCTTAAATTTCGGCAATAATGAATGCTGGAATGCACTTGCCTCATGTTGAAATAATATTTCAGCAATAGAGTCGTACAGGATGGAAACAGGGGCTTCAGCCCAATTTGGCCACTAGCATGCCCTATGTTCACTAGACCACCTGCCCGTGCTTGACCCATATCCCTCTAAACCTATCCTATCCATGTACCTGAGCAAATGTCTCTTAAATATTATGATAGTAACTCCCTCAACTACATCCTCCGGCAGCTTGTTCCACATACCCACTACCCTTTGTATAATAAAGTTTCTCCTCAGGTTCCTATTAAATCTTTCCCCCTTCACCTTAGTTATGTTCTCTGGTTTTTGGTTTCTTTACTCTGGGCAAAAGACTGCATTTAACCGATCTGTTCCTCTCATGATCTTGTACACCTCTATAAGGTAGACATACCTTGACTCTATTTTCATTACTGGGTAAATAATGGACAGACATCATTGCACTCAATATCCCAATATTTTGGGTCTTGGACAAAGTAAATGGCTTGACACTTCCACCAAAATAGCACGGAGATTAATTTCCAAGTTTAATTTCTGATCTACAGTATCCCATAGCTTTTTATTTTATACCTTGCATTTACTTTATTTCTTCAGTGTAACTACCTTTTACTTTGTAAAAACAATACAACACATGCTTGCCACAGGAAGAATTGAAATCACAATGCTTGATTATTAATTTGTATAATGAATGTTGACTTGAAAGCATGCCTTCCTTAAAATCAAATACATTCCATACTAATGAAACCTTGCAAACACTAAATGATAACATTGGCACCTTCCATGAGGTTCTTTTGCAAAATGATTAAGTGCCTTAATTCTACCCTCTGGTATATCTTGTAAGATTCCAATTTTAAATTTGCTGTAATGAAACAATGAAGAGTTTTAAGACTGTAACCTGTAATGATCTCATTGTATTACTGTTAATTACAGATCTTAGATATGCAATCCTTATGTCATGACTGCTGTCTGTCCATCATTTGAACATTGTGTCTATACATATTTACTTGTCAGCTCAATAATGTACAAGACTTTCGTCCAGATTATCCAAATCACGAGTGACTTTTATTCATTGGACTGGTTTCTAATAAAATCAGGAATGTTGTAAACTTGTATATCATATATAGGAAAAAAAACCTTGGATTTATTTAGCACATTATCCTTAAAAATATCCCCTGTGCTTCATTTATAATAAATTATTTTGAAAAACAGAGACTCTTTTATCTTGAACAAATATATATATATTTTTTAAACAATTATGTCTTAAATCAGTAGCATTAAAAATACCAAATATAATGTGGTTTCTATTCTGTTATTTCATACAGATTTGGAACCTAATTTAGACACAAAGTGCTGGAGTAGCTCAGCAGGTCAGGCAGCAACTTGTTTTGGATGCAACGTCACCTATTTTCCATAGATGCGATCTGACCTGCTGAGTTACTCCAGCACTTTGTGTCTTTGTTTGTAAATCAGCTTCTGGAGTTCCTTATGTTCCCTTCTTGGAAACATTTGAATCAATGAAAAAAAGTTTAATGATTAAAATGCTTATGCATCACCCAAATGTTCTGATGAATCCTGAGTTTCCTCTTCATTTTCTTCATGTTCTTTGTTATATTTGATCATGCATATTTCTACATCAAGATCTGTGGGTCATCAATCTATTACCCAATTTTTTGTAGTACCCTCAACTACCCTTGCACTTTTATGTGTCCCCTACCCATCATCGCAGTGCACACCCATGTTGCCCTTATTTTTTAAATATCTTAACAATCTCCACCGTGTATGTATTCATTAGCTCCATAGCTTGCGACGGTAGAGAATTCCAAGCAAAACACCGAGTGCTGGAGTAACTCAGCGGGTCAGGCAGCATCTCCAGAGGACATGGATAAGTGACGTTACGGGTCAGGACCCTTCTTCAGACTGATGGAATGAGGGGGGGGGGGGTGGAGAGGAAGGAAACCTGAAAATGAGAGGTTGGCGTGGGTCAAAGCCTGGCAAGTGACTGGTTAATTATAAGGGGATGGGGGTGATATGCAGATGTATGTACATGACAAGGCTGAAGGTGAAGAGACTAGTGTAAGATAAGAGAGCAAGAGGAGTGATGTAAAGACAGGGATAAAGCAGAAAAGGGCACAGAGAGAGGGTGCTAGGGGGAAGAGGGAAAGGGTAGAGAGAGAAATGGGTGTGCATCAGGATGGGGACACATGAAAGAGCGAGGATAGCTGCAGGTATTACTTAAAATGGGAGACTGGCGACCCATAGCATTGACACCCGTCATCAGCAAATCCTTTGAGAAGCTAGTCAAGGACATAATCTGCTCTTCACTACCCAACAACCTGGAGCAAATTGGCATACCGCCCCAACAGACGACGCCATCGCCCACACCCTTCACACTGCCCTCACCCACCTGGACAAGAGGGACACTTATGTTAGGATGTTGTTCATAGACTACAGTTCTGCAGTCAACACAATTGTGCCTTCTAAGCTTGTTGGCAAGCTCCTGGACCTATGGCTGAATCCCGGTCTGTGCACCTGGATTTCCTGACGGACCAACCCCAGTTAGTGAGGAACGGAGACCGCACCTCTACAGGCCTCACCCTCAACATTGGCGCACCTCAGGGGTGTGTCCCCAGCCCCCTCCTGTACACCCACGACTCGGTGGCCCAATATGACACCTACACCATCGTCAAGTGCGCGGACAACACTACAGACGTGGATCTGATTTCTGATGGGGATGAGTCGGCCTACAGAGAGGGAGTAGTGGCCCTGACACGCTGGTGCCAGGCCAACAACCTCTCTTAACATCAACAAGACCAAGGAGCAGTGATGGAAATGGCGTTCCCCTCGTTTTCAGTTTCCAGTTTCCATCCCGTACGTGAATTCGCGGCTTTATCCTGCGCTACTTAATCCAACGGCGAGCGAACGAGCGGACAGACGGACGAAAGCAACAATCAGAGAGTGGAATAGATGACATTTCGGGTCGAGACCGAGACCCTTCTTCAGACTGAGTCAGGGGAAAGAGGAACAAGAGATATAGACGGTACTAAGGACAAATGAATGGAAGATATGCCAATATCTCCCGTTTTCCTTTCCCTTGACTGTCAATCTGCAGAAGTGTCTCGACCCGAAATGTCACCTATTCCGCACTATGATCGTTGTTTTCGTCCGTCTGTCTGCGCGTTTGTTTGCTCTTGGTGCCAGCGCTTCTCCCCTCAGACTCTGCCAAACAAACACACACACACAGCATGTCTGGCAGATCGGTCGGTGCGGGCCGAGACCAGGAGCAGGGCGAAGGATGCGATCAAACGGGTTATGGCAGCTAATGAAAAAGTACAGAAATGGTAACGAGGAAATTAAAAAAACACCCGAAGGAAATAGATGTTTAACAAAAGAAAGGGGCGGCGATCGCGCCGTGTCGGAGGGATAGGGGAGGGGGGGGGCAGGGCCTGCATTAAGCCTAAGGGGGGCCCGCGCTAGAGTAATCTACTCACGGCTCAGGTAGATCTACCCCATGCTTTCAGTCGCCGTGCTTCACGCACACAGCCCTGGCTCCACCCCTCTCCCCGGGGAGACACGGTGAACAATACAGGGAGGACCGGGCCGGGGGTTGGAGCAATGTTTATAAACCTCGGCTTCAGCTCACATGCATTCGCCCGGACCCCGGCATCCGCTCCTGCCGCCGGTCCTCTCCCTCCCTTCTCCCCTTCCCCCCTCCCTTCCCTCCCACCCTTCTCTCCTTCCCTCCCTTCTTTCTCTCCTTCCTCTCTCTCTTTCCCCTTCTCTCGTTCCCTCCCTCCTTTCTCTCCTTCCCTCCCTTCTTTCTCTCCCTCTCTTCCTTCTTAATCTTCATCCTTCCTTCTTTCTCTCCTTCCCTCCCTCCCTTCTTTCTCTACTTCCCTTACTCCCTTCTCTCCTTCCTTCACTATCTCCCTCCCTTCTCTCCTTCCCTCCCACACATCACACACACACACACAAATACAAAGTTAGGATGGGGTAGAAGCACAAAGGGTAGAATGGGGCTGAAGCCCAAAAGTTAATGCCTGGACTGATTTTTCCCCAATAGTTAATGGTTTGCCAGGATCCAGTTAATTAATCTTTTTTTTTCATTTCACAGTCACTAAAACGTGGTATTGTAACTATGTACTTTTCAGAGGTCATCTACACATTTTGTATGCTACTTGTAGCCTTACATGTATGTAATTTTAGCCAGGACCGACCCAGTCTCTGGAGCTGTAAGTCAACAACTCTCCCGCTGTGCCACTTATCAAAATAATTAGGAAACTCAATGCCAATCTAGGATACTTTCACAGGTAAATTTTAGGCTGATCCAATCCACCCAATCATTCCTCATCAGTCTGCTCTCAAATATCAGTAATTATAAAAACAGTTAAAATTAATATGGATGCATACATGCATAGGAAAGGTTTGGATGGATATGGGCCAAATGCAGGCAGGTGGGACATGCATCTTGGTCGGCGTTGGCAAGTTGGGCCGAAGGGCCTGTTTCTGTGTTGTATGATTCTATTGGAAATGTAGTCAGTGTGGTGGGTATATTGAATGAGCTGCCAGGGGAGGTTGCAGGTACTATAACAACATTTAAAAGACACTTGGATATGTACTTGGATTGGAAAGATATAAAGGGATAAGGGCCAAATGCGGGCAAAATGGGGCTAGCTTATGTAAAAGTGTAATGGATACAAACACACACAGGATGGCAGTAGTGAAACATTGCAATGTAAACGCCATGAAAAATGCAAATTTAGTAAGGATATATGACGTCTTTAAGTGACCCAGTTTGTGCAGCCTCTGGAAGTTGTGCAGGGAAATAAAATCCTACGTTGAAATCTTCGATCTTTGCTTTATTTAATGAATGAGAAACATCAAGCTAGTCTCCAACTAGTTACTCTTTTAGTTTAATATTATTGTCATGTGTACCAAGATACGGTGATATGCTTGTTCATCATGCTATCCAGTCACATGATACTCTGCATGAGTACAATAGACCTTTCTTCACAGCATGCCTGTATTAGAGGGTTTCATCTCCAGGAAAAGGTTGGATAGACTTGGATTGTTTTCTCTGGAATGTCAGACATTGAGGGGAGACTTGACAGAAGTATTTAAAATTATAGGTGGCATAGAGTTCACAGTCTGAACCTTTTGCCTATTTGGGAGAGGGAAGAAGAGTGGAATTGTCCAATACTAGAGAGCATAGGTGAGGTGAGAGGTGGGACAAGGTGAGGGGGATATTCTAATGGAGATGTGTGGGTTTTTATAGAAATAACATTTTTTTACACAGAGAGTGGCGGGGGTCTGGAACACATTGCCGGGGTGGTGGTGGAGGCAGATAAGATTGTGGCGTTTAAGAGGCTTTTAGGCAATTCTAATTACAGCAGTTACAGTAATAGAGCAAAGAAATAGGCCAATTTGGCCCAATTTGTCCATGCTGAGAAAAATCAATGCGAGTTCCATTTGTCTGCTTTTAGCCCATATCCCTTTCTTATCCACGTACCAAATGCATGGCTATAGTTGATCTATATCTTGTTGTAATGTTAGACAGCCTTCTTCACTGTTTAGTATACTACCAATTAGAGTCATAGAGTCATACAACATGGAAACAGGCCCTTCGGCCAAACTTGCCCATGCTGACCAACCTGCCCCATCTATGCCAGTCCCATATTCCTCTAAACCTATCCTATCCATGTATCTCTCCAAATGTCTCTTAAACATTGCGATAGTACCTGCCTCATCGGCTTCCTCCAGCCACTTGTTCCATACCCACCAACCTATGTGTAAAAAAGATACTATTGCAACATTTAAGAATCATTTAGATTTAGACAGGTACATGGATAAGATACGTTTAGAGGGATATGGGCACAACACAGGCAGGTGGGACTAGTGTGGATGGGACATTGGTTGGCAAGGGAAAGTTGGGCCGAAGGGCCTGTTTCCATGATGTATGGGTTTATGGTGAACAGGATATGACTGCGGTAGGAATAGTGCTTGATTATTTTGGCTGCTTTCTTGAGGCAACGTGAAGTGTAGTTGGAGTCGGTGAAAATGAAAAGTGAAAAGCTCAATGAAAATTTACAAGGGATGTTGAGATCAGCTGCTGGCTCTCATTTTGTGTGTTCATCCCAGAACAGAAGTTCTAAGGTTTGGGAACAGCTCCATCCAAGACTGCAGAAATTGCAGAGATGTAACCCAGACCATCAAGCAAACCAACCTACCTTTCATTGACTCCATCTACACTTCACGCTGCCACAGCATAATCAATGACGGGTCTCACCCTGGTCACTTCCTCTTCTCCTCTCTCCCATCAGGCAAGTGGTACAGAAGTGAGAAAGCATACTTCCAGATTCATGGACAGCTTCTTCCCAGCTGTTTTCAGGCAACTGAACAATCCTACCACCACCACACTGGGAGCAGTCCTTACCTCCCATCTATCTAATTGGAGTCCTTTGGACTATCTTTAATAGAAATATTAAACGAGAACTTACCTTTGAAGTTTGATCTTTATTTTATGAGGTTGAAGTGAGGGATTACGTGAAGAGCCCGTCAGCCCGCATGCACGTCAATCTTCAAAGTAGCCGTATGAAACCACAGAATAGTTGCTGACCTAAGCTATAGGAAGATTAACGACCTAGAACTACCGAATGATCTTTATGAGAATAGGGTTGGGAGTGGGGGGCATCCCTCACCTGAAGTTGAATCCCTCACTTCAACTTCTCATAAAATAAAGATCAAACTTCAAACGATAATTTCTCGTTTAATCTTTCTATTTTATTTAGAAGTCATGTGAGTGACTACGTGAAGATTTCAAAGTTCTGTGGTTTCATGCAGTGACACAATCTGTGTGTGAAACACTTAAACAGATAAACCATTAATGGTAGGAAAACACATGAGTTATTAATATCTTGATGCTAACTTGCATACATGGCTATCATTCTTAACTGGACTGTAGTCCCAATAGACTGTTGAGTTAGACAATAACTCATGCAACACTGTCTGCAAATATCAAGACATATTCCACCAAATTTTATAATTTATTAACCTGCACTTTGTAAACCTCATGCTGTATGATGAAAGGGAAATCCATTCTATTGGCTGCTAATGAGCCATCAGCAATATCTTGAGACTATTGAATAACAAAAGAACTAACTTCCATTTCATAGCTACTAGCAACTGAGTGCACTTGTATACCTAATGACATCCCCGACCACTACTCTGGTGGGTATGCTGTCAACTTCAAATGTACGCAATCCTGCTGATTTGCTTATGAGATTATTTCTATAACAAGTTACCCTAATGTCAGTATGATGTAGAGACTAAGCCAGAGATTGAGTAAAGGCTGTGTTCTTTATGATGAGATCAGTTGCTGAAAGCATAATCATCTTAAGATACTGGTCCCATTAGGAAAAATTTGAGGAATATTTGCATAACAATTTACTGATATATATCGCACACTACAATGAGTGTAGGCTATTAGAGTGGCCAAATAAAAGACACCCTGTATA
The DNA here is from genome assembly GCA_963514005.1 of Raja brachyura. The sequence goes on from OY740786.1 coordinate 100,559,691, forward strand.
AAGTTAGAGAATAGTGGGTGAAGAACCAATCATTTATGTCCCCCTTATGGTACTACAGAAATGATAAAGCAGCACAAGCAATGTCAATTGTGCTATCACATAAAAGCTTCTCTAGGCTCAAACTGGAAGCCACACAAACCTCTGTCACTTCCGTTTAAAATTGACTCACATATGTTGTTCACAAGCTTCTCATACAATCATGCAGAGCTAGCTGCCCGAGAAGACAGGCTGCTCCAGCCGTCACTCGTGACTGAGTACATAAGAGTTGCTTCAGCCGCCTACCATGGCGTGATTGAATAGGCAAATTGGTACGGTAAATTTCATGTTGCGCCATTTGTAATATCGCAAAACATATCTACCGACAACCCATACGTTTTATCAGCTGCAATTTTTGCATATTACCTAAAACTCGATGACATAATGCCTTCTAATCTGAGAAGGGCAGCATAGGCTTTCACCACTAGCTTTGTTATCAAAACAGCAGAATCCGTGCCTTATGTGTGTAGATATGACAGAGTATGCAACTGCAAGATTGATTCTCTGAGTCGGTTAAATTGCAGAAACCCAATCATCCATCTTAAACTGGGTAAGTAAACCCATAATCCGATTAGCCTAATGCTAACCCGATTCGGCCTGCATCATATTTCCGTAATCTTGAGAAGTATCAGAAATATATCCCTCTAGTCCTTGGTCAGACTACTCATCCTCGGATGAGTTGTCACTGGTTGCACTTGGAACCGCTGTTCCTCTATTGATCTTACGGACGGAAAACATTTTTTGGCTTTCCTGCCCGTGGAAGATGCATTATCTAGTTATGCGTACATATCGCTGATAACATATAATCAGCAGCTAATGACTATAGCTGAAACCACAGTCTCCTTTAGATGTGGGAATACGAGTTCCCTGTCAACTTTTGACTAAGAGTCACCACGAATACTCAGCATTTTCCTTCAGAGTGGAAATTAGTATAATGCAAGGTTGAATCAGGAATTACCTCACAGTCCTTTGACTGAAACACATGTGTAAGTCGCCAGAGTGCACAACGCAATCTCTTCGGCCCACCACTCAATCAGGAATACGGGTATTGAGTGCCTGTGGATTAGTATAAATACATTGTTGATTCACAACATGAACCTGCAGGTCAGATAAAGTTATATTATATGCCAGATGAGCTTCCTGCAGGTAACTACCTGTCCCAGGGAGGATGGCAATGATGATTCCAATGAACCAGTAACTCTTCTAACTGAGGAGAAATAACCATATGTTGAGAAAAACGTCAACTATTTTATTATTTTGAGCAGTCTGATAACCTCAATCACAGATGATGAGGCAGTGCTTCTCTGGTCACTATGCCTCCTATGGCCAGCCAGTTCCATGATGGTCTACCCTGATCCAGGGTAACCAAACTGTTCCTGCATGGAACTTACAGAGGTTACTATGCAAGGCACCTTGCCAATGTCTCTACATCAACCTGATCTATCCCAGAGACAGTGAAAATGACTAGACAACCCATGCTGGCAGTAAACCCAAGCTGGGCCAACAGACAGCTCCATTTTGGAGTTTACGGGGGTTAATAACGAGACATTACTTACCAGCGTCTCTATCCCCAGGTCGATTTTCTTGGAGCTTCAGCGGTTCCAATTGCAGACCCTGTCTATCATGCTTGTTATTTCTGCTAGATAGCTGATGCCGCTGGCCAACTCTTCTTGTAGTGGCTAGTCCGTCCCCGAGGGACCAATATATTTAGAGGCAAGAGCACGCAGCTCTTCCTTATGCGATTGTCGCACATCATGCATTAAAGCATGGGATCCAGGCACGGGGTCATGTTTGGAGTCAGTCCATACTGATCTCTGACACTCTCTTAGAGTGGGATAAATATTGCACCCTGAACCAGGCGTTGCCATATGCGTACGCCTCAGACTGCCTGTGCAGCTTCCATAACACAGAGCATATTTTGTGACACCATCTCCGATATCTTTCGGGTGAGAGGAATATACCAACCCTAAAACCAGGGGCAGCAACAGGCATATGACTTGAACTGCCTGTGCATGTTTCCGTAATACGGAGCATAATATATATACAGTGGCTTGCAAAAGTTTTCGTACCCCTTGAACTTTTCCACATTTTGCCACGTTACAACCACAAACGTAAATGTATTTTATTGGGATTTTATATGATGGACCAACACAAAGTGGCGCATAATTGTGAAGTGGAAGGAAAATGATACACGGTTTTCAAATTTTTTTACAAATAAAAAACGGAAAAGTGTGGCGTGCAAAAGTATTCAGCCCCTATTACTCTGATACCCCCTAAGTAAAATCCAGTGCAACCAATTGCCTTCAGAAGTCACCTAATTAGTAAGTAGAGTCCACTTGTGTGTAATCTAATCTCAGTATAAATCCAGCTGTTCTGTGAAGGCCTCAGAGGTTTGTTAGAGAACATTAGTGAACAGACAGCATCATGAAGCCCAAGGAACACACCAGACAGGTCAGGGATAAAGTTGTGGAGACGTTTAATGCAAGGTTAGGTTATAAAAAAATAAAGCACTGTTTTCAGATGATGGATTGAGCACTGTTCAATCCATCATCTGAAAATGGAAAGAGTATGGCACAACTGCAAACCTACCAAGACATGGCTGTCCACCTAAACTGACAGGCCGGGCAAGGAGAGCATTGATCAGAGAAGCAGCCAAGAGGCCCATGGTAACTCTGGAGGAGCTGCAAAGATCCACAGCTCAGGTGGGAGAATCTGTCCACAGGCCAACTATTAGTCGTGCACTCCACAAATCGGGCCTTTATGGAAGAGTGGCAAGAAGAAAGCCATTGTTGAAACAAAGCCATAAGAAGTCCCTTTTGCAGTTTTCCACAAGCCATGTGGGGGACACAGCAAACATGTGGAGGAAGGTGCTCTGGTCCGATGAGACCCAATTCGAAGTTTCTGGCCTAAATGCAAAATGCTATGTGTGGCGGAAAACTAACACTGCACATCGCCCTGAACACACCATCCCCACTGTGAAACATGGTGGTGGCAGTATCATGCTGTGGGGATGCTTTTCTTCAGCAGGGACCGGGAAGCTGGTCAGAGTTGATGGGAAGATGGATGGAGCCAAATACAGGGCAATCTTGGAAGAAAACCTCTTAGTGTCTGCAAAAGACTTGAGACTGGAGCGGAGGTTCACCTTCCAGCAGGACAACTACCCTAAACATACAGCCAGAGCTACAATGGAATGGTTTAGATCAAAGCATATTTATGTGTTAGAATGGCCCAGTCAAAGTCCAGACCTAAATCCAATTGAGAATCTCTGGCAAGACTTGAAAATTGCTGTTCACAGATGCTCTCCATCCAATCTGACTGAGCTTGAGCTATTTTGCAAAGAAGAATGGGCAAACATTTCAGTCTCTAGATGTGCAAAGCTGGTAGAGACATACCCCAAAAGACTTGCAGCTGTAATTGCAGCGAAAGGTGGTTCTACAAAGTATTGAGTCGGGGGGCAGAATACCTTTGCACGCCACACTTTTCAGTTTTTTATTTGTAATAACATTTGGAAACCATGTATCATTTTCCTTCCACTTCACAATTATGCACCACTTTGTGTTGGTCTATCACACAAAATCCCAATAAGAGATTAGCATACAATCTTAAAGCACACGGTATTGGGTGTTCAGTATTGATGTGGATAGAGAACTGGCTGGCAGACAGGAAACAAAGAGTAGGAGTAAACGGGTCATTTTCAGAATGGCAGGCAATGACTAGTGGGGTACCGCAAGGCTCAGTGCTGGGACCCCAGCTATTTACAATATATATTAATGATCTGGATGAGAGAATTAAATGCAACATCTCCAACTTTGCGGATGACACGAAGCTGGGGGGCAGTGTTAGCTGTGACGAGGATTCTAGGAGGCTGCAAGGTGACTTGGATAGGTTGGGTGTGTGGGCAAGTGCATGGCAGATGCAGTATAATGTGGATAAATGTGAGGTTATCCACTTTGGCGGCAAATACACAAGGGTAGATTATTATCTGAATGGTGGCCGATTAGGAAAAGGGGAGATGCAACGAGACCTGGGTGTCATGGTACACCAGTCATTGAAAGTAGGCATGCAGGTGCAGCAGGCTGTGAAGAAAGCGAATGGTATGTTGGCGTTCATAGCAAAAGGATTTGAGTACAAGAGCAGGGAGGTTCTACTACAGTTGTACAGGGTCTTGATGAGGCCACACCTGGAGTATTGCGTAGAGTTTTGGTCTCCTAATCTGAGGAAATACGTTCTTTCCATAGAGGGAGTACAGAGAGGGTTCACCAGACTGATTCCTGGGATGGCAGGACTTCCATATGAAGAAAGACTGGATAGACTCGGCTTGTACTCGCTAGAATTTAGGAGATTGAGGGGGGATCTTATAGAGGCTTACAAAATTCTTAAGGGGTTGGACAGGCTAGATGCAGGAAGATTGTTCCCGATGTTGGGGAACTCCAGAACAAGGGGTCACAGTTTAAGGATAAGGGGGAAGTCTTTTAGGACCAAGATGCGAAGATCTTTTTTTACACAGAGAGTGGTGAGTCTGTGGAATTCTCTGCCACAGAAGGTAGTTGAGGCCAGTTCATTGGCTATATTTAAGAGGGAGCTAGATGTGGCCCTTGTGGCTAAAGGGATCAGGGGATATGGAGAGAAGGCAGGTACAGGATACTGAGTTGGATGATCAGCCATGATCATATTGAATGGTGGTGCAGGCTCGAAGGGCCGAATGGCCTACTCCTGCACCTATTTTCTATGATTCTATGAAAATACATTTATGTTTGTGGTTGTAACGTGACAAAATGTGGAAAAGTTCAAGTGGTATGAAAACTTTTGCAAGCCACTGTATGGCACCATCTCCATCACTTCATACATCTGAGTGGGAGATTTATGCAACCCTGAACCAGGAGCTGCCTCCGGCATGTGTGCATATATAGTTTGGCACCATCTCCACCACTCCGTTAATCCGAGTGGGAGGAATATTGCAACCCTGGAGCTGCTTCAGGCATATGTGCATATATGTTTGCACCATTTCCACTGCTCCTTTCATCCGAGTGGGTGGAAAATTGCAACCCTGAACCATGAGCTGCTGCCTGACATGCCTTTGTAACACGGAGCATTTCTAGTGCTTCGTAACACGGAGCATTTCTAATTGAGACAAACGCCCAATCACAGCTGCCATAGATGTCCCAAGACTTGGCTTATGACTTAGCCCCGACTTGGGGTTGTCAGGCTGCTCCCTTCAGCAGCCGAACCGGGACTAGCTGTGCAGATCGGTGCTCTGTTGGTATCATCATTATACTTACCAAACAGGATGCACCTGCTAGTGACTCCGAGTCCTTGCTCCGTTTGGAGCCCAAACGGAGTATTACAGGGAAGGACTGGAGCGCCTCTTAGACAGTGGGAGAAATACTGCAATCCTGCAAGGTGTTGTCATAGGCAATTACGTTCATATGATTAAAAGAAGCCTATCTCTATTAAATCAGAGATTCGACTACTTATCGATATGCATATAGTTAGAGTCTCTTGTAAAATAATCTTCAACAGTCCCCTCTAGTGAGCGGAAATTACCATGACGCCACCAGGTGTAGCTCCCACAGGTGTCTGATAGGCACAGCTCAAAAAAGGCTTCCTAAGCCAGGAGCTCTGGACTGCAATGGCAAGTCCAATTTCACTACACCATTGGTGTATGTGATAATAAATGTCCTTTGTAATTATCTTTTTTAACAAGGGACGGGCGATGGCCTCCATTGCCCTCAGCCATATTTTTTGTTCCGGTGACAATTTGAAGCAGCTTTTGGAGGTCATCACATCAGAAATGAATAAATTAAAATAGTGGTTTGATGTCAACAAATTGTCTCTAAATTTAAGCAAAATAAAGATTATGCTATTTGGAAAACATAAAACAAACCCTTAAGTACAATTGAAAATAGATAACATAAGTATAGAAAGAGTATATGAAAATGAAATTCTTGGTGTGATCTTAGACCACAAAATCTGCTGGAAACCACATATAAACCACGTCAAAGCAAAACTGGCAAAGTCTATAGCAATATAGGGAAAATCAAGACACATTCTGGACCACAAATCATTACATACTCTGTATAAAACACTCATGTCTGAGTTACTGTGTGGAGATATGGGGTAACACCTACAAAACCAACCTACGGCCGTTATGTACATTACACAAAAGAGCAATAAGAATTATCAATAGCGTTGGATATCTTGAACATACCAATTTATTATTCTTAAAGTCACATACACTGAAGTTCACCGATCTGGTTAAATTTAAAACGGCACATGTACAAAGCAAGAAATAATTTACTTCCAGGAAATATACAAAAACTGTTTATGGAAAGACAGGGTGGGTATAATTTGAGAGGGGAACATAATTTAAAAAAACTCAATGTCAGAACAACTCTTAAAAGTATGTGCATAGCAATCTGTGGGGTGAATTTGTGGAATGGTCTGGAACAGGACATAAAACAGCACAAACATAATTCAGTTTAAAAAGATGTAGAAAAACACTTTTTTAAAAGGTTATTGAGATGAGGATAGGTGATTGTGAGTGGGATATTTGATATACTGATTGTATTGGGCAGGGTGATTATAGGGTGATGGGTTGTATATAAGACTAAGAGATACTGTATGGTATAGGAGGGTTTTTTCTTTTCTTTTTTTCTTTTTCTCTCTTTTTTTGTATGGCTTTGTAAATATTTGATTAGTGTATAAATGTAAATAATTTGGTGTACATATAGCTGCTGGTGTACATATGGTGTACATATAGCCGCTAAATTTGTATAAGATAATTATAAGCAGTTGAATAAGGGGTGGGAATTAATAAGCTTTGGGTTCTTCCTGCTCCTTTTCGGACACATACGGGGTCATTTGTTTGTAGATACTGTTTATGACACTTTATAAATATTCTTGTTTTGTTTCTTGTATGCTGTTTCACACTTGCTTTTTATTCTTTCATTCTGTTCGAAGTAAAGAATTAAATAAAATTTAAAAAATTTAAAAAACATAAACTTTATTGGCATGATAAGACATATTGTTATATTGCCAAAGAATTAAACATGACTTTAGAATGCTATCGACTACGATAGTCACAAACGTGGCCGAGTGGCAAATGTTATTAATGCCAACTCTAATATAGCCGCCCAAAATTAAAGTATACACTATATGCTGCTGCAGCATAGCCGTATTGACGCGCATGCGGGCTTGCGGGCTCTTCACGTAGTCACTCACGTGACTTCGAAATAAAATCGGACTTTATTGGACTTTATCTTGCACTAAACGTTATTCCCTTTATCCTGTATCTGTGGATAGCTAGATTGTAACCCCCTGATCCGTTCACTGCCAGTAGAGTCAGCCTTGGTTCTCTTTGTTCCACTAAAAGCAGTAACAGAAAATTCTGCAGAGAGCAACTCCAGGCAATACAGCATTTTCCAATTAATTTCTCAGCCAATTCCTAAAACCATATGTTCTGGCAACATGTACTGCAATTGTAACAGAACTGGGGATCTTTTCAACCTTCCAAGAACTCAAAAAACTCATCCGCCCATATGGACCACCACCAAAAGATGTCAAGGATTTGGAAAGTTAAATTTATAAGTTCATAAGTCATAGGAGCAGAACTCGGAGTTGAATTAAATCATAGGAGCAGAATGAGCCCATTAAGTCTACTACGCCACTCAATCTAGGTTGACCTATCTTTCCCTCTCAACCCCATTCTCCTGTTCTCCTCGTAACATATTGACAACCTTACTAATCCAGATACTGTCAATCTCCACCTTAAGAATTCCCAATGACGGCCTCCACAGCCGTCTGTGGCAATAAATTCCACAGATTCACCATTCTCTTGCTAAAGAAATTACTTCTCTTCATACGTATATCCTTTTATACTGAGATTGTGCATTCTGGTCCTAGGCTCTCTCACAAATGGAAAAAACCTCTCCACATCCACTCTATCCAGGACTTTCATTAATTGGTAAGATATAATCAATTTCTACTTGGCACTGTTAAATATCTGAAGAAGAAGATGCAAATTAATAATCTAAGCTTCAAAGAAGTGTTGAGTGAATGGGGCACAAAAGGAACAATGGTTGGCATGGATATCACAAACCAAGTACTATGCGACTTTATGGCTCTAGAACTCTGAGTAGCTCCATTTATTGATCTCTGGGAAAGAATGCAAATAATTCAAACAGCTGGAAATCTTAATCTATCATTGTTCTGTACTGTCCTCTCCGTGGTCTCCAGTGAGGTAGATAGTAGCTTAGGATGCTCTCTAGTTGTTGATAGGATTGTTCAGTTCCGTGATAACAGCTGGGAAGAAACTGTCCCTGAATCTGGAGTTGTGCATTTTCACACCTCTTGCCTGATGGGAGAGGGGAGAAGAGGGAGTGACCGGAGTGAGACTCATCTTTGAGGCAGTGTGAGGTGCAAATGGGGTGAATGGAAGGGAGGTTGGTTTGTGTGATGGTCTGGACTGCAATTCTCTGCAATTTCCTGCTGTCTTGGATGGAGTTGTTCCCAAACCATGCTGTGATGCACCCCGATAACATGCTTTCCATGGCACGTCTGTAGAAGTTGGTGTGAGTGGTTAAGGATATGTCAAACATCCAAAGCCTTCTCAGGAAGTAGAGGCGTCGGTGTGCTTTCTTGGCCTTTGCTTCGATGTGCGTGGTGTTGGACAAGTTGCTGGTGATATTTTCTCCGAAGCACTTTCAACCATCTCTACTTCAATGATATTGGGGTATGTGGACCGCTTCACTTCCTGAAGTCCATCACTATCTTCTTTGTCTTGCTGACATTGAGAGAAAGGTTGTTGTCTCAACACCGGGTCACGAGCTTCTCTTGTTCCTGTACTCCGTCTCGTTTTTATAGAAACACAGAAAAAGGAGTAGGCTATTCGGTCCTTCGAGCCAGCACCGCCATTCAACATGATCATGGCTGATCATCTAAAATCAGTACCCCATTTCAGCTTTATCCCCATATCCCTTGATTCCTTTATTGCTCAGAGCTAAATCTACTCTCTCTTGAAAACATTCAGTGAATTTGCCTCCACTGCCTTGGAGTCACTGGCACAGAATTCCACAGATTCACAACTCTCTGGGTGAAAAAACTTATCCTCGTCTCAGTTCTAAATGACCTACCCCTTATTCTTAAACTGTGACCCCTGGTTCTGGCCTTTTGTCTGCATCTAGCCTGTCCAATCCTTTAAACATTTTAAATGTTTCAATAAGACCTCCTCTTATCCTTCTAAATTCCAATGAATACAGGCCCAGTCGACCCATTCTTTCAACATATGTCAGTCCCGCCATCCCGGGAATTAACCTGGTGAACCTATGCTGCATTCGCTCAATAGCAACAATGTCCTTCCTCAAATTAGGAGACCAAAATTGCACACAAATCTCCAAGTGTGGTCTCACCAGGGCCTTGTACAACTGCAGTAGGACCTCCTTGCTCCTAAACTCAAATCCTCTCGCAATGAAGGCCAACATGCCATTAGCTTTCTTCACTGCCTGCTGTACCTGCATGCTTACTTTCAGTGACTGATGCACAAGAACACCCAGGTCTCGTTGCACCTCCCCTTTTCCTAATCTGTCACTATTCAGATAATAATGTGTCTTCCTGTTCTTGCCACCAAAGTGGATAACCTCACTTTTATCCACATTGCATCCACATACTGCATCTGCCCACTCACCCAACCTGTCCAAGTCACTCTGCAGCCTCATAGCATCCTCATCGCAGCTCACACTGCCACCCAGCTTTGTGTCATCCGCAAACTTGGAGATGTCACATTTAATTGCCTTGTCTAAATCGTTAATATATATTGTAAATAACTGGGGTCCAGCACCGAGCCTTGCCGCACCCCACTAGTCACTGCCTGCCATTCTGAAAATGACCCTTTAATTCCTACTCTTTGCTTCCTGTCTGCCAACCAGTTCTCTATCCATGTCAATACCCTACCCCCAATACCATGTGCTCTAATTTTGTACACTAATCTCTTGTGTGGGACCTTGTCAAAGGCTTTTTGAAAGTCCAGATACTCCACATCCACTGGCTCTCCCTTATCCATTCTATTTGTTACATCCTCGAAAAATTCCAGAAGATTAGTCAAGCATGAATTCCCCTTTATAAATCCATGCTGACTTTGACCGATCCTGCCACTGCTTTCCAAATGTGCTGCAATAACATCTTTAATAATTGACTCAAGCATCTTCCCCATGACTGATGTAAGGCTAAATGGTCTATAATTCCCGTTTTCTATCTCCCACCTTGCTTAAAAAGTGGAGTTACATTGGCTACCCTCCAGTCCACAGGAACTAATCCAGAGTCGAGAGAACATTGGAAAATAATCATCAATGCATCCACGATTTCTAGGGGCCACCTCCTTGAGTACCCTGGGATGCAGACCATCATGCCCTGGGGATTCATCAGCCTTCAGTCCCAACAGTTTACCTAACACCATTTCCTGACTAATGCTGATTCCCTTCAGTTCCTCCCTCCCACTGGATTCTCGGTCTCCCAGTATTTCTTGGAGATTGTTTGTATCTTCCTCAGTGAAGACAGAACAAAAGTACTCGTTTAACTGTTCTGCCATTTCCTGTTTCCCATTATAAATTCACCTGTCTCTGATTATAAGGGGCCTACATTTGTCTTCACTAATCTTTTCCTTTTTACATATCTAAAAAAACTTTTAGAGTCAGTTTTTATATTCACCACAAGCTTTCTTTCATGCTCTTTTATCTCTCCTCTTAATTAACCCCTTTGACCTCCTCTGAGTTCTAAATTTCTCCCAGTCCTCCCATTTGCTGATTCCTCTGGACAATTTATATGCCTCTTCCTTGGATTTAACAATATCCTTAATTTCCCTTGTTAGCCACGGTTGAGCCTCCTTCCCCGTTTTATTTTTTTGCCAGACAGGAATGAACATATTTTGGAGTTCATCCATGTGGTCTTTAAATCTTTTTCTTTGCATCTCCACCGTCAACCCTTTAAGTAAAATTTGACAGTCTATACTAGCCAATTCCCATCTCATACCTTCAAAGTCTTGTTTCTTTAAGTCTCTGAATTAACCGTGTCACTCTCCATCCTAATGCAGAATTCCACCATATTATGGTCGCCGTCGCCCAAGCCTATTAGCACAACAAGATCGCTAACTAATCCTTCATCGTTACACAATACCCAGTCTAGGATGGCCTGCCCTCTGGTCGGTTTGGTTTATTTGATATCCGGCCCACAACAGTGGTGTTGTCCGCAAGAAATTGTAGATTAAACTGGATTAATACTTGGCTGCATAGTCGTGGGTGTACAAGGGGTAAAGAAGGGGGTTGAGAATGTATCTTTGCGAGGCCCCAGAACTGAAGATTATCATAGAGGATGAGTTGTCCCCTATCCTCACAGATTGTGCTCTATTTGTCAGGAAGTTGAGGATACAGTTGCAGAGATGAGTGCTGACACCAAGCTTCACAAGTTTGGTGATGAGCTGGATAGGATAATTGTGCTAAAACCAGAGCTGTAGTCTATGTAGAGTCTGATGTAGATCTCTCGCTTATCCAGGTGTTCCAAGGATGAGTTTAGGGCCAGGAGATGGCATCGTTCATGGACCTATTGTGGTAGTAGGTGAACTGCAGTGGGTCAAGGTTGCTTGGTAGACTAGAGTTACTGTGTTCCACAAATAGCCCCTTAAAGCATTTCATGATGTTGGGTGTCAAGGCTGCAGGACAGTAGTCGTTAAGGCATAAGATCTTGCTATATCAACATTTAATATACTTATTCTGACTTTATATTTACTATAATACCATTTAAAAGACACAACAGGTACATGTATCAGAAAGGTTTAGAGGGGTATAGGTCAAATGTGGGCAGATGGTACGAAGGGCCATCTTGCTTGGCATGGGCAAGTTGGGCCGAAGGGCCTGTTGCTATGCTGTACGACTATCATTCTAAATGGAATTAATGTTTAAGGATGACAACCTTCCATCGGAATTTAAATATACATAAACTTTTAAGTGATGTTTGCTGGAAGTAGAGACACATAACATCAACATTAGTAGCATTACTGACCGTATAATACTTTCCCTAGAAAACTCCACCCAGTTAAAAAAAGGGAAATTATGTTTGCTGAACCAAGAAAGAAAGTGCAGATAACAAAAGAACATCCTCTTCTCCACCCCCTCACCTGTATACACCTATCACTTTCCAGGTCATTTGTCTCCCCCTCTTTCCCTTTCCCCCTGTCCCCTTCCACCTACAATATATCCATCCCTCCAGCTTTGCAATTCCTTATCTGACACCCTTTTGTCTCCTTTTCACCTCCAGCTTGTTATGTATTGCCCAGAACAACTAAAGGGCCTGTCCCACCAGCATGCAACTCTATGCGATGAGCGCGATTTAACGTGGTCGCTTGAGCCGTCCGGCGTGGCGGGGCCAGTCCCACTTCGATCGCCGGAGCCGTGCGGAATTGTGCGGAGTTTGTCCAGACATCGCGCAGGGCTCCAAAAAACTGACCATGTTCAAAAATTCCATGCGGCAACGACTTGTCGACTCGCAGTCGCCTTGACGCATTACACACCGCCTCGACGTCGTGCCTCCGTGACCCTCTCTGTAGGTGCCTCCGTGACGCTCTATTTGTGTGGCTCCGTGGCCCTCTCTGTGTGTGCCTCTGTGCCCCTCTCTGTGTGCCCCTCTCTGTCCTGGCGAACTTACCTTTAAGACTTTGCTCCAAGTTCGCCTCACTTTGCGCCGCGTTGCGCCACTCACCCGACCTCCGCGCGGCCCTCGCTGCCAGTTTGGTCGCGCTTGCCGCATGCAGGCGCATGCTGTTGGGAACGGCCCTGTACAGGGATCACCCGACCTCCGCGCGGCCCCCGCTTCTAGTTTGATCGCGCTCATCGCATGGAGTCGGATGCTGGTAGGACAGGCCCTTTACGAGGAAATTAAACAGTAATTAGCTTTGAACATGGTACATCGCCCTAACTTACCGAAAATGGCTGCAGCCTACCAAACTTTGTGCCGGCCAAGTCCCATACAAGTCCCGCGTCAACCTACTCTGATAGGACCGAGTTCCCAATCTACCACGCACTCACACACCCGTGACGTCCCACAGCCACTCACTTACTCCACCATCTGACAATCACTCCCCTGTATCCACCTATCACTCGCCAGGCTTTGTCCCTTTCCCCACCTCTCATTTTCAGCTTTCTCCCCCGACTCCATCTCTCTGAATAGTCCCAACCCGAAACATCGTCTGTCCATTCCCTCCACAGATCCTGCCTGACCTGCTGAGTTCCTCACGCACTTTGTGTTTTACTCGATGTTCAGCACCTGCAGTTTCTTGCGCCTCCTTCTTAATAATATCTATATCCTTTTTTTCAGACTTTACTATCATTTAACAAATACCAATGCAGTGAAGAAATTCCTAAGTATAGAAACTGACCCCATCCCTAAGCCTGTTATATTAGAAGTATGTCGTCTGGTACATAATCGTATAATTGAACATTAAAGGAAACAGTATGTGGTTACATAAAAGTTTTATGAGAAGTTTATTAATTTTTACACTAAAAATAAAAAGCATGTTCTCCCATGTTCTTCAGAAAATATTTCCTGTGGTGACTGCATGTGTTTTTAATAGTGGAATTGGGATTTTTACTCATTCAGATTTCCTCCTGTTTTGAGTCGACCAGGTAATGTCCATTCCCTGTCCAGTCCACCTACATCCTCACATGCTCTCTGACATTTCAAGGACCTCCAGACGCCTTTGGCAGGGGCTACAGACTATAACTAGGGAGGTCCACTGCTGGGGATGTGCACATATTCTCGGTGTCCGAGCACGACGTGAGGAGGGCTCTGACGCGTGTGAACATGAGGAATGCTGTAGGCCCAGATTGTATATCTGGACGCGTACCAAAGTCTTGTGTTAATCAGCTTGCTCCAGTGTTCACCACAATATTCAACCTCTCCCTGGCCAAGTGCATTGTCCCTGCCTGCTTCAAAAGATCCACCATTGTACCAGTGCCAAAGAATGCCTCTCCAGCCTGCTTGAATGACTACTGACCGGTGGCCCTCACCTCGGTAGTCATGAAATGCTTCGAGAGGCTGATCAAGAACCACATCTGCGCCTTCCTCCCTCGTATCATGGACCCGCTGCAGTTTGCATACCGTCCAAACAGATCCACGGATGATGCGGTCGCCCAGATTCTGCACACCACTCTCTCTCACCATGACAGCCAGAAGGGGGGCTATGTGAGGATGCTGACTTTCCGGTGGGTGGCGCTGACTTTCCAACCGCGGGCGGCGCTGACTTTAACATTGCGGAGCCCTGGGATCTGTTTCCGAGGTCGCCAGCGTGAATCTCTGCCCAATTCGCCGTGTGGACTGCGGAAGCCGCTGTCTCCTGTAGGAAGCGGCCGATTTGGAGGCCCTGGGCCGCTAAGAGTGTTCTTCCATTTGAGGGCCTGAAACATCGGGCCCATAGCAGAGACTGGCCCCGACCACAGGTGAACAGAAGAAGAGGACTGAACTTTGGTGCCTTCCCTCACAGTGGGAAACGTTGATTTCGCTGTGTGGAGATGTTTTTTATGTTTTATGTTAAATTCTAAAGTGTTGTGTTTATCTTATTTGTGTGCTGCATGGTAACTCAAATTTCACTGCACCAATTGGTGTATGTGACAATAAATGTCCTTTGTCCTTCATCCTTTTGTTCATTGATTTCAGTTCAGCTTTCAATACCATAGTCCCCACCAGACTTGCTGATAAGCTGATAGAACTGGGGATGAACACTCCCCTGTGTGCTTGGGTCCTGGCCTTTTTCACCGCCAGGCCCCAGGTGGTCAAGATGGGGAGACATACCTCAAACCCCCTCGCCCTGAACACAGGATCACCCCCAGGGTTGCATCCTTAGCCCCCTTCTGTACTCCCTGTACACATATGAAAGTGTGGCCAGGTTCAGCTCCAACTCCATCATCAAGTTTGCTGATGACACACTGTTGGTGGGCCTGATCTCTGATAACGATGAGAAGGCCTACCGGGAGGAAGTGGCTGATCTGGCACTCTGGTGTCAGGACAACAGCCTCCTCTTGAATGTCACAAAAACTAAGGAGCTGATTGTGGACTTTAGAAGGGCTCAACATCCGAGGATGTACACGCCACTGGGGATAAATGGGACTACTGTGGATAGGGTGAGCAGCTTCAAATATCTGGGAGTACACATCACAGAGGATCTGACATGGACATCACACGCTGCCGCACTGGTGAGAAAGGCAAGGCAGCACCTTTACCACCTCAGCAGCTGAGGAAATTCAGAGTCTCTCTGACGATCCTTCAGTGCTTCTACTCTGGGGCTGTAGAAAGCATCTTGTCCGCCAACATTTTAATCTGGTTTGTGAACAGCTCTGCCCAGGACAGGAAGGCTCTGCAGAGAGTAGTGAGTTCGGCCGAACGCACTATGGGAACTACACTCACCGCCCTGCAGGACCTGTACACCAGGAGGTGCAGATCCAGAGCCAGCAACATAATGAGGGTCCCCAGCAATGGACTGTTCCAGCTGCCACGGTCAGGCAAACACTTCCGCTGTCACGCTGTGAAAACAGAGAGGATGAGACGGAGTTTCTTCCCACAGGCCATCAGGACTGTAAACTCTTATTTCACCAGGGACTAATTTACTGTTGTGTTGTGTCTATTTTTAATTTTTTTTTCTAAAATGTTAATAGTGGTTCTGTTCTATTCTGTTGGTTTTTGTTTTTTGCACAATCCGCAGGCATTGCCACTTTCATTTCACTGCACATCTTGTATGTGTATGTGACAAATAAAGTTGACTTCCTCGACTCCCACCGTCTCATCTTCACCATGGATGTCCAGTCCCACTACATCTCCACCCGCACCAAGAAATTCACAAGGCCCTCTGTTCCTTCTTAGAACAGAGACCCAACGAGTTTCCCTCTACTAACACTCTCCTCCACCTGGTGGAACGTCCTCACCCTCAACAACTTCTCTTGACTCCGCTCACTTTCTCCAAGTTAAAGGTGTGGCCATGGGCATTGGCATGACCCCAGCTATGCCTGCCTTTGTGTTGGGTATGTCGAACCATCCTTGTTCCACGCATACTCTGTCACTGTCCCTCAACACTTTAACCTCTACATCGACGACTGCATCGGGGCTGCATCCTGCACCCGTGCAGAACTCGTTGATTTTATTAACATTACCACTAACTTCCACCCTGCCCTCAAATTCACCTGGACTATCTCTGATACCTCTCTCTCCTTTCTTGATCTCCCAGTCTGCATCACAAGGGACAGAGTATCGACTAACGTCTACGACAAGCCATTAACTCCCACAGTTATCTGGACTACACTTACTCCCATCCTGCCTCTTTCTCAATCTCTGCCGAACCTGCTCCCAAGATTAGGCTTTCCACTTGACCCCAAACATCAGCTGTTCATTCCCTCCACAGATGCTGCCTGACCCGCCTGAGTTCCTCCTGCACTTTGTTTCACTTTAGTTTAGAGATACAGCATGGAAACAGATCCTTTGGCCCACCAAGTCCATGCCGGCCATCGATCACCCATTCACACTAGTTCTATGTCATTCCCCCATCCTACACACTGGGGGAAATTTACAAAGGCACATTAACCTACAAATCCACACGTCTTCGGGTGTTGGAGAAAGCCAGAGCACCCAAAAGAAACCCATGCAGTCACAGGGAGAACATGCAAACTCCACACAGACAGCACCCGAGGTCAGGATTGAATAAGATTGTTTCTGGTGCTGTAAGGCAGTACAGCACAGGAACAGGCCCTCCAGCCCACAATGTTTGTGCTGAACATGATGCCAAGATAAACTAATCACATCTGCCTGCACCTGATTCATACCCCTCCACTTCCTGTGTATCAATGTACCTACCTAAAAGCCTCCTAAACATCCCTAGTGTATCTGCCTCCACCACCACTCTTGGTAACACATTGCAGGCACCTACCACTCTCTGTGTCAAAACACCTGCCCCACACCACACTTTTAAACCTTGCCCCTTTCACCTTAAAGCTGTCCCCTCTCGTCTTTGATATTTCCACCCTGGGAAAAAGGTTCTGACTGCCTACCCTTTCTATGCCTCTCATAATTGTATACACTGCTATCAAGTGTCTCTTCAATGTCCAATGCTTCAGAAAAAAATAGAAGTCTGTCCAACCTCTCTCTGTGGCTAAAACTCCCTAATCCAGGTATCATTCTGGTAAACCTCCAATGCACCCTCTCCAAAGCCTCCACATCCTTCCTGTAATTGGATGAGCAGAACTGCATGCAATACTCCAAACACAGCCTAACCAAAGGTCTTATAAAGCTGCATTGTGACTTTATGACTCTTATACTTAATGTCCCAGTCTATGAAGGCAAGCACACCTTCTGTATCTACATGTGCGGCCATTTCAGGGAGCTCTCACCTTAAAGCTACGCAAAGCCCTCTGGTCTTTGACATTTTGGTGTCAAACTATAAGAAGATAGACATAAAGTGCTGGAATAACACAGCGGGTCAGGCAACAGCTCTGGAAAAAAAGGATGGGTGATTTTTCCGGTCAGAACCCTTGTTTGTAAGTGGGAGGGAGGCTGGAGGTAGGAAAAGACCATAACAAATCAGGGCTGGCAACAGATGACCAGGAAAGGGTGGAGCCCACAATGGTTCATTGTTGGGTGGGGTTGAGGTGAACACGAAGAGATACGGGGGAACCATAACTTATCTATTCTGAGAAATCCCTTTCAGTTATTATGACTGAGAGCAGACATCAGGGTGTCTTAAATTTAATTGGAGACAGAAAATTTGGCAAACTCGGCTTGAAATGTAACTGTTGCAGTTATATCTTTAGCCAGTAGAGGGAGATAGTTTCAAGCTGTTGCAAGATCACACAGCTAAAGAGTTTCGACCGAAAAAATGAAATGGACTGCAAATGTAACCCACTGAAATAATCATTGCAAATGTTTCACGGTGTGTATTTTTAACAGCTGTAAGCGCTCATGTTGCTTCGCAGAAGCGAAACCTTGAACAATGCAAAATAAAAATCCAAGACTTAGTGTAAATAGTTTTACAATCAACAAAAAGTCACAATCCAAACTTTCTTCCCGCACTACGTTTGCAACTGGTCCCCGACTAGTCTGAAGAAGGGTCTCGACCCGAAACGTCGCCTATCTCCTTCGCTCCTTAGATGCTGCTGCACCCGCTGAGTTTCTCCAGCTTTTTGTGTAACCCACGTTTGCAACAATGCTGGCTGATAAGTAAAAATAAACCAGAGTCTACTTAAAAGACACAATGTGCCGGAGGCAGCATCTGTGGAGGGAATGGGCACACGATGTTTCGTGTCGAGACCCTACTTTAGACATTTTGCATAATATTCTTTGCAGAATATTGTTTAACCATTTCTTTTCACCTTTTATTTTAGACGGTTTTATTTTGGTTTTAGACATGAATCCCATAATAAAGGTAGAGGATAAGGAACTAATTGCAGGTGATGGTTTACACAAAGTGTTGGAGTAACTCAGCGGGTCGGGCAGCATCTCTGAAGCACATAGATATGGGCGTCGTTTGGAGTCGGGACCCTTCTTCAATCTCCATAATAAAGTATGGAAACATGGAAAATAGGTGCAGGAGGAGGCCATTCGGCCCTTGGAGTACCTGAAATGAAGCAACTTCACAACAGCTCGGATACAAGTCTGGGGAAATGACCCTGGTTGGTTCAAATCTAATCTTTGTCAGAGTTAAGTCTAATGCAGGATCTTAATCAGCAGTTGTCCATTCGGCGAAATGAACCCGGTGAGTTCACAACTCGCGCTTTTTCCAAGCAGATTCTGGTTTATGTGAATCGGTACCCACGCACCTTCTCATGAGTTGTAGACACAGGGAAATGTGGATAGTGTCACCTTGAGCACAACACACAGCGGCAACTACGGTTCCCTGTGCGCGATGAACTCCTCCAACACCTTGCCTTGTGTTTTAACAGTGGGAGGGAATGGGAAAGCTGCTGGTTAGTTAGACGGCGGAGGTTCGAGGGTAATAACTGTGCCTGATCTCCGTCATCTCCCCGCTCGTTGACTGGGCGTTGTGTTGTGTCGTGTCGGTCAAAGACGATCCCCCTCCCAGATCAACCCTCCCCATAAAAGCCTCTGCTAGATCGGGGACAGCCCCACTTCAGAGCAGCGAGGCTCACACGGCAGCCAGAGATGAAGCTCCTCTTTGTAGCCGTATCCAGCTTCTTCGTATTCACATCCTTGGACCAAGCAGATTCATCTTACTATGACAAAATAGTCATCCACAGCCGCATCAGAGCGAAGGACAAGGGGTAAGAAAGAACCACATTTCACCTGAAAATTAAAGGAGGCACGGACTGACCGAGAACTCTCCGCCGCTTGCGTTAAACTAACTTAAAAACGTTAAAATTAACTTTGCGAAAACACAAAGTGCTGGAGGCACTCAGCGGGTCAGGCAACCTCTGTGGAGGGAATGGGAATGAGATAATGTTTACTAGTGTGGAGACCCTTCTGCAGGTTGATTTTGAAATGTCCCTATCTGAAGAAGAGTCCCGACCCCTAAATATTCGTCTGTCCATTCCCTCCACGGATGCTGCCTGACCCGCTGAGTTCCTCCAGCACTTTGTCTTATGCTCGAGATTCTAGCATCTGCAGTTCCTTGTGTCTGTATTGAAAGATGAAAGACTGTAAGGACAGGGACGGGGAACTGCAGGTGTTGTAGTTCATGTTGTCATCATTGTGTCTTCAAATGTGCTTTCCTGGCTGTTTCGTTAAAGTTTTTGAGATCGATCCTGCGGGTGGTTTGTCCGATCCGTTCATCTCTCGCTTCCAGTTCATATTTTCGTTTATTTCCCCCTTTCTATTTGCAGACCGAACGTGTGCGCCCTTCAACAAGTGGTCGGGACTAAAAAGAAATATTTCAGCACATGTAGAAACTGGCATCAGAAGTCCATCTGCAACAAGAAAGCGTGAGTTTGTTGCAAACATACCAGCAAATACATTCACAACAGGAAGCCTTCCATTCCCCAGAGTACAACTTCCTCACGCAGACAGTGAATGGGACGAGCTGAGGGGGAGGTTGTCGATGCAGGTACTTGAGTAAGGGAGTCGAGCACCAGAGGACATGGCTTTAAGGTGAGGGGGGGGGGGGGGGGGGGGGAGATTTAATAAGAACCCGAAGGTAACTGTTACCCAAATAGGTGATGGGTGGATGGGACGAGCTGCCAGAGGAGGTAGTTGAGGTAGGGACTATCGCAACGTGTAAGCAGCGTTTAGATTGGACAGGTTTGGAGGGATATGGGGCAAACGCAGGCAGGTGGGTCTTGAGTAGATGGGGCATATTAGTTAGTGTGGACAAGTTGAGTCAAAGGGTCCGTTTCCACCCTGTATGACACTTAAAAAAAAAAACCTGCTGGAAATTCAGAATTGGTCGCTGCGGTTCTAAAACAAGCAGGTACTGAAGTGTTAAAACGCACACCCACAGATTCAGGAACAGTTTCTTCCCAGCTGTTATCAGGCAACGGAGCCATCCTATCACTAACCGGAGAGTGCTCCTGACCTCCCATCTATCTCAGTGGAGACCCTCCAACTATCCGACTGTACTAGACTTTATCTTGCACAAAACCTTATCCCTTTTATCCCGTATCTGTGCACCGTGGATGGCTTGATTGTAAGCATGTATATTCATTCCGCTGACTGGACAGCACACACCAAAAGCCTTTCACTCTACCTCGGTACAGGTGATAATAAACTAAACTAAACTAATCTAAAGCAAGACAGATTCTTCATATTTATTAACCCATTCAGTCCATTACAAAAATATCAACAATAAATCCTGGCAGTGGAGGAGTCCCAAGACAGAAATGTCAGTATGGGAATGGGAAGAAGGGTTAAGGGCCTGTCCCGCTTACGCAACCTTTACAGGCGACTGCTGGCACCCGTGATAGGTCGCCGAAATGTTCAACATGTTGAAAATTCAGCGGCAGCCAGAAAGACGCTACCACTCTTTGCAGACCTCTTACGACCATAGGAGACCTCTCACGACCATACAGCCTGTTTGGTCATGTTGGTTGGTGTGGGGAACTTAGGCTGAAGGGCCTCTTTCCATGCTGTGACTATGATTATGATTCTGTTGATGGGCCTGATGTTCAAAAATAAAATGATGGACACACAGAATTTCTTCTGTGGCTTTTTAAATGAATTCATATGTTTTGCAATCATGTGGTCGAAACTCAAGAATGGAAAAGGTTCAGAGGGATATGGGCCGAACATGGGCAGGTGGGACTAGTATATATGGGGCATCTTAGTCAGCATGGTTGAATTGGGCTGAAGGGCCTGTTATCCTATTATCCCAAGAATGGGTTAGACTTTACTTTAGAGATACAGTGCAGAAACAGGCCCTTGTGCCCAATGAGTCCGCGCCAACCAGCGATCACCCATGCACTAACACTATCCTACACACTAAGGATAAGTTACAATTTTACAAAAGCCAATTAAACTGCAAACTTGTGCATCTTTGGAGTGTGGGAGGAAACCGAAGGAACTGGAGAAAACCCACACGATCACAAGAACGTACAAACTCCGTACAAACGTACAGACAGCACCCGTAGTCAGATTTGAACCAGTGTCTCTGGCGCTGTGAGGCAGCAACTCTACTGCTGTGCTATTGTGCCGTTCCTAACCGTTGGGGTTCATCCAAGGGTTGCATCTGTTAGGATTGGTAGCCAAAAAATAATAGTCAACTATAGTCAACTATAATTATCTTTAGCACAGCCTTGCTTTGAATGGGCTAAAATGGATTGAAGGTGGAAAATATGAACTCAGTTCGAAATACTTTAAACTAAGGTGGTGGGTGCATGGAACAAGCTGCCAGAGGAGGTAGCTGATGCAGGTACTATAATAATATTTAAAAGAGACTTGGACAGGTTCATGGATAGGAAACATTTAGAGAACCATTTAGGGCCAAATGCGGGCAGCTGGAACTAGTGTAGATGAAGCAGCTTGGTCGGCATGGGCAAGTTGGGCTGAATGGCCGGTATCTGTGCTGTATGACTCTATTACTATTGGAAGCATTGAGTCCTAGGGTAGTGGGTATATGGAATGAAATATCAGAGAAGGTAGTTGAGGCGGGTACTTTAGGTTCAGTTTAGTTTATTGCCACATGTACTAACGTAAATGAGAAGCTTTCGTTGCGTGCTAACCAGTCAGTGGAAAGACAATATATGATTACAATCGAGCCATTCGGAGTGTACAGATACATGATAAAGGAATAACGTTTAGTGCAAGATAAAGCCAGTAAAGTACGATCAAAGACAGTCGAGGGTCCCCAATAAGGTGGATAGTAATTCAGGACTGCTCTCTAGTTGTGGAGGGAGGTTGGTTTGCGTGATGGTTTGGGCTGTGTCCACAATTCGCTGCAATTTATTGCGCTCTTGAATGGTGTTGTTCCCAAACCAGGCTGTGATTCATCCTGATAAAATGCTTTCCATAGCGTATCTGTAGAAGTTGCAGAGAGTGGTTGGGGACTTCCTAAGCCTTCTAAGGAAGTTGAGGCGCGGTGTGCTTTCTTGGCCGTTGCTTCAATATGGGTGGTACAGGAGAAGTTGTTGATAATATTTACTCTTAGGAATTTCTACTTCAGCACTGTCAATGTAACCTGGGGTATGCGTTTTCTTCCTGAAGTCGATCACTATCTCCTTTGTCTTGCTGACATTGAGAGAAAGGTTGTTGTCTCGACAAGAGGATCTCAATCTCCTTCCTGTACTCCATCCCGTCATTATTTGATATCTGGTCCACAATGGTGGTGTTATATTTAAAAGGCACTTGGACAGGTACATCGGCTTGGACATCGGCTCTGACCTCCCCACCATCGAAGGGATCTATTGCAGCCGCTGCCTCAAAAAGGCTGCCAACATCATCAAGGACCCACACCATCCTGGCCACACACTCATCTCTCTGCTGTCATCAGGTAGAAGGTACAGGAGCCTGAAATCTGGTACATCCAGGTTCAGGAACAGATACTTCCCCACAGTCATCAGGCTATTAAACTTGTCATCAAACAAACTCTGAACTATAACAACCTATTGCACTTTATCTGTTTATTTATGAGTGTATATATATGGTCTATGCTATATAGACACACTGAACTGTTCTGTATTATGCTTAATACTCTGCTGTGCTGCAGCCTCAAGAATGTCATTGCCCTATCTGGGACACATGACAATAAACTCTCTTGTCTTGACTTGGCTCTTTAGGCAGAAGGTGGTTTATCTGTGGACTTCTTTGCCACAGAAGGCTGTAGAGGCTGACAGTGGGTATTTTTAAGGCAGAGATGGATAGACTTTAGATTAGTACAGGTGTCCGAGGTTATGAGGTGAAGGAAGAAGAATGAGGTTAGGAGGGAGAGATAGATCAGCCATGATTGAATGGCGGTGTAGACTTGATGGGCCAAATGGCTTAATTCTACTCCTATCACCTATGACCGTATGGCCAAGGGGCATGTTTACGTGCTATATTACTCTATTGCTCTAGTCAGTGTGGAAGAGACTGGCGTGGAGGGGTTTTCTATTACTGATGTTCCCAGTAAATGGGAGAAGTGTGTGTGCAATGGCTAGCAGAGCTCTTGGTTTGAGACTGCGTGGAGTTTGTAAGAATGCATGGGTTTCCCACTGCCACTCCGGTCTCTTCCCACGTTCCAAACATGGAGGTGGCGATAAGTTAATTGGCCTCCGTAAATTCCCCAGTGTGGGTGTGGGATTGATCAGGGAATTGATGAAGATGACTCACGCAAACCTCCACAGATGCTCCGTAGAAAGCATACTGTCAAGATGCATCACAGCTTTGTTTGGCAACAGCTCTCCCCAAGAAATTGCAGAGAGTTGTGGACGTAGACCAGTCCATCAGATAGACTAGATGCCCCACCAGTGACTCCATCTACACGTCACACTGCCTCGGGAAAGCAGCCAACATAATCAAAGACGTGTCTCACCCCCGTCATTCCTTCTACTCCCTACAGAAGTTTGAAAGCGCACCATCAGACTCAGAAACAGGTTCTTCCCCTCTGTTATCAGGGTTCTGAATGATTCTTCCATAAGCTAGGCTACTGTCCGATTCACCTCTACCCCATTGCGGATATTGGACTTTGTGGAACTGATGCGCTACAATGCTGAGAACTATATTCTGCACTCTGTATCTTCCCCTTTGCTCTACCTATTGTACTTGAGTTTGACTTGATTGTATTTATGTATAGTGTTATCTCGTTTGATTGGATAAAATGCAAAACAAAGCTTTTCACTGCACATCGGTACAGGTGACAATAATAATCCTAAACCTAAAAATGTGGAGAGACGAGGCGATGGGGAGAATTAATGTGCAAAGTGATTGTCCAGAGAACTATCAGAGTCTAAATTGGCCAAAATGGTCACATTCTATGTCTTAAGAAAATACATAAAAGAGGGAAAAAGTGACCGATGGATCTAGCAAATTTATGTAATAGATATAATAGAAAAATGATCGACGAAATCAATAGTGTCCATCAAAATACCTCAATCACCATCTCTGGCAGCGTGTTCCAGTCTCCCATCTCCCTCTGTGTAAAAAAACCTGCCCCGCACATCTCCTTTAAGCTTAAGGAAGACACAAAATACTGGAGTAACTCAGCGGGTGAGGCAGCATCTCTGAAGAGAAGGAATGGGCGAGGTTTCGGGTCAAGACCCTTCCTCAGACTGATGAAGCTTTATCCCTCTCACCTTAAAGCGCTGCCCTCGGCTATTTGACATTTTCACCCTGGCAAAGAGGATTTGACTGTCTGCCCTCTTTATGCCTCTCATTATTTTATATATTTTTAGCAGCCTCTGACTTTCCAGAGAAAACAATCCAAGTCTGTCCAACATCTCCCTGTAGCTAATAGCCCCTAATCCAGGCATAATTCTGGTAAAGTATATGGGACGGAATGGCAGATGCTAGTTTAAACCAAAGATAGACACAAAAAGTTGGAATACCTCAGCAGGTAAGACAGCATCTCTGGAGAAAAGGAAGGGGGGATGTTCAGACTGAAGAAGGGCCTCGCCTGAAACATCACCTATGCTTTTCTCCAGATATACTGACTGACCTGCCGAGTTACTACAGCTTTTTGTGCCTGTCATTCTGGTAAATCTCCGCTGGACCTCGCCAAAGTTTAAACTATACGAAATAATGAATTTTCAATGTGTTAAAATAGTTAGACATCTCAGCAACAGCAGTCGTAATATAATTGGGTTTAAAATAACTTTGGAGAGGATCAAAGAAAATTAAATCGTGAAAATATCTGCAAGTGGAGCAAATGATTGGTGTAATGGGTCCAACACAGATGCCCTGGAAACACAGAGTGGCGAAAAGTAAAGCAAATTAAGCAATGGCAAGCCTTCAAGGTGCAAGCTGTGTGGTTCAAACCATCCGGTGGAAACAATGAGTGATCAAAGTTGTAGCTCTGTGGGTGACAAAAGTAATGGAATAAAACAGATCAATGAGAGGGGGGGGGGGGAGAGGAGGCAAAGGAGAACACACAGGGGGAGAGAGGCAGAGAAAGAGGAGTGAGAGCGGGAGAGAGAAAGGGAGGTGAGGAGAGAAAGGACAGAGAAGAAAGGGAGGAAGGGGGGAGAGAACAAAAGAGGGTGAGAGGGGGAGGACGAGAGGAGAGGGGGAGAATGGATAAGATAGCATGAGAGGAGAGGGGGAGAGTGGATAAGATAGCATGAGAGGAGAGGGGGAGAGTGGATAAGATGGCATGAGGGGGAGAGTGGATAAGATGGCATGAGAGGGAGAGGGGGAGAGTGGATAAGATGGCGTGAGAGGGAGAGGGAGAGAGAGACCTGTTAACTACAGGTTAGTATGTTTTGCATGAATCGTATTGGTGAAACTTGAGAAGGACATTCTTGCCATACAGGGAGTACAGAGAATCACCAGACTCATTCCTGGGATGGCAGGACTTTCATATGAAGAAAGACTGGATAGACTCGGCTTGTACTCGCTAGAATTTAGAAGATTGAGGGGGGATCTTATAGAAACTTACAACATTTTTAAGGGGTTGGACAGGCTAGATGCAGGAAGATTGTTCCCGATGTTGGGGAAGTCCAGAACAAGGTGTCACAGTTTAAGGATAAGGGGGACATTTTCACACAAAGAGTGGTGAATCTGTGGAATTCTCTGCCACAGAAAGTAGTTGAGGCCAGTTCATTGGCTATATTTAAGAGGGAGTTAGATGTGGCCCTCGTGGCTAAAGGGATCAGGGGGTATGGAGAGATGGCAGGTACAGGATACTGAGTTGGATGATGAGCCATGAGCATATTGAATGGCGGTGCCGGCTCGAAGGACCGAATGGCCTACTCTTGCACCTATTTTCTATGTTTCTATGACCACATTAGTTTTTGCATTGAGAACCATGGGTTAAATAAATTATTGAAAAGAAACAGATTAATTGGACGGAGTTCTTTAATGAAGGGTGTTGGAGCAACAATTGTGAATGTGAATCATCATATGATGTAGTGGTGCAAGGCATTCAGTACTTGGTGACACATGGAAGAACTGATGAAAGGTCATGGACCTGAAGCATCGACTGTCTCTCTCAGCTTGAGCTGAGTATTTCCAGCATTTTTTCACTGAATGCTCATAGGTCTTTGAAGATGACAGCTTAGGTTGGGAACGTAGAACAGTGCAGCACAGAAACAGGCCCGTTGCCCTACCTTGCCAGTGCCAAACATAATGCCAAGACCATTGAGTCAAGGAGTTAGTCATCATGGAAACAGGCCCTTCGGCCGAACTTAGCCATGCCGACCAATATGCTCAAGATTCCAGCATCTTAAGAAAGAGTTGGAAAGGTACATGGATAAGACGGATTTGGATGGATATGGACCAAATGCAAGTAGGTGGGACTAGTGTAGCTGGGACATATTGACCATGGGCAAGATGGGCTGAAGGACCTGTTTCCATGCTGCATTACCCCATGATTCTATGACTCTATCTGCATTTTCTTGTGCCTCCACCAACTACGATGCAGCCTTCTGCCCAACATGTCCCATCTGCACTAGTCCCACCTGCCCACATTTGGCCCTTATACCTCTAAACCTCTACTTGTCCAAATATCTTTTACATGTACCAGTACCAGTACCAGTCACATTGTACCAGTCACAACTACTTCCTTTTGCAGTAGAAACGAGGGACGGCTGATGCTGGTTTACAAATAAAGACACAAAGTGCAGGAGTAACTCAGCGGGTCAGGTAGCATAGAAACATGGAAAAATAGGTGCAGGAGTAGGCCATTCTGCCCTTCGACCCTGCACCGCCATTCAATATGATCATAGCTGATCATCTAAAATCAGTACCCTGTTCCTGCTTTTTCCCCCATATGCCTTGATTTCTTTAGCCCTAAGAGCTCAATTTAACTCCCTCTTGAAAATATCCAGTGAATCGGCCTCCACTGCCTTCTGTGGCAGAGAATTCCACAGATTTACAACTCTCTGGTTGAAAAAGCTTTTCCTCATCTCTGTCCTAAATGGCCAACCCCTTAATCTTAAACTGTGATCCGTGGTTCTGCACTCCCCCAAAATCGGGAACATTTTTCCTGCATCTAGCCTGTCCAATCCTTTAAGAATTGTATATGTTTCTATAAGATCTCCTCTCATCCTTCTAAATTCCAATGAATGCAAGCCCACTCGACCCATTCTCATCATATATCTGTCCCGCCATCCCAGGAATTAACCTGGTGAACCTACGCTGTACTCCCTCAATAACAATAAATAATGTCCTTCCTCAAATTAGGAAACTAAAATTGCACACAATACTACAGGTGCGGTCTCACCAGGACCCTGCACAACTGCAGTATGACTTCCTTGCTCCTAAACTCAAATCATCTTGCAATGAAGGCCAACATGCCATTAGCTTTCTTCACTGCCTGCTGTACCTGCATGCTTAATTTCAGTGACTGATGTACAAGCACACCCAGGTCTCGTTGCACCTTCCCTTTTCCTAATCTGACACCATTCAGATAATAATCTGCCTCCCTGTTCTTGCCACCAAAGTGAATAACCTCACATTTATCCACATTATACTGCCACTCACCCAACCTATCCAAGTCAGCCTCATAGCATTCTCCTCGCAGCTCACACTGCCATCCAGCTTTGTGTCATCTTCAAACTTGGAGATGTCACATTTAATTCCCTCGTCTAGATCTTTAATATATATTGTAAATAGCTGGGGTCCCAGCACTGAGCCTTGCGGCACCCTACTAGTCACTTGCATTCTGAAAAGGACCTGTTAATTCCTACTCTTAGCTTCCAGTCTGCCAACAAGTTCTCTACCCATGCCAATATCTTACCCCCAATACCATGTGCTCTAATTTTGCACACTAATCTCTTGTGTGGGACCTTATCAAAGGCTTTTTGATGGTCCAGATACACCACATCCACTGGCTCTCCCTTATCCATTCTACTTGTTACATCCTCAAAAAGTTCCAGAGATTAGTCAATTATGATTTCCCCTTTATAAATCCAGGCTGACTTTGGTCAATCCTATCACTGCTTTCCAAATGTGCTGCTATAACATCTTTAATCATCGACTCCAACATCTTCCCCACCACCGATGTAAGTCTATAATTCCCCATTTTCTTTCTCCCTCCTTTCTTAAAAAGTGGAGTTACATTGGCTATCTTCCAGTCCACAGGAACTGATCCAAAATCGAGAGAACATTGGAAAATAATCACCAATGCATCTACGATTTCTAGGGCCACCTCCTTGAGTACTCTGGGATGCAGACCATCAGGCCCTGGGTATTTATCTGCCTTCAATCCCAACAGTTTACCTAACACCATTTCCTGACTAATGTGGATTCCCTTCAGTTCTTCCATCCCACTAGATAGTCCCCTAGTATTTCTGGGAGAATAGACAATAGACAATAGGTGCTGGAGTAGGCCATTTGGCCCTTCGAGCCAGCACCGGCATTCAATGTGATCATGGCTGATCATCCCCAATCAGTACCCCGTTCCTGCCTTCTCCCCATATCCCCTGACTCCGCTATTTTTAAGAGCCCTATCTAGCTCTCTCTTGAAAGCATCCAGAGAACCTTCCTCCACCGCCCTCTGAGGCAGAGAATTCCACAGACTCACCACTCTCTGTGGGAAAAAGTGTTTCCTCGTCTCCGTTCTAAATGGCTTACTCCTTATTCTTAAACTGGGGCCCCTGGTTCTGGACTCCCCCAACATCGGGAACATGTTTCCTGCCTCTAATGTGTCCAAGCCCTTAACAATCTTAAATGTTTCAATGAGATCCCCTCTCATCCTTCTAAACTCCAGAGTCTACAAGCCCAGCTGCTCTATTCTCTCAGCATATGACAGATTGTTTGTGTCTTCCTTAGTGAAGACAGAACCAAAGTATTTGTTTATCTGTTCAGCCATTTTCTTGTTTCGCATTCTATATTCACCTGTCTCTGACTGTAAAGGGTCTGTCCCGTTTGGTGATTTTATTTTCGGCAACTGCCGGCATCATTGATCAGGTCACTGAAAAATTTGTGGCGTAACGAGGCAGTGACGCAGCGCGATGACGCATTGATGCACGGTGTTTTTTCAAGTGTCGCAACTTTTTATTGTCGCCGCTGGATTTTGAAATGTTCAAAATGTTTTGGCGGCCCTGATATGACGCTGGCAGTCACCGAAAAAATTGTCAGGTGAGACAGGCCTTTAAGGCACCTACATTTGTCTTCACTAATCTCTTCCTTTTTACATATCTAAAGGAGCTTTCACAGTGTGGAGACCAAGGACAGGTGACGTTTTGGTTCGGGACCATACCCACCGCTCTCTGAATGAAAATGCTACTTCCCGGGATCCTATAAAATCTTTTTCCTCTCACCTTAAACCTCTATCCCCTTGATTCCCCTACCCTGGATTAAAGACCCTATCTATTCCCCTCATGATTTTATACACCACTATAAGATCACCCGTCAGCCTCCAAGGAATAAAGTCCCAGTCTGCCCAACCTCTCCCTATAGCTCAGGCCCTAAACTGCGCACAGTCAAATGTGATTTGTAGGGAGAACAGTTGCAGTACGACCTTGATCAGCTCTTTCCAAGTTATCTTTGTTGTTTGGAATTTGTGGAACAACTTTTCCTGCAAGTTAATCAGGAAAATTAGCTACCCAGAAAGTAATCTTCAGAAAATGTATTCATTTTAATTATCTTTTTCCAGCCTACTGGTTAGTTTGTATTGTGGTAGTTAAGCAATATCTTGTACCAAGAGTGGTAAGATGCCTACATGGCAATGATCAGGTAATTCAGTCTGAAGTTGTACACGTACATGCAGTTATGTTTCTCCAACCAATGACTTTGGTTGAAACGATGTGGGCAGTAGTGGAATTGCTGCCTGACAGCGCCAGAGACCCAGGTTTCCTCCTGACTATGGGTGCTGTCAGTGTGGAGTTCATAGATTGAATCTGTGACCGTGTGGGTTTCCACTGGGTGCTCTGGTTTCCTCCCACATTCCAAAGATGTGCAGGTTTGTAGGTTAATTGGCTTCTATAAATTGTCCCTAGTATGTAGGTTAGCGCTAGAGTACGGGTGATTGTTGGTCAGTGCAGACTCTGCGGCCAAAGGGCCTGTTTCTGTGGTGTATCTTTAAACTAAACGAAACTAAACAGTGCTGGAAGAACTCAGCGTGTCAGGCGGCATCTGTGATGGGAATGAACAGACAATGTTTCGGGTCCGGTTCCTTCTTCAGACTAATGGAGTTGGGGAGAAAGATGGATGGGAGAGGTAGGGGTAGTACAAACCCTGGCAAATGGCATCACAAGTAGACAGAGCAGTAAAGAAGATATATGGTATGCTTTCCTTAATAGGTTGGGGTATTGAGTATAAGAGGCAAGAGGTCATGATGCCACTTTATAGGACTTGGGTTCGACTCCATTTGGGGTATTGCGTGCAGTTCTGGTCGCCCCATTACAGGAAGGAAGTGGAGGGCTTGTAAAGGATGCCGAGGAGGTTCACCAGAATGGTGGATGGATTAGGGGGTATTAGCGAGAGGGAGAGGTTGGACAGACCTGGATTATATTCTCAGGAACATCAGAGCTTTAGGGCAGGAGGAGGAAAATTTAAAGTGAGATATTTTATTTTTAGTACACTGAAGGCGTTGGGTGCCTGAAATCCTTTAGTGCGGGGAGTGGAGGGATATGGATCATGTACAAGCAGATGGGATTAGTTTAACTTGGCATCATGTTGGGCACAGAAATTGTGGGTCAAAGGGCCTGTTCCTGTGCAGTCTACGTCCTATATCAATGATAGGTGATTGCAAGAGGGCGGGGGGAGGTGGGGGGGGGATGATTGGCAAATGAGAGGAAATAGTAACAAAGGCTCGATTCTCTTGTCTCCATTGACTTTGGTTGCTGTCCAAATTCTTATTCAGAATCGGGTCTTTGGCACAAAGCCCACATTGACCTCTGCTGAGATGGTTATTTGGACACACTTGGATTGTTTTCTCTGGAGTACTGCAGGCCGAGGGGAGACCTGATAGACGTGTATGTGTGTAACTACTCAGACAAACATATGGATCTTGGTCTCACAGACCACAGTCTTGCGATTCCATCTCTGCCTAAGAAGTCTTTACGAAACGGAACTGTGCAGCTCGTTGAATATAATATCACATCCCAAGTGTCCAGCTGTCTTGTAAAACTGGCTGGAAAAGAGTCTTGCTTTTCCAGATGGCTTCCTTCTAAAAGTGCAGAGGCGGTTTCCAAAAGTCTCTGTGTAGCAAAACACTGCATGTGCTGAGCATAGATGGCTTACCAAGTAATTAAACAGATCTTTTCTTTGCAACCGCATAACCTTTATTATGTTCAATGCAAATGCCTATTAATCACCAGAGTGTAACTGTTTCAGTCTCAATGCAAACTAAGATACAGAATGTTCCACTTTTTTCTCAGCAGTCTCAAGACCCCAAGCGTCGCCTATCCATGTCCTCCAGAGATGCTGCAGGAACCACTAAGTTACTCCAGCACTTTGTGACTTCTTTTGAGTCAGCATAATAGGACCTACGCGTCACGCGTAGGTCCTATTGTCACGCGTACCAAGATGCAGTGAAAAGCTTTTTTATTGCATGCTGTGCAGTCAGCGAAAAGACTACATATGACTACAATCAAGCCATCCTTAATGTACAGATTCAGGATAAAATACATAATGTTCAGTGCAAGATAAAGTGCAGTAAAGTCCTAATAAAGATAGTGGTTGGGTGCCAATTAGATAGTTGGTAGGTCAGGACTGCGCTCAGTTTGGTGATAGGATAGTTCAGTTGCCTGGTAATAATAATAGTGTTTAATTTAGTTTAATTCAGAGATACAGTGTGAAAACAGACTCTTCGGCCCACTGGCCAGTGATTACCCCGTATACTAGCACAAGAGACAATTTACAATTTCTATCAAAGCCACTTAACCTACAAACCTGCACGTCTTTGGAGTGCGGGAGGAAACCAGAGCACCCGGAGAAAACCCACATGGTCACAGGGAAAATATACAGACAGCACCCGTAGTCAGGATCAAACCTGGGTCTCTGACGATGTAAAGGGCCTGTCCCATCAGCATGCAACTCCATGTGATGAGCGCGACCTAACGTGGTCGCTTGAGCCGTCCGGCGTCGCGGGGCCGATCCCATTTCGATCGCCGGAGCTGTGCAGAATTGTGCGGAGTTCGTCCCGACATCGCGCGAGGCTCCGAAAAACTGACTATGTTCAAAAATTCCGCGCGGCAACGGCTTGTCGGCTCGCAGTCGCCTTGACGCATTACACACCGCCTCGACATCGTGCTTCCGTGAACCTATCTGTAGGTGCCTCCGTGAACCTCAATGTGTGTGGCTCTGTGGCCCTCTGTGTGTGTGTGTGCCTCTGTGCCCCTCTCTGTGTGTGGCTCCGTGGCCCTCTGTGTGTGTCCCTCTCTGTCCTGGCGAACTTACCTTAAGACTTCGCTCCAAGTTCGCCTCACTTTGCACCACTCACCCAACCTCCGCGCGGCCCTCACTGCCGGTTTGGTCGCGCTTGCCGCATGCAGGCGCATGCTGGTGGGAACGGCCCTGTAGAGGGGATCACCCGACCTTCGCGCGGCCCCCGCTTCTAGTTTGATCGCGCTCATCGCATGGAGTTGGATGCTGGTAGGACAGGCCCTGAAGGCAGCAACTCTACCTCTGCGCCACCATGCTGCCCTGTTCTGCTCCATAACCTTTACCACACCCAGGTCTGGTATATTTACTTGCATCATTTTCCAAAGAAAGTCCCAATTGAAAAGTAAAGGTGACCGGCGTCTCACAACGCCCAGCTTGAATGACATTGAATTAACTGGAATGTTGTCAATCAGTGAACCTAATCAGATTAGATTAGATTAGATGTTAAAGAAGGAACTGCGGATGCTGGAGAATCGAGGGTACACAAAAGGCTGGAGAAACTCAGCGGGTGCAGCAGCATCTAAGGAGCGAAGGAGATAGGCGACGTTTCCGGTCGAGACACTTATTCAGACCCGACCTCAACCCGACCTCGACCTTGACCAGAAGGGTCTCGACCCGAAACGTCGCCCATCTCCTTCGCTCCTTAGATGCTGCTGCACCCACTGAGTTTCTCCAGCCTTTTGTGTACCCTGGATTAGATTATCCTTTATTGTCATTCAGACCTTTTAATCACCAGCGGTTACACGAACAGCTCAAAGGAGAATCAATTGTTTGCACTTCTGGGCACTGACTTTTTTGTGCTTGATACTAAACAGTGACTTATTTTTTTATCTCGCAGCTGAGTTACCTTGCAGCTGTCTTTTCTTCTGATCAGGTTAAAGGTTGTTCTGTATTAGGCGTATGCTCCTGTGCGGAACTAAAGAATCTGATTGGGCTTTGTTGTGCTAAACCAGCTCCCACCTGCGGGCCATGAGTTTAAGTTGCTGTGTACCAATGCCTGACTCATGAACACTCCATGTGCAATGAAAATGGTCCTGTGAATTCTACTTAACATACATTCCCCATTGTCATATCCAGACAATTCGGATCTATAGATGTGTTATCTGATGAAATGCCGCCTGCCTCCACCATAGACATAACACTCAATTGTTGCCCTATGACTTAAGTGGTTCAGTGGAATGACTCATTCACTTTGAGCTTTACAATTACTTGTGCAGGGCCTGTTTTAGTTCAAGCATAAAAGATGTCTGGAATAATCAACAGTGCTGTGAATATTATCTCTTTGTGTTCAGGGGCTACTTCAAGTGAGATTCTCAACTTGCTTTGAGGATATTTTTACTTGGTAGCTTAAACATAGGAAATCTCGACTGCCTTCGTGACCTGGATAACATTTACCAACTAGTGGAAAATCATCCTGTATCACAGAGTCAGGGAGTCACGGAGTCACTGATACAGAGTCACAGTCACAGAATCACACACAGTGGAAACTGTTCCTTTGGCCTAACTTGCCCATGTCGACAAACATGCCCCATCTACACTTGATCCCATTTGCCTGCGTTTGGCCCATAGCCCTCTAAACCCATCCTATCAATACACCTGTCCAAATGTTTTTTAAACATTGTGATCGTACCTAACTTAACTACCGCCTCCGACAGCTCGTTCCATAGACCTACCACCCTCTGTGTAAAAATGTTGCCCCTCAGGTTCCTAGTAAATCTTTCCCCTTTCACCTTAGAAACATAGAAACATAGAAAATAGGTGCAGGAGTAGGCCATTCGGCCCTTCGAGCCTGCACCGCCATTCAATGTGATCATGGCTGATCATCCAACTCAGTATCCCGTACCTGCCTTCTCTCCATACCCCCTGATCCCTTTAGCCACAAGTGCCACATCTAACGCCCTCTTAAATATAGCCAATGAACTGGCCTCAACTACCTTCTGTGGCAGAGAATTCCAGAGACTCACCACTCTCTGTGTAAAGAATGTTTTCCTCATTTCGGTCCTAAAGGAATTCCCCCTTATCCTTAGACTGTGACCCCTTGTTCTGGATTCCCCAACTCTGGGTAAAAGACTCTACATTAACCCTATCTATTCCCTATCTGTGGCTGTATAATTTATTAAAATTAAGTACAATAGTTTTGGGCAACATCTTTTCTGAGGGTATATTTAACAGTGGTACAAAGTGACACAGGGTAGGGGAATCATAAACCAGAGGACATAGGTTTAAGGTGAGAGTAGAAAATATTGAATGGGAACCCACTGAGATACTCCTGCACTTTGTGTCTATTTTTGTAAACCAGCTTCTCCAGTTCTTTGCTTCTCCTTTTTGAAGCTTCGTAAAACGTCTATACCCTCGGAGATAAACACAAAGTGCTGGAGTAACTCAGCGGGTTCCCATTAAATATTTTCCCCTTTCACCTTAAACCTATGTCCTCTGGTCAGGCAGCATCTCTGGAGAAAAAGGATGGGTAACATTTTGGGCCGGACCCCTTCTTCAGACTTCTGAAGGTCTGTTAAACATTTCTGACCCAAAACGTCACCCAGTCTTTCTCTCCACAGATGTTCTCTGACCCATTGAGTTACTCCAGCACTTTGTGTCTGTCTTTGTTATATGCCAGCAACTGGAGTTTCTTCCTACGCACTTTCTATATTATTGGATATTTTTGGGTTGTTTACCCCTGGATTTAATGTACATAAGTGATAGGAGCAGAATTAGGCCATTTGGCCCATCCAGCCTTCTCCACGATTCATTCATGGCTGATCTATCTCTCCCTCCTAACCCCATTCACCTGCCTTCTTCCCATACCCTCTGACAACTGTACTTAACAAGAATCTATCTATCTCTGCCTTAAAAATATCTCAATTGACTACGCCTCCACAGCCTTCTGCAGCAATGTTACAAAATGTTGAGATTTTAAAAATCAAGTCTGCAATTTATCCCATCAGATAAAGCATAAAAAAGAAGTTTAATTTGACACCTAATTCACTTTCATATCTTCAGTATTAAAAAAGCCATTTTCATACTCGGAAATTAGCATCTTGTTCCCTATTGCTTTTCCATTGACTTAACACAAAAGCTGTGATCGAGGACAGTCAAAAGCCCATAACTTTCTTAAAAATTAAGAGAATTGAATGAAATTTTCAGTTATTATAGATTGAAGGATTCTGAGACAAATATAAAACATCTTACTTGGATGACCTGAAATTAAAGCATATAATTAGTTAATTACCTAATTGTAGCTAATTACAAAATTAACCGTTATGACGGAAATAGTAATAAATAGTAATAAACACCCAGACTGGCTTCAAAATTCAAAAATGTGATATTCTCAAGATCAGAACTTTAATATTATTGTATTATATGCTGTAAGTCCGTAACAGATAGGTAAATAAATTACAATTTTTAGCAATAGACCAAGTCTTTACGGAGAAGATCAGTTGCTAGCTGGTACATTGGCATATCATAATCAGTAGCATCATCATACCCCTCAGATTGTAACCAATAAGCAACTCTGTACACCTTGTTTTTCCTCAACTTTTCAATTTTGGCATTGTAAACTACAAGTTTTTGCTCTTTCTAACATGCCTTTCTGCCCACTACTTTCCCATTAAGAATGTCCTGTAGATTCCATTTCTTAGGAAAAGGATATTTTTTTAAAAATAGCCTAACTATCCAAATAACAAACTAAACCCATTCACACAGGAATTCACAATATAACATGATTTTTTAATCTCACTGTCATGATGGAAGGAATTAATGTTCAATTCCCATAAATTAATCCTGACACATCCTCTCTAAATATAATCAAAATTATTGTTTTTTTGCACAATACATGTGACTCAAACTGTTGTGAATATTTAGTTTAAAAATAATGATCATGCGGAGAGAATAACACAAAATATAGACAATTTAGACAGCTTATGACATGATTGTCCAAAAAAAATGGGCATTTTAATAATCTTGCTTCTGGAACGCGATCGATTGGAACGTTGCACTTAGGGTGAATTTGAACCCCATATTGGCAGGAAAAACACTGCCGGTTTGTATGGGGCCCAAATCACGCTTTTGCAACGAAAAATTAGATTAAAGCCATCCCAAGATGCAAGATTATATGTAAAATATACGACTTACCCTTTGTTTCGTCCCGTTCTTGCGATCCGTCACGTGGTAGGCGTTGAGGGCGTTCAAAGTTGCTTTTTATTTTAATCCAAATATTAAATTGTCCAGCGATTTAAAAATATATATATAGCGTGAACGGGATCGTTTTTTCTTCAGCAGCTGAAGGTAGGTTTTGTAACATCACTACCTTCTGTGGCAAAGAATTCCACAGATTCACCACTCTCTAAAGAAATTTCCCCTCATCTCCTTCCTAAAAGAACGTCCTTTAATTCTGAGGCTTTGTACTCTAGTTCTGGGCTCCGCCACTAGTGGAAACATCCTCTCCATATCCACTCTATCCAGGCCGTTCACAATTCTGTAAGTTTGAATGAGTTCCCCTGTCATCCTGCTAAACTCCAGTGAGTAGCCCAGTGCCGTTAAGCGCTCATCGTATGTTCATTTGCTTTTATCTGCAGACTCGTCCTGTATGAATGTTGCCCGGGATACATGAGGCTCGATGGTGGGCGCGGATGCCCAGCAGGTAATTAAATGTTACCATGTTAGATATTTAGCTCAGTCCATTTGTGGTGAGACAGATCGAGTAATCTTGCACAAGGATGTTCTATTCTGAGAATTCCTTCTTGATTATTAGAAAGGCTCAGCTCTTGGTTGATTGAAAGATACAGCATCATTCCGACCCGAAACGTCACTTATCCACGTTCTCCAGAGATGCTGCCTGACCCGCTGCGTTACTCCTGCACTTTGTGTCCTTCCGCATAGAAGCAGACCCTTCAGCCCACCGAGTCCACGACGACCATTGATCACCCATTCACATTAGTCCTATGCTACCCCACTTTCTCATCCACTCTCAACACACTAGAGGCAATTTTACTTAATTAACCTCCAAACCTGCACATCTTTGGAACATGGGAGGAAACCGGAGCACCCAGCGAAAACCCACACGTTCACAAGGAGAACGTGCAAACTCCACACAGACAGCACCCAAGGTTATCATCGAACCTGGGTCTCTGGCACTATAAGGCAGCATTTGGTACATTGTCTATTAACCTCTACAGTTCTAAACTGCAGTCCCTTTGCTATGAAGGCCAGTAAGCCACTTGCTCTCTTAAATGTTGAATGAGTCTGAAGAAGGAACCTGACGCGAAACATTGCCTATCCATATCCAGATGCTGCCTGACCCGCTGAGTCACCCCAGCGCTCTTGGTCTTCCCACGGAATAGGAAGTTGCATTGGGATTGGAGAAGACGTGACCGAATCCTTATAAACAGTCATACGGCACGCAAACAGGCCCATCGGCCCAACTTGCCCATGCCAACCAAGATGCCCCATCTACTCTATTCCGATTTGCTTGCGCTTGGTTCATATCCCTCTAAACCATTTCTATCCATGTAGCTGTAAAATATCCTTTAAATGTTGTTATTGTACCTGCCTCAACTATCTCCTCTGGCAGCTCGTTGTGCAATTGAAACTGCTAAAATTAAGTGTAGGAAGGAACTACAGATGCTGGTTTACACCAAAGATGGACAAAATACTGGAGTAACTCAGCGGGACAGGCAGCATCTCTGGAGAAAAGGAATTGGTGACATTTTGGGTTGAGACTCTTCTTCAGACTCGCGCCTTCTTCAGAGACTTTCTCCCTTCAGTCTGAACAAGGGTCTCGACCCAATATCACACCTGCTCAAATTATGCTCTTGATCCAAATGTTGCTCCGTTTTGTGTTGTCATAAAATGATTGGCTTGATTGAAATGTTTCCTCCTTTATGTTTGCAGTCTCACCTATCGACCATGTCTACGGTACATTGGCCATTGTAGGTGCCACAAACTCACAGAATTATGCCGACAGATCGGACCTCAGACGAGAGATCGAAGGCAACGGGGCCTTCACAATGTTTGCCCCCAGTAATGAAGCTTGGATGTCGCTCGATGCCGTAAGTCACCTCCAAATGACTTCCCACCTGGGGCGGTGCCTTGGCTCAGTGGGTAGAGTTGCTGCCTTACAGCGCCAGAGACCCGGGTTCAATCCTGATTATGGGTGCTGTCTGTACAGAGTTTGCACCTTCACCCTGTGACTGTGGGGGTTTTCACCGGGGGCTCTGGGTTTTCTCCCACACTCCATAGATGTGCAAGTGTGTAGGTTACTTGGCTTCTGTAAATTGTCCCTGGTGTGTAGCATAGAACAAGTGTAAACGGGTGATTGGTGGTCGGCGCAGAGTCGGTGGGCCAAAGGGCCTGTTACCAAGTTGTATGTCTAAACTAAATTAAACTAAACGATAGCTTGCGACAACAGGGCAATTGTATTAGTGCAAAGGTGAGGTTGGTAGCTGAATAAGGACAATTTGAGCAGCTGCGGCTGTGAATTCCAATGCTCAGTGAGAGAACTAATCGATAGGTTCAGTAAAGGGCCTGTCCCACCAGCATGCAACTCCATGCGATGAGCCATGACTCCATGCGGTGGTCGCTTGAGCCGTCCGGCGTCGTGGGGCCGGTCCCACTTCCATCGCCGGAGCCGTGCGGAGTTCGTCCCGACATCGTGCGGGGCTCTGAAAAACTGACCATGTTCAAAAATTCCGTGCGGCAATGGTTTATCGGCTCGCAGTCGCCTCGACGCATTACACACCGCCTCGACGTCGTGCCTCCGTAAACCTATCTGTAGGTGCCTCCGTGACCCTCTCTGTGTGTGGCTCCGTGGCCCTCTCTGTGTGTGCCTCTGTGCCCCTCTCTGTGTGCCCCTCACTGTCCTGGCGAATTTACCTTTGAGACTTCGCTCCAGGTTCGCCTCACTTTGCGCCGCGTTGCGCCACTCACCCGACCTCCGCGCGGCCCCCACTGCCGGTTTGGTCGCGCTTGCCGCATGCAGGCGCATGCTGGTGGGACGGGCCCTGTACGGGGATCACCCGACCTCCGCGCGGCCCCCGCTGCCGGTTTGGTCGCACTCACCGCATGGAGTCGCATGCTGGTGGGACAGGTCCTTAAGTACCATCCCTTTCCATTCCCACACTGACCTTTCAGTCCCGGGCCTCCTCCATTGTCAGACTGAGGCCACACGCAAACTGTAGGAACAGCACCTCATATTCTGCTTGGCTTCAAGGATGATGCCAGGACATAGGGTTGTGCAGCAGGTTGAGATGCTGCCTTACAACCCCAGATACCCGGGTTCAATCCTGACTACAAGTGCTGTCTGTACAGAGTATGTACATTCTCCCTGTGACCGCATGGTCTCCGGGTTATCCGATTTACTCCCACACGCCAAAGACATACAGGTTCGTAAGTTAATTGGCTTCGATAAAAGTGTAAATTATCCTTTGTATGTAGTGTAGTGTTAGGGTGATCGCTGGTCGGAATGGATTTGGTAGGCCGAAGGGCCAATGTCCGTGCTGTATATCTAAAGACTTGAGGGCTTGAGGCAGGTTGGGCTGGCTAGGCATATCCCTCTAAAACTATCCTATCCATTTATCTGTCTAAATGTTTCTTAATAGATGTGATAATACCTGCATCAACTACCTCCTCTGGCAGTACATTCCACATACTCATAACCTTTGTGTAAAAAAGTTGCCCCTCAGGTTCCAATTAAACCTTTCCCCTCTCGCCTTAAACTGATGTCCTCTGGTTCTTGATTCCCCTCCCCTGGGTAAAATACTTTGCAATCACCCTAGCTATTCCCCTCAGGATTTTATACACCTCTATAAAAGCATGCCTCAGCCTCTTGGGCTCCAAAGAATAGAGTCTTAGCCAGCCTAACCTCTCGCTGTAGCTCAGGCCCTCGAGTCCTGAAGGACTCAAGTCCGCAGATGGAAGTGAAATTAGAAATTCGAGGTGTAAGGGAATACTTTGGTATTGCGCATGGTTGCGCAGCGGTAAACGTACAGGTTTGGCTTCGGTAAAATCTTACCTTGTTCCTTGCGTGTCAGAATGTATACGGGGCGATTGCTGCTCGGCGGGAAACTGGTAGGCCGAAAAACGTGTTTCAGAGCTTACTATCTCTAAAGGCTCAAGGGCCTGAGCTACAGGGAGAGGTTGGGTAGGCTAGGAGGTTTTTCCTTGGTGTGCAGGAGGCTGAGGTGTATGCAAGATGATGAGGGAAATAGATAGGGCAAATGTGATTCTTTTACCCAGAGTAGGGGAATCAAGAACCAGAGGACACAGGTTTAAGGTGAAAGGGACAAGATTTAGTACTAACCTGGGGGACAACTTTCTTACACAAAGGGTGGTGGGTTTATGGAACGTGCAGCTGGAGGAGATGGTTGAGGTACATACTATCACTAGGTATGTTACAAAACTTACCTTTACAAGCGCTGCAGTTCTGCCGCTCCCCGTGTGCGCGACTTTCGCGCCTTGCAGAGGGGGGCGGGCTTAAAGTGCCGTTTTTCCACAGGCCTGGATAATCGATGAATGTCGGGCGATTTGGTTGCTGAAGAAAAATCGCTCCGACATTTCATCAATGGTGGTATTTTTAAATTACTCTAGATTATTTATTAACTAGAGTAATTTAAAAATCACCTTCAAAAGCCGTGACCGCAGACAACCGGAAGCATTTTGCGTAGGGGAGAAAAAAAGGTAAATACTTTATTTTTATATTAAAAGTTGGTTTTTCGGGAGGCATTAATAATATTTTTATGTTGCGAAATGGGGTCCCCAAAAAATGTATGAACCCCCAGTATTTTTCCCCCGACTTCACCGCTAACCGCAACGTTCTAATCCACCGCATTCCACAAAAACCCACTCGCTAGTTGATTTAAATGGCCATTAATTTACAGGCATAAAACACTAAATTCCTTCCATTTGGCCCAAAAATTCATGAAAATGAGATTTAAAAATTATGTTATATTGTGGATTATTGTGTGAATGTTATTTGGACACTTAGGCAATTTTTAAAAAGTTTATCTTTTCTTAAGAAATTGATAGATGTTTAGATCTACTCATTGAATTTTGTAATTAGCTACAATTAGATAACTAACTAATTATATGCTTTAATTGCAGGTAATCCAAGTAAGATTGTTTCATATTTGTTTCAGAATGCTTCAATCTATAATAACTGAAAATTTCATTGAGTTCTCTTAATTTTTAAGAATGTTATGGACTTTTAACTTTTCCAGATCACAGCTTTTGAGTTAAGTCAATTGAAAGGCAATGGGAAGCAAGATGCTCATTTCCGAGTATAAAAATGGCCATAACTTTCTTAATACTGAAGATATGAAAGTAAATTAGGTGTCAAATTAAACTTCTTTTTATGCTTTATCTGATGGGATAAATTGCAGACTTGATTTTTAAAATCTCAAAATTTTGTAACATTGCTACTATCACAATGTTTAAGAAACATTTAGGAAAGGTTTGGAGGGATATAGGCCAAACACAGCCAGGTGGGACTAGTGTACCATGTTGGATGGAATGGGCAACACCATGTTGGGTGGAATGGGCAAGTTGGACAAAAGTAAGCCCAGGCCCTGGAGTCCTGAAGGATTCACATCCATAGTTGGAAGTGAAATGTATAAATTTGAGGTGGAAGGGAATACTTGAGTAACGGGTATTGTGTTTGTTCACTAACAGGAGGTGCGCAGTGCACTGCTGAGCAACGTGAACATCGAGCTCCTCAATGCCTTACATTATCACATGGTGGATCACCGCTTGCTAACCAAGGACATGAAGAATGGACTGACTGTGC
This sequence comes from Raja brachyura, assembly GCA_963514005.1. The sequence continues at coordinate 100,602,436 of OY740786.1, forward strand.
CCTCCATGTATAATGACCTCAACTTGCTCATCAATCATGCTACAAATGGGGTAGGTCTTAGGTCTAGGTTGATTATTATCACATGTACCAGTGTTTTGTATGCGATCCAATCCGGCCCTCGGAACTATTCATGTAGGGAAGAACTGCAGATGCTGGTTTAAATCAAAGGTAGATACAAAGTGCTGGAGTAACTCAGCAGGACAGACAGCATCTCTGGAGAGAAGGAACGGATGACATTTCGGGTTGAGACTGAAGTTTCGTGTTGTGGCGGCCTGGGCAAGGTCAGGAAAAGGCCAGGCAGGCAGGTTCAGAAGTAGTTTAATGAAGTCTCGAGAACTCACCGCACCCCCGCGAGCAGGACCTGGGAAACCCCGTGGGCAGACAATCGTCCCTGCCCCTCAAGAGCTGAGGGGGATGACCCAAGGAGTGGCCTAACCCCCAGGGACCGCCACAGGACCCCCCCCTCCAAGAACCAGAGGCACGAAACGGACAGGAGGGCGCACGCAGCAACCAGCCCCGGTGCGCATCATGCCCAGTAAAGGAACGGGCAACCGACCAACAGGTGCAGGGTACGGAGTAGCCAGTGGAGGTAACCTAGATGGAGGGCGCCCTCGCTTACGGGGCCGCGCTACCAGCACCGGCCGATCAATGTCAATTTGCGCCCGCTTCAGCCGCGCAACCGAAATAGTCTCGTGCCGACCCCACATGCCCAGGCCGAATGTAGATGAGCCATGTTCTAGGACTTGGAAGGGCCCCTCGTACGGCCGCTGGAGGGGTGTCCGATGAGCATCCCTACGCAGGAAGACGAACTGGCAGTCCTCCAGTGCAGAGGGAACATGCGGACGGAAGGACCCATGACGAGACATGGGCACCGGCGCCAGCTTGCCCACCGTCTGCTGAAGACGTTGCAGGGCGTCCGAATGCTGCTCCACCTGGCCACGTGCCGGCGGGATGAACTCCCCGGGCAGTGTCAATGGAGAGCCATACACCAACTCGGCGGAGGAGGAGGCCAAGTCCTCCTTAGGGGCGGTGCGGATCCCCAGCAAAACCAATGGAAGAGAGTCCACCCAGTCCGGATTATTGAGCCATGCCTTCAGGGCGTCCTTGAGTTGGCGTGAAACCACTCCACCAGTCCGTTCATCTGCTGGTGATACGCCGTCGTGTAGTGTAGGCGAACCCCCAGGAAGCGTGCCATGGCCGACTACGGTTCCGATGTGAACTGAGGCCCCCTGTCGGATGTTATGTCCAGTGGCATCCCGAACCGGGCGATCCACTGCGCCACCAAGGCCCGAGCTCGTGGCCGTTGACGAATCTGGTAGCGGAATGGCTTCAGGCCACCGCGTGAAGCGGTCCACCACGGTGAAGAGGTAGGTCATGCCCCGGGACGGCAGTAGCGGCCCCACGATGCCCACATGAATGTAGTCGAACCGCCGCCCAGTGATGGCAAACTCCTGCAACGGCGTGCACACATGTCGCTGCACCTTGGCGGTCTGGCACGGGATGCCCAATGTCCAACCTCCTTGCACAGCCCGTGCCACATGAAGCGGGAGACTACAAGGGCCGTTATGGCCCGGATGCAGGGATGGGCAAGTCCGTGGAGCACCTCAAACACCCTGCGCCGCCAGGCGATGGGGACGATGGGTCGCGGACGTCCATTGGAGACATCGCACAGCAGCGTTGCGCCCCCAGGACCACAGACAACGTCCTACTACTGCAAACCCGATACCGCTGTGCGATAGGCGGCCATTTCCTCGTCGACCAGCTGTGCGGCTGCCAGGGCGGAATAATTAATACCCTCAGCGACTTGGAGAACAGCGTGAACCGCAGGTCGCGATAGAGCATCGGCCACTTTGTTATACTTGTACCTGCCCTCGATGAAACGGATGGAGGTGGTGTACTCGGACACATACGCCAACTGCCTCTGTTGCCGGGCAGACCACGAGTCTGAAAACTTGGCGAATGCGAAGGTTAGTGGCTTGTGATCCGTAAATGCAGTAAAAGGCCTCCCCTCCAGGAAGTAGCGAAAGTGGCGAACGGCGAGGTACAGGGCAAGGAGCTCACGGTTGAAAGCACTGTAATGGCGCTGGGCACCACTGAGGTGCCTGCTGAAGAAGGCGAGTGGCCGCCACCATCCGTCAACGAGCTGCTCCAACACTGCCCCGACGCAACCTCAGAAGCATCCACCGTCAGGGCGGTCGGGGCATCCTCTCGTGTATGGACGAGCCTCGTGGCCACAGCCAGTGCCTCCTTAGCCCTCTCAAATGCCGCTGCTGCTTTGTCAGACCACTCAACCTCCTTGCGATGACCAGCGATCAGGTGGAAAAGCGCACGCATGATTGCGGCCACTGCCGGCAAGAAATGGTGATAAAACGCGACCATCCCCGCAAATTCCTGTAGGCTCTTAACTGTGGTCGGACGGGGAAACTGGTGGACAGCGTCCACCCTGGCCGGCAGAGGCACCACCCCCTGTGGAGTTACGTGGTGGCCAAGGAACTCGATGGCCGTCACCCCAAAACAGCACTTGGATGAATTGATAGCCAATCACTGATGCGCTGACACAGCTGACGGAGGTGAATGCAGTGCTCCTGCCACGAGTATGTCGTCCAAGTACACGTATACAAAGTCCAGGCACAGGCATACATAGTCCATAAGCTGCTGAAAGGCCTGCTCAGCACTCTTGAAACCAAACGGCATCCGCACAAATTCAAACAGTCCAAACAGTGTTATAAATGCTGTCTTGGGGATATCGTCGGAGTGGACCGGAATCTGATTGTACCCTCGCACGAGGTCCACCTTGGAGAACATCGATGCTCCGGTCAGGTGGGCATTGAAGTTCTGAATGTGCAGAACCGGATACCTGTCGGCGACGGTCGCATCATTCAGGCGACTAAAATGATCTTCTTGACTGCGAAATTTGCGCAAAAACGATCCCCCACCTTACTCACCATTCTCCTCTGCTGCAAGTCAAATACGTTTTGTTCCGATCGGTGAAATAGTACAAAAGTTATGAAGGTTTGGATGAAGGGGTGGTAAATTGGATTAGTAAGTATGCAGATGATACCAAGATAGGGGGTGTTGTGGATAATGAAGAGGATTTCCAAAGTCTACAGAGTGATTTAGGCCAGTTGGAAAAATGGGCTGAAAGATGGCAGATGGAGTTTAATGCTGATAAATGTGAGGTGCTACACCTTGGCAGGACAAATCAAAATAGGACGTACATGGTAAACGGTAGGGAATTGAAGAATACAGTTGAACAGAGGGATCTGTGAATAACCGTGCATAGTTCCTTGAAGGTAGAATCTCATATAGATGGGGTGGTAAAGAAAGCTTTTGGTATGCTAGCCTTTATAAATCAGAGCATTGAGTATAGAAGCTGGGATGTAATGTTAAAATTGTACAAGGCGTTGGTGAGACCAAATCTGGAGTATGGTGTACAATTTTGGTCGCCCAATTATAGGAAGGATGTCAACAAAATAGAGAGGGTACAGAGGCGATTTACTAGAATGTTGCCTGGGTTTCAACAGCTAAGTTACAGAGTTAGGTCTTTATTCTCTGGAGCGCAGAAGGTTAAGGGGGGACTTGATAGAGGTCTTTAAAATGATGAGAGGGATAGACAGAGTTAATGTGGACAAGCTTTTCCCTTTGAGAATAGGGAAGATTCATACAAGAGGACATGACTTTAGAATTAAGGGACAGAGGTTTAGGGGTAACATGAGGGGGAACTTCTTTACTCAGAGAGTGGTAGCGGTGTGGAATGAGCTTCCAGTGGAAGTGGTGGCGGCAGGTTCGTTGGTATCATTTAAAAATAAATTGGATAGGCATATGGATGAGAAGGGTATGGAGGGTTATGGTATGAGTGCAGGCAGGTGGGACTAAGGGAAAAAAGTTGTTCGGCACGGACTTGAAGGGCCGAGATGGCCTGTTTCTGTGCTGTAATTGTTATATGGTTATATGGTTAAAAATCGTAAAAACCGTCCCTTCTGGAACCCGCTGTCAATAACACAGCGAGGAGAATAAAAAGCTGAAGGGACGCAGTGTGTTGAGCAGCCCGCAGGGAGTGTGCAGCCTGTGGGGTGTGTGCAGCATGCGGACTGCTTCTGCGGTGACCAGCACGACCAGCCGGAAGCCACTGAGTTGAAGCGGAAGCCTCTGAGTGAAGCCGGAGTGGGACCGGGATCTGCTGCTTGAGGCTGAAAGCTGAAGGTGCGGGGTGAGCAGAGTGCGAGCTGCGTCTGCTGAGACCACGCCCCCTCTCCACACCCCCTTTTCCCCAACCCCCCTTCCCCACACCCCTTTCCTCACACCCCCCTTCCCCCTCACCCACCCCACCTCCCCCACACCTCCCTCCCCCACACCCCCCCTCCCCAACACCCCCTCCCCCACACCACTCTCCCCCACACCCCCCCCACTCCAACACCACCCCCTCCACCACCACCCCCTCCCCCAGGCCCCAGGGCCCCCTCCCCCAAACCCCCACCTCCTCCGCACACCCCTCCCCCACATCCCCCCCTCCCCAACACCCCCCTGAGTGGTGGAATATTGATTTGGGGGAACGGGTTGCGTTGGGGAAACAGGTGAGTGGTGGAATATTGCTTTGGGGAATAGGTTGCGTTGGGGGGACCAGGCCTGCCATGTGACTGAGACCCAACGGGTCCCACTTAGTCTAGTATATATGAAAAGTACAAATAATATTCAATGTATATATGTGTGTGCACTGAACTTGTTGTTCATTATGGTTTTTACAGAGTACTCTGTTTATATATCTGTTGTGCTGCTGCAAGTAAAAATGTCATTGTTCCGTTTTGGAACATATGACAATAAAACACTCTTGACTCTTGACTAATCTGACTTTATATTTTTCCTTTGCAGATAGTTACAGTGAACTGTGCAAGAATAATCTATGCAAACCAAATTGCCACAAATGGTATTGTCCACGTCATTGATCGAGTTATTACAGCTGTTGGCAACAACTTGGAAGAAACAATTGAGGCGACTGATGAACTTTCATCTTTCAGGGTAATTTAACGTGTGGCAGATGGTCCATGTTCAATGTGTAGGAAGGAACTGCAGATGCTGGCTTACAATGATGATAGACACAAAATGCTGGAGTAACTCATTTTACAGACAGCGGTACAGGCAGCACTTCTGGAGAGAAGGAATAGGTGACGTATCGGTTCGAAGCCCTTCTTCAGACTTCCGACTTAACATTCAGATGGCTGTTAAGTATCACTATAATGCAGGTCCGCCACCAAATTTTTCCGGCAACTAGTTGTCCTGCACCTCCTTTACTGCAGACAAAATTACGAGAATCTTGAAATCCCCCTGGAAGTCCCCCTGAAAATGGGGCACCTAGGCCGGGTGAGACGGCCAATCTTAATCTCATCGGGACGTCCGCGGCCAGATTTGTCCCCTGCGGCCGGGGTTCTGGAAGAAACTGGAGTCGGCTGATTCATTCCCATAGCCGACTTCTGGGGTCATCTTTGCACCTCAGCTACCTAGGTGGGCCACTCCGGAACCGGTGGACCTCTCGAATTACTAATGACCTTTGATAGGATGCATTAAAAAAACGTTAGGTTTAAGTATAGGTTTATTATTGTCTCGTGTACCAAGGTACAATGAAAACTTTTGATGGAAACACATTGGTGCAGCGGTAGAGTTGCTGCCTCACTGTGTCAGGAACCCAGGTTTGATTCTGATCCGGCGCTTTCTGTGTGGAGTTTGTACATTCTCCCTCTGACCTTGTTGGTTTTCTCCAGGTGCTCCAGTTTCCTCCCGCATCACAAAGACGTGCGACGTGTGGGTTTGTAGGCTTATTGGCTTCTCTAAATTGTTCCTAGTGTGTAGGATAGAACCAGTGTACGGGAGATTGCTGGTCGGCATGGACCTGTTTCCATGCTGTACCTCTAAACTAAACCAAACTAAAACATAGTTTTGCATGCAATCCCATCAGATTAGATAACACTATACATAAATACAATCAAACTCAAGTACAAAGGGGAAGATACAGAGTGCAGGATATAATTCTCAGCATTGTAACGCATCAGTTCCAGAGGCAAAGTCCAATGTCCGCAATGGGGTAGAGGTGAATCCGACAGTACTCATGGAATCCGACAGAACTTATGGAAGGACCGTTCAGAAGCCTGATGCTATACAGAGGGAATTGTATTAATTATAAATGTTGAAATGAAGGAGTTAATCACAGGAGTTCACATTTATGTATTTTATCGCAAATAGGTTTGAATGTTTGTGCAAAGATGGGTTATTTAATTTAGATTAGAGATACAGGCCCTTCTGCCCACCGACCATAGATCACACTAGAGGCTATTTACAGCGGCCGCACGTCTTTGGGAGGGAGCCGGCACACCCGGAGGAAACCCACACATTTACAGGGAGAACCTACAGACCCCACACAGACAGCACCCAAGGTCAGGATCGAACCCGGGTCTCTGACGCTGTGCTGCAACAGCTAAAACCCCAATGGATACACCTCAATGGTTAAAATAAGAGAAATACGAGATTGTAAATGAATACAGAAAAACAAGTAACTGCAGATGCTGGAATTTTAAATTAAAAAATAAAGCTGGAGGATCTCAGGCAGCATCTGTGGAGGGAATGGACAGATGACTTTTCGGGTTGGGGCCCTTCTTCAGACTGATGGAGTAGGGGGGAGAAAGCTGAGAGAGGTGGGGGCGGGCAAAGCCCGATGAGTGATAGGTGGATACAGGTGAGAGGGAATGATTGGCAGATGGGTGGAGTAAGTGACAAAAGGCTGGAGGTGCAACGGGGACAAAAGGCTGTCAGATAAGGAGAGACGAGGAGTGGTGGAATGTAAAGCCGGAGGGAGGGATATGGGTGGGAGTGGATGGGGGGGGGGGGAAAGGTTAATAGGGAAAAGGGGGCTTTGGGGGTGGGAGATGAGTGTATGGAGTTGGGGAGAGGGCCAGAATATATTGGGGGCAATTTCTTTCTAAACTATCCCATTTCTCGTAAGATGAACAAAAGTTATATGTTGGAATGACACAAAGTGCAGGAGTGATTTAGCAGGCCAGGCAGTACCTCTGAAGAACATGGATAGGCGACCTTTTGGATCGAGACCATTCATTGGACCGTTTGCAGGGGTGGGTGGAAGGAAAGCTGGGAGAGGTGTTCCTGCATGCTAAAATTCATATATCAATAAGCTGCACTCAGTCTTGGCATCTGCTAGGCGCTACACTAACGTAGTTAAAATGCGGGCAGGGCTAGGACATATAGGTCACCTAGTTCTCAGTGAACGTGTTGGACCAGTTTATGCAGTCACAAGAGCAGTCAAATAACTATTTTACTTTCTACAGGCCTTTAAAATACAGTATTTATAAATAACACTTCACGTTTGTAGTCTTCTTTCATAGTTCCAGCTATTTTGACTTTTGACTTTGATTAACTTGTTCTGCTCTTTATGGGCATAAAGTGTTTTTGAACTGACATGTTCAGAAGCAACTGGGAAAAGTCCTACACAAAGTGCTAGAGTAACTCAGCATGTCACAGAGAATCTGTGGAAAACATGGATAGGTGACATAATGTGTAGGAAGGAACTGCAGATGCTGGTTTAAACCGAAGAGAGACGCAAAAAGCTGGAGTAACTCAGCAGGGCAGGCAGCATCTCGGGAGAGAAGGAATGGGTGACGTTTCGGGTCGAGACCCTTCTTCGGACTGATTAGGGATAAGAGAAACGAGAGATATAGGTGATGATGTGGAGAGATAAAGAACAATGAATGAAAGATATGCAAAAAAGTATTGATGATAAAGGAAACAGGCCATTGTTAGCTGTTTGTTGGGTGAAAATGAGAAGCTAGTGTGACTTGGGCGGGGGAGGGATAGAGTGAGAGGGAATGCCAGGGCTACCTGAAGTTAGATAAGTCAATATTCATACCACTGGGGTGTAAGCTGCCCAAGCGAAATATGAGATGCTGTTCCTCCAATTTGTCTTTAGCCTCACTCTGACAATGGAGGAGACCAAGGACAGAAAGGTCAGTGTGGGAATGGGAAGGAGAATTAAAGTGTTTGGCAACCGGGAGATCGGGTAGTTTCAGGCGGACCGAGCGAAGTCAGCGAAACAATCGCCCAGTCTACGTTTGGTCTCGCCGATGTATGAGAGTCCACATCTTGAACAACGGATTCAGTAGATTACGCTGGAGGAGGTGCAAGTAAACCTCTGCCTAACCTGAAAGGACTGTTGGGGTCCCCGGACAGAGTCAGGGGAGGAGGTATAGGGATAGGTGTTGCATCTTCTGCAGTTGCAGGGGAAGGTATCTGAGGAAGGGATAGAATCATAGAATCATAGAAAATAGGTGCAGGAGTAGGCCATTCGGCCCTTCGAGCTTGCATCGCCATTCAATATGATCATGGCTGATCATCCAACTCAGTATCCTGTACCTGCCTTCTCTCCATACCCCCTGATCCCTTTAGCCACAAGGGCCACATCTAACTCCCTCTTAAATATAGCCAATGAACTGCCCTCAACTACCTTCTGTGGCAGAGAATTCCACATGGTTTGGGTGGGTGACGTTTCAGGTCAAGACCCTCCTTCAGACTGAAGAAAGAGATATTTTGAAGGAGGGCCCCAATCCAAAACTTCGCCTATCCATGTTCTCCAGAGATGCTGCCTGACCCGCTGATTTACTCCAGCATTTTGTGCCTTTTTCTGTAAACCAGCGTCTGCAGTTCCTTGTTTAATTACAAGCATCTAAGGTTAGGTTTATTATTGTCACTTGTACGAGGTACAGTGAATAACTCTATTTAGCATGCCATCCAATCAAATACTATACATCAATACAATCAAATCAATCTTGAGTAATCTTTTATGTTTAAGAAGGAACTACAGATGCTGGAAAATCGAAGGTAGACAAAAGTGCTGGAGAAACTCAGCGGGTGAGGCAGCATCTATGGAGCGAAGGAAATAGGCAACGTTTCTATTTCCTTCGCTCCATAGATGCTGCCTCACCCAGTGAGTTTCTCCAGCACTTTTGTCTACCTTAAGTAATATTTTACCCAGGATAGTGGAATCAAGTACCAGAGACATAGGTTTAAGGTGAGAAGGGAAATATTTATCAGGAACCGGAGGAGCATATTTGAGGAACAACTTGTTCCATATGCCCACCACCCTCTGCGCGAAAAAAATTACCCTCAAGGTCCTATTCAATCTCTCCTCCCTCACCATAAACCTACGTTCTCTAGTTCTTGCTTCCTTTATTCCCTAAGTAATAGACTGTGCACTCACCCTATCTATTCCCCTCACGATTGTATACACCTGTACACCCCTCAGCCTCTTGTTCCATGTATACACCACGCTCCGTGTGTGAAAAAGTTGCCCTTCAGGTTCCTATTAAATCTTTCCCCTCTCACCTTAAACCTACATCCCTTGGTTTTAGATTTCCCTGCCCTGCGTAAAATCCTACTAATGTATAGGACTGTAAATAGTGATGCCTCTGTCCAAATCACCTCTCTCTGTAGGCTGCTGCAGCTGCTTCGGGGCTCTTTGCAACTCTTGGTACTGGTGGACACTACACGATCTTTGCTCCAACCAATGAAGCTTTTGATAAGCTTCCACGAGAGGTTCTGGAACGCATCCTGAGTGACGATGTAGCGATGAAAGGTAAGTTGGTCATTGCATAGCAGAGGTTAACAAGGTTAATCAGGACTTCAAAGGTTACGGGATGAAGGCAGGAGAATGGGGAAAGATGGATCAGCCATGATTGAATGAGGCAGCAGGCTTGATAGGCCGAATGGCCTAATTCTCCTCCTATCACATATGATTTTTTAGGATCAAAGGATTAATTTATAATTGTAACCATTGGATTTAATTGTGAGAAACATCATAATCACATAAATTGTCTTATGGTCTGATGGTGGTGGAATAATGAATGTGTGAGTGTACTGAAAGAATCACAAAGTGCTGGAGGAACTCAGCGGGCCAGGCAGCGTCCGTGGAGGGAATGGACATACAACGTTTCGGATCAGGAATCTGAAAACTGCTTGAATCCTGATCCAAAACACCGCCTCTTCATTCCCACCGGTGATGGGGACTGGCCCGCTGAGTTCCCGTAACATTTTGTGATAACGGAAGTTCATTGTAACTTTTTTTGTTCTTTGCTACAAATACCTTGAGAATGATGAGCGATACCACTCAGATACAGTAAATGGACGATAATCAACAATGCAGTCAATTAATTTGAGTAACATTAGGTAACCAGACGATATGATATGATAGAACTTTGTTGATCCCAGGAGGGAAATTGATCTGCCAGCAGTCAGAAAACAGAAGATACAGGAAACTAAAGTGACGAGTGGAAAGGATTGGGGATGTGCAAAAGGAGGGGTAGGAGAGTCTGTCTACCCCACGACAGAAGGGGGAAGAGTTGTACAGATTGATAGCCACAGGGAAAAAGTATCTCCTTTGGTGTTCTGTGCTGCATCTTGGTGGAACCAGTCTGTTGCTGAAGATGCTCCTCAGGTTGACCAGTGTGTCCAGAATGACTGACTTCGGTAGTGCAATTTATCATTTAGTGAAGTTGAATTTGAGTGTGGTGTGTCAGTGTTGCTGATGTTCTCGCCTTTATTTCAGCTCTGCTGCATTACCACATCCTGAACTCCGTACATTGTTCGGAAGCAATCATGTCTGGTGCAACCTACCCCACCTTGGAAGGAACAAATATCGAGATCGGGTGCGACGGTGACAGCCTTACTGTGAACGGAGAGAAAATGGTCAACCGCAAAGATATCGTGGCGACCAATGGTGTGATCCACTTAATCAACAAGGTGCTGATTCCTGACGCAGGTAAATGATGATAGAATACAGCCTACTAAAGCAACTAATTATAGAGTGGATGAGGAGAGGATGGTTCCACTAGTGGGAGAGTCTAGAAATGCAGGTCATAGCCTCAGAATGAAATAATGTATCTTTAGAAAGGAGATGAGGAGGAATTTTTTTAGTCAGAGGGTGGTCTAGCTTTGTTGTAAATCAGCATCTACAGTTCCTTGCTTCTCCATGCTTTTGTTAGTGTTGTGCAGTGTTCAAGAGGCTGATGGCTGTTGGGAAGAAGCTGTTCTTAAACCTGTTAGTCACATACAATATGGATATGATTAGTTTAGTTTAGAGATACAGCGCGGAAACAGGCCCTTCGGCCCACCAGGTCCGCACCGACTAGTGATCCCCGCATATTAACACTATCCTACACACACTAGGGACAATTTACACTTATACCAAGCCAATTAACCTACAAACCTGTGCGTCATTGGAGTGTGGGAGGAAACTGAAGATCTCGGAGAAAACCCACGCAGGTCACTGGGAGAACACACAAACCCCATACAGACAGCGCCCATAGTCAGGATCGAACCTGTGTTTTCGGCACTGGAAGCACTGTAAGGCACAAACTGTACTGCTACGCCACTGTGCCGCCGTGCCGATTATCTGAATGGAATTTGTTAAATATTTTGTCGTGACGAGGTGCAGAATTACAACTCTTTACTACGATATAGGTATAAAATTCTGTGGGGAATAGATAGGATGAATGCGGTCTTTTACCCAGGTTTGGGGAATCAAAAATCAGAGGACATAGGTTTAAGAAGAGGGGGGGAAAGATTTAATAGGAACTTGAGGGGGCAATGTTTTCACACACAGGAACAAGCTGCCAGGGCAGGTAGTTGAGGCAGGTACTATCGCAACATTTAAAAAAATTTATACAGGTGCATGGATAGGAAAGATTTAATTGTTGTTAAGATGGAAAAGAATTACAAGGTTATTGCCTGGACTCAAGGCCCTGAGCAACAGGGAGAAGTTTGGCACATTAGGACTTTGTTCCATGTACCACAAGAGGATGAAAGTTGATCTTATAGAGGTGTATTAAATCATGAGGGGAATAGATAGGGTGAATGTACAGTATTTTGCCCAGTGTAGGGGAATCAAGAACCAGAAGACATAGGTTGAAGGGGAGGGGGGGAAAGATTTTATGGGAACTTAACTTTATCATACAAAATGTGGTAGGTTTGACTGAAGGGCCTATTTCCACGTTTATGACTTTAGTTAGCCTGCAGTTTTGGTCACCCCCATTACATGAAGGATGTGGAGGCTTTGGAAAGGGTGCAGAGGAGGTTTATGAGAATAATGCCTGGACCAGGGGTGTGGCTACAGGGAATGGGTGGACAGACTTGGATTGTTTTCACTGGAACATAAGGCATTGTAGGGAGACTTGATGGAAGTATATAAAATTACTAGACTAAGTGGGACCAGTTGGGTCCCAGCATCACACGGGAGGGCTGGTCCCCCAACGCAATATTCCACCTCTCCACCAATTCCAATATAGGTGGCTAGTGGGGGGTGCTTTCTGGAGCGCTAGCATGGGTGTTGTGGGCTGAAGGAATTGGTTTCCAGAGGGCTAGTATGGACATTGTGGGCCGAATGGATTCTTGGGCTGGTGGCTCAGTCACTCAAGCCTGTTGTGCTGGCAGCTCACTCACGGCTGGTGGGCTGGCAATTGACTCACGGCTATTCCTTGAAATTCCATTTCAAGCAGGGTGCAAGGCCACCAAATTCAAGTGCAGTTTCATACCATTTCAAGCAGGGTGCAAGGCCATTAAAGACAGCGAGTCATGACCTCTCCCTCCTCCATCTTGCAGAGACCGAGCCACGCCCACACTTCTGGGTTTTATAGTCCCTCCCACTAGAAGGGGCGTGGCCTTCATTGCGTGATTGACAGGAGAGAGAATCTCAACATTTGTTAAACACTAATAACTCTTTTATTTTTAATCGATGGGAAAAATCCTCTTGTCCTGCACAGCGGAGGGGGACTCTGAGTAAGATGGCCAAATATCACAGCCAGAAGTGGCAGCGTTTTTTCTAAAATCAATATACAGAACAACAGGAAGTGGTCAAGATCAGACTTTTAGTAATATAGATGAGAGGCATTGATAGGGTAGACAGTCAGAACCTTTATCCCAGGGTGGAAAAAACAAATATTTTAATGTGAGATGAGTTGAGCGTGCCAAGTTTTTTTACATAAAGGGTGGTGCGTGCCTGGAACACGCTGCTGGGGATGGTGGTGGAGGCAGATATGATAGTGGCATTTGAGGCTTTCAGGTAGGCACATGGATATTCGGGGAATGTAGGTATATAGACTATGTGCAGGCAGATGTAATTAGTTTATCTTGGCAATATATTCAGCACAGACTTTGTGTTCCTGTGATGTACTGTTTTATGTTCTGTGTTCCATGAATGTATGTACTGAAGTTTTATGGAATTATCTTTATTATTTTTATCTATTATATATTATCTATTATATATTATAATTGGACTTTACTGGACTTTATCTTGCACTACACATTATTCCCTTTATCCTGTATCTGTACACTGTGGACGCTTGATTGTAATTATGTATTTCCGTTGACTGGTTAGCATACAACAAAATAATATTTTGTGTTTGATTTATTTTATTTTTATTATTAAATAATTTAATTTAATTAAATAAAAAAAATACTTAAATACAAATTATTTGACTAAACTAAACTGGAGAACCATAGGATATAGGGTTTAAGATGAGATGGGGGAAAGATGGGGGAACCTGAGGAGCAACATTTTTATACAAAGGGTGGCGGGTGTATGAAACGAGCTGCCGGAGGATGTAGTTGCGGCAGGTTCAAGATACGTTTAGACAGGTACATGGATAGGATGGGTTTAAAGGGATGTGGGCCAAATGGAGGCATATGGGACTAGTGTAGATGGGACATGTTGGTCGGTGTGGGCAAGTTGGGCCAAAGAGCCTGTTTCCACACTGTAGGTCTCTATGACTAGGACCTAGATAAGCAGGGAATGGAGGGATGTGGTTTACATGCAGGCAGAGGAAATGAGTGGCATCATGTTCAGCGCAGACTATGCGCTAACCTATAAAAGCAAGCATACCATATGCCTTATTAGAGATATGAATTGTGTGCAGGTACATAAGGCCTGGTCTTGGCATCATGCCTGACACGAACATTGTGTGTTAAAGGCCCTGTTCCTGTGCTGTACTATTCAATGGTCCATGGTCAATGTTCCATGGTCTATGGTCCATTTTTCATGTTCCATGACAATGTACTGATGTTTTTTGGAAGTCTGGGCCATTAGAGATATTAAAGTCTTGACACACTGCTGATCAATCCTCTCTGATAAGATTTTCCTTATTGCGTTTAATAGCGATGCAGATCCTCGATTTGGTGAGCAGCAGGCAGACAACATTCTCAGAGTTGGTGAGGGACACTGGACTATCTGCTGCCTTCACTGATGCCGACCACACCCTCCTCGTTCCTCTCAATGAAGCCTTCAATGGTAAACAGTCACATCAAACATTTCCTACACTGTGTTGCGTCACTTTCTCCATTAACACTGGGAAAATTGCCTGATTTATTCCGAGCATGAAGTATCTGAAGATAGGTTTGGTCCCAAAATGTCATCTGTTCCTTTTCTCCAGAGATGCTGCCTGACCCGCTTCGGTCTAAACCAGCACCTGCTGTTCCTTCCTATGCATGACATTTCTCTGGTTGGTCTTTCGAAGGCATAAGGGACAGCCAGAAACAAGGAACTGCAGATGCTGTTTACAAATAAAGATGCTGGAGTAACTCAGCGGACCAGGCAGCATGTCTGGAGAACGTAGATAGGTGATGTTTCAGTTCAGGACACTTCTTCAAACTGATTGTAGGGGAGGGGGGTGGAAGCTGGAAGGGATGAGGTGCAAGGCAAAGCCTAGCAGTAATAGGCAAACACAGGTGAGGTGTTGGGGGTTGATAAGCAGATGGTTGGACAAAGGCCAGAGATTAAAACAGTTGTGAGACAAAAGGATTGAAGTGTTGTGAATTGTGAAGCTAGAGTTTAGTTTGGTTTAGTTTAGCGATACAGCGCAGAAACAGGCCCTTTGTCCCACCGAGTCCGCACCGGCCAGTGATCTCCGCACATTAACACTATCCTGCACACACTGGGGACAATTTAGAATTATACCAAGCCATGTAGCCTACAAACCTGTACATCTTTGGAGTGTGGGAGAAAACCGGAGATCCCGGAGAAAACCCACGCAGGTCACGGGGAGAACGTACAAACTCCGTACAGACAAGCACCCATAGGCGGGATCGAACCCGGGTCTCTGGCGCCGTAGCTCTACAATTACGCCACCATGTTGGGTTGTAAGTGGAACATGAGGAGCTGCTCCTCCAGTATGCGTGTGGCCTCACTCTGGCAATGGTGTAGGCCCAGGACAGCAAGATCAGTGTGGGAATGGGAAGGGGTGTGGTTAGGTATTCGAAACTAAGCTCGTTACTCCAGACTACCTACTGTCTTATTTAAAGTAGCAGATACTGGGGAAGTTGATAGGCGCACATTAAATGGCTGTGAAATGACTGTGTTATAAATGGTGACTTTCCGGTGGGAGCAGTGTCAATGCTTGGTTAGAATGGGTTACCGACAAAGTGCTCAGGATTAAAAAAAAGACACAAAGTGCTGGAGTAAATCAGTGGGTCTGTCAGCAGAATGATCCCGACCCGAAACGTCACCCATCCATATTCTCCAGAGATGCTGCCCAATCAACTAAGTTACTCTAAGTTGAAGTTGCATCTTTTTTGGTAAACCAGCATCTGCAGTTCCTTGCGTCTAAAAATGTCAGGATTGCTCTTTTAAGCACATTTGAGTTTAATTTATTTAATGTAACATGTACAGAGATACAGGGGAAGCTTGTTCTGCGTGCCATCCAGTCACATCACACAGTTCGTGAGTACAAGAGACCCTCTTCTGGAGCATCACGCAGAGAGTCATAGAAACATAGAAAATAGGTGCAGGTGTAGGCCATTCGGCCCTTCGAGCCAGCACCGCCATTCAATATGATTATGGCTGATCAGCCAGAACCAGTATCCCGTTCCTGCCTTCTCCCCATATCCCTTGATTCCGTTTGTAGTCACCACATTCCGGCGCCATCTTGCAGACGGTCCCTTTATCCCAGGGTCAAATATTCGACAACATACAGGGAATGGATATAGATCACATGGAAGCAGAGGAGATTAGTTTTACTTAATATCATGTTCAGCACAGACATTGTGGGCTGAAGGGCCTTCTCCTGTGCTGTACTGTGCTGTGTTCTATGTTAGTGACATCACAGTCAATACAGGTATCATCTTTGCTTTTCTGACTTTCCCATTTTAATGTAACACCTGAAAATGCTGGAGTAAATCAGCGGATCAGGCAGCATCTGTAGAGAACAGGGATAGGTGACGTTTCAGGTCGGGACCTTCTTCAGACAAAGTAGTCTTAAGAAGGGTTCCGACCAGAAACTTCACCTATCCATGTTCTAAGGAGATGCTGCCTGACCCGCTGAGTAACTCCAGCATGTTGCGTCTTTTTTTATAAACCAGCATTTGCAGTTCCTTGTTTTATTTCTTAATGTAACATCTTCCCTGTCTTTCCACAGAGGATGTTATGGCTTTCGATCAGAGAATTCTGAAAGTAATCCTACAAAACCATATTCTGAAAGTGAAGGTGGTCCTCAATCAACTGTACAACGGCCAAATACTGGAGACTGTCGGAGGGAAATTCCTCCGAGTCTTTGTCTACCGCACCGTAAGTATGGGAGGCTACCATTTCCACATACGATCGGCAGGGCTCGTACACGGCAAGGATTAAAGCCAGGACAGGCAGAGCGGTGCAGCGGTAGAGCAGCTGCCTTACAGCGCCAGAGACCCAGGTTCGATTCTGACTACGGCTGCTGTCTGTACAGAGTTTGCACGTTCTCTATGTGACCACATAGGGTTTCCTCAAAGTGCTTTGGCTTATTCCCATATCCCAAACATTTGTATGTTAATCAGTTTCAGTAAATTGTTCCTAGTCTGTAGGATAGAACTAGTGTGAACAGCTGATCGCCGGTCGGCGCGGACTCGGTGGGTCGAATGGACTGTTCCCATGCTGTATCTCTAAACTAAACTCAAATAAGTTTCTGAGGAAGAAATAGATCATAGTCAGGTGTTAATGGGCGAGGGATTTCTGAAGGAGAGTGGAAAATTGGATTTGAAATGAGGAAATTGAGAACAAGGCTTGGTGGTTACAGCCCAGACAGTATGTTTAGTTTAGTTTAGAGAACCAGCATGGAAACATGCCCAAGTACATGCCAACCATCGACCATGCACTCACCAGTTCTATGTTCTTGCACTAGCGGCAATTTACAGAGGCCAGTTAACCTATAAAACTACATGTCCTTGTGGTGTGGAAGGAAACCGGAGCACCCAGAGGACACCCACATGGTCACAGGGAGAACGTGCAAACTCCACACAGACAGCACCCCTAGTCAGGATCGAACCCGGGTCTCTGGCGCTGTGAGTCAACGGCTCTACCGCTGCACCACCGTGTTGCCGGGTGCTGTATGTGTTCCATCCTGTGATGGGTTCAAATCCCTTGGCTGCTCTTCCCCTTCATAGATCTGCAGGTTCGACCTCACTATAGGGAAGAACTGCAGATGCTGTTTTACACCAAAGATAGACACAAAAATGCTGGAGTAACTCAGCGGGACAGGCTGCATCTCTGGAGAGAAGGAATGGGTGACGTTTCGGGTCGAGACCCTTAAGACTGATTTTTTCAGAGGGACGGAGGAATCACAGAGAGGGAGCAGTGAGAAAGGACATTGCTGATCTCTCGTCGGAGAGAGGAGGAGAACTTCTTCAAAGTAGACATACCTTGAGGAGATTTCGCAATGGAGCGGACAAAATGTATAGGAAAGAACACTGCAGGGATATCTGACCATCACACTGGGGACCTCTTTGGTCACTGGGGCAGAGCCTTCCTGTAATGGGACTCTTAATCCTTGACTCTTGACTCTTGATGTTGCGTCCCATCTCCTACTCATTGCGGACTGCATGCGTTGAGTTCAGGAGATCAGGAACTCTGCATATGTGACTTCCAGCTAGCTCCTCATTTCTGCTCTGCAGTGTACCCTGCGGATGTTGCTCCAGAACCATAAGCTACCAAAGATAGACACAAAGTGCTGGAGTAACCCAGCAGGTCAGACAGCATCTGTGGAGAAAAAGGATGGGTGATGTTTCAGTCTGAAGAAAGATACCGACCCAAAAAGTCATCCATCATTTTTCTCCACAGATGCTGCTTGACCCACTGAGTTACTCTCGAACTTCGTGTCTATCTTTGATATAAAATTGTAAGATTAAATGAGAATTTACCAGTTCAAAGTTTGATCCATATTTTATGAGGAGTTATGATGAGGGATTTCGTGAAGACCCCATCAGCACGCATGCGCGACATTCTTCAAAGCAGCGGTGTGAAATCACAGATAGTAGAGTTGACTGAAGATAGTAAGATTAAGAGAAGTAACATACCAGTTGACCTTATAATAGAGGGTTGGGCACGGAGGGCATCGTAACTCCTCATAAAATAAGGATCAAACTTTGAACTGGTAAGTTCTCATTTAATCTTACTATTTTACTTCGGAGTCACGTGAGTGACTTCGTGAAGATTTCAAAGCTCTGTGATTTTATGCCCTGGAAATGAGTCCATGCTCACACACTGCCATAATGACTAATGGAGGAAGTATGTTAACGTATTTCAGACTTGAAACAGAGCTGAAAAACAATAATGTATTTATTAACAACAAATAATCAACCCCTAACTTCGGGGAAGTTAAGAAACAGAACTTAAAATAGTATCTGCAAAAGCTGCGGGTGTGGTCACAGGTTTGTTATAAAACCGTTGAAAGGTTGACTCATTGGATCAACCTGCTGTTGCGAGGATGTGGTCCATGGGAACTTCTATCATCCTCGCCGCTGATGTAGACGCAGCCCTGGTAGAATGAGATTTGAAAACGTCAGTGTCTACCCCTGCTGCACCTAACACCACCCTGAGCCACTTTGAAATGGTCTGAACAGTTACCCTATGTTGAGGCGTTTAAAACTGATTAAAAGGCCCATTTCTGCACCCCTGAGATTTTAGTAACCTCTAAGTATTGTCGAAGGTGAGTAGCTATACAAAGGCGTCTATCTAATGGATAGGCCATGAACTCCAATTTTAGACCAGATTACCCTGGTCTGTTGTGTTTTAGTAACTCATTTACATAAAAGGTCACCTTGTTATGAGTTGACACCATGGCATCCAATTTTAATTTATGCAGGGTCTGGACCCGCTGTGCAGTAACAAGTGCCATCAGCATCACTACCTTGTAGGTGAGCTTAATCAATGAGAGTGTCATGACTGGTGCCCAACCCCTGAGCAGGGACAAGACCAGTCCGATATCCCAGGTTTGCGAATATCGAGGCCTGGGAGGGTTAGAATTAAAAATACCCCTCATAACCTTAGACACCTGGCGATGGGATCCCACTCCAAGCCCGAGATAGGATGACAAAGCACTCCTAGCACAGTTGATGGCACTATAACTGAGGCCCTCATCGTAGTGAAGGCTCGCCAGAAATTCCAGTACGTCCGTAATGGTAGCAGAGTTGTATGAGGTACCAGTCCCGGAACATATACCTCCCATTTTTTTACATGGGTGAGGTATTGTCTCCTGGTGGACTGCCTGCACAACGCCGTGATGATGTTCATGGTCCTGTCCGTCAGCCCGAACTCCAGGAACGGTCTTTTCAGAACCTGCAAGCCAACAGGTTCATGAAATCATGGCACGGATGATTTTCCCCTGTCACAGGATGAACCAGGAGATTCGGGCGTTTGGGAATCGGGATACATGGTTCTTTCACCATATCGAGGACCACCACGAACCATGGCTGCGTAGGCCAGTCGGGTACTATCAGTATCCCTGATGCAGAGTCTAATTGAATTTTCCGCAATATCCGACTGATGAGGCAGAAAGGGGGAAATGCATAGAAAAACAAATTCCCCCAATATAGCGAGAAAGCATCCATCGCTACTGCCCCAGGGTCTGGTTCCCATGTGACTTATGTTGGTATCTGATGGTTAAGTCTAGATGCAAAAGGTCGATAGCTGGCGTTCCATACTGAGCCATAATGTCAGTAAATACCTGGTGATTCCATTCGGTGTTGTCATTGAATATGCGTGACTTGGTATCCGCCACTGTATTTAGTTTACCCGGAAGGTAGGTAGCTGAAATCCAAATGTTTCTTTCTATACACCAGTGTCAGATTGTATTTGCCAATTCATCACAAGATATCGACTTGATACCACCCATATGATTAATATATGCCACCACTGTGGTGTTATCAATTTGTAGGTGAACATGCAGATGGTGCATATCTGTACAATAGGCCCGTAGTCCGTGAAACGCTCCCAACATTTCTGAATAGTTAATACCTTGTGTCTGAAGTAAGGTAGATTTGTGTATATTCCATCTACCACCACAACTGGAGGTGATATCGGTAGCTCCCCAACCGTGAGCGCTGGCGTCAGTTTGTAACACAACCGAAGGGTTTGTAATTGTGATGGGATTAAAGCAATATCGAATATTGCCAATCCACCATCGCAGTTCGATTTCTGCTTTGCCCGGTAGCTGTATAGGCCTATCAAAATGACCAGCGTGGGATTTGGGTGCTGAGATTTTGGCTCTTTGTAAATTTTGGTAATGTAACGGTCCATGTTGTGTAGCTGAAACTGTAGCCACAAGTTTCCCGATTACCCTGGCAGTGTGCCGAATGGTCGGTTTACCGGCGCAAACAAGACTATTGCATGCCTCTATTTTTGAAATAGAAGCTTGGTGGCTGTCACAGCTAATTTAGCCATTTCCAAGGTTTTCCCCACAATTAGGCTGTCATCAAGATATGCCATGACAATATGCTTTTGTTCCCATAGAGTCGCCAATGCTGTTTTCAACATTTTGGTAAATAGTCTGGGAGCTGTTGTTAGTCCATTAGGCAGTGCTTTATACTGCCATAGCTGCCCCATCCAGATAAATTTCAAATATCTGCAGTGATCTTTGGGTACTGAATAGTATGCATCTTTTAGATCAATGCAAGCCATGAAGTACCCTTTGGAAACTAGTTGTTTAGCAGTTACAAATGTTTCCATTTTGAAGTGGGTATATTGCACAAAAGTATTCAGCTGTGTTAAGTGTACTATAATGCAGCATCCACCATCCTTTTTGGTTTTGGTGAAGATGTTTGATACAAACTCAAGAGGTTCATGTTTAGTTTTCTCTATTACTCCCTTAGAATACAATCCCTCAGAATACCTGATGATAGTTGGTGCTTTGATCATGCCCACCGCTTTTGCTTCTTCATCCAGGTCTTTAACCTGTTTCGGCAGGTTGTCTCTGAACACCATGCATGCTGGCGGGGTCTTCACGAAGTCACTCAAGTGACTCCGAAGTAAAATTTAACTCGAGCACCAGCAGTACCTTGTTTCTACCATGAGCTACCAATTGGCCCAGGTTTGGATATGGGTTACCAGTGATTTACTTTAGACTTTAGAGATACAGTGCAGAAACAGGCCCTTTGGCCCACTGAGTCCACGCCGACCAGCGATCACCCCGTACACTAGCACTATTCTACATACCAGGAACAGTTTACAATTTTACCGAAGGCAATTACTGTAAACCTGTATATCTTTGGAGTGTGGGAGGAAACCGGAGTACCTGGAGAAAGCCCACGCAGTCACAGACTTGCTGTACAAACTCCATACAGACAACACCCATTGTCAGGATTGAACCCTGGTCTCTAGCGCTGTAAGGCTTCAACTCTACCGCCCCCATTGTTTTAGTTAAATCTATAAATATCTAGTTATCTCATGACATTTACTTGCCAAGTTAAAAAAAAACGGACATTTGAACATACATGACAATAGACAATAGGCACTAGGTGCAGGAGTAGGCCATTTGGCTCTTCAAGCCAGCACCGCCATTCAATGTGATCATGGCTGATCATCCCCAATCAGTACCTCGTTTCTGCCTTCTCCCCATATCCCCTGACTCCGCTATTTTAAGAGCCCTACCTAGCTCTCTCTTGAAAGCACCCAGAGAACCTGCCTCCACCGCCCTCTGAGGCAGAGAATTCCACAGACTCACCACTCTCTGTGAGAAAAAGTGTTTCCTCATCTCCGTTCTAAATGGCTTACTCCTTATTCTTAAACTGTGGCCCCTGGCTCTGGACTCCCCCAACATCGGGAACATGTTTTCTGCCTCTAGCGTGTCCAAACCCTTAACAATCTAATGTGTTTCAATGAGATCCCCTCTCATCCTTCTAAACTCCAGCGTGTACAAGCCCAGCTGCGCCATTCTCTCAGCATATGACAGTCCCGCCATCCCGGGAATTAACCTTGTATACCTGCGCTGCACTCCCTCAATAGCAAGAATGGATAGGAAAGGGTTAGAAAGGTATGAACCAAACATGGGCAAAGGAGACTAGCGTAGATGGGGCATCTCGGTCCATGTGGGCAAGATTCAAGAGTGCTTAATTGTCATATGTACCAAAAATGGAAAAATGACATTCTTCTTGCAACAGCACAACAGGTCTCTAAACACAGTACTCATAGATAACATAATTAGAAATAACCCCAATATTTGTGCAAAACAAAAGCCTAAACTCCCTAATGCAACCAAGAGAATTTGTAGTATAGTCGGGCCAAAGGGTCTGTTTCCGTGCTGTATGAGTCTATGACTTGATCACTACAAGAATGATAATATTATGTGATTAAGAAAACTGGTATAATAAAGGCTTTTCAAGTACAACTTTTAAAATGTTATGACATTAGGGGGCAGAAGGGCTCTTAATTTACCAAAAGTCTGCAATAATTACTGTGCAGAAAACACATTCCCAATTGGAATTTCTAATTCAAAATAGTTTCTTTAGGAAGTAGCTCTACCTGCTGCGCCACCGTGCCAGTTCCACCAGTTCCAGCGAATTATTTTTGTAAATTTGGTAGGAGTTTATTGAATTGTATACATCTGAACAATGTTGGACGTTCATTTTGGCTTTATTCAAAGATTTAATTCAATTCCTTGGTCAATTGCTTTGCAAATCCAACCAGATTTCATTACATAATGTGGCCCACTCCAAATGCTATTGCATTCAAGACTCTACCACAAAGTGCTTGGGGAACTCAGTGGTCAGGCAGCGTCTGTGGAGGGAATGGACAGGTGACGTTTCGGGTCGGGATCCTTCTTCATACTGGTGGAGTTAAGGTGGGGGGGAAGTGGAACAGAGAGGTGGGGAGGGACAAAGCCTGGTGAGTGATGGGTGGATACAGGTGAAGACAGGGGTAATTGGCAAATGGGTGGAGTAAGTGACAAAGGCTGGAGGTGAAAAGGAGACAGATCAGGAGAGAATTGTAAAGCCGGAGAGGGATGTGGGTGGAAGGGGTGAAGGGAAAGAAGAGGGATGTAAGGGATTTTTAAAATAAGATTGAAAGATACAGCATGGAAAGGGGATTTTCAACCCAGCAGGCCCAGGCTGACTATCAATCACCTAGGATCCCACACACCTCCTTTACACTTTGTCCCTCTCAGTTTAAAACTATGCCTTCTAGTATTTGATTTTTTCCATCCTGGGTAAAAGATTTTGTCTGTCTACCCAATCTATGCCTCTCATAAATTTATATACTATCAGGTCTCTCCTCAACCTCCGGCATTCTAGAGAAACCATTCCAAGTCTGTCCAACCTCTCCCTGTAGTTAATACCACCTAATCCAGGCATCATTCCAGTAAACCTCCTCTGCGGCCTCTCCAAAGCTCCCCATCCTTCCTGTAACGGGGCGAACAGAACTGCACGCAATGCTCTAAATGCGGTCTAACCAAAGTCCCCTAAAGCTGTAACATGAGTTTATATTTGTTTTCCGGCAGGCAGTTTGCATTGAGAATTCATGCATGGTGAGAGGCAGCCGGGAGGGACGGAATGGAGTGCTCCACACCATACGGAAGGTCATAATGCCCTCCGAAAATTCAATGCTGCAAATACTGCGAGACGACCCTCGCTTCAGGTAAATATCCAGTTGTTCGTGTAGAGAAAACCCTTCAGCCCACTCGCGGGGGAACCTTCCGGCTCAATTGCTTCATATGAGGACACAAAGTGCTGGAGTAACTCAGCGGGTCGGGCATCTGTGGAGAATACAGCTAGCTGTCATTTAGCGTCAGAACCCTTCAGGCTGATTAGTCTGAAACAATGAGTCTACAATTGAACTGAGAAAGGTTTCTGACCTTAATGTCACCGATCCATATTCTCCAGAGATGCTGCCTGACCCGCTGAGTTACTCCAGTACTTTGTGTCCCCTTTTCTAAAACACTATCTGCAGCTCCTTGTGTCTACATTTGGGTTGCCAACTGACCCGTGTTAGCCGGGACCGCCCCTGTCCCGTATTTGACTGCTACTACTCAGGTCGAGGAGACTGTCGGGTCGGAGCGCCTCGTCTGGCCCCGCCTCACCCGTCCCGATGTAGTGCAGCCCATGGAGTGCAGCAGCAGCCCGTGGCCCCGTCGGTCGGCAGTTCAGCTAGCTGTCCGGCCTTCGGACCTTCGCTTACCGCCGAAGGTTCATGAGTTGGATGGGATGCCGGACTTTGCGTGCGATGTCGCCCGGCCCAAAACTCCCGAGCTGGCCCGCCGACTGGGCTTTGTGTGCAGTCCAGCACCCGGGCCAACTCATCATTCACCCAGCCGTGGCTGAGTTAGTCAACGAATTACCGTGGGGAATTTGTCCCTTATTTTGACCTTTTGTCCCTTATTTGGGAGTGAGAAAGTTGGCAACCGTATGTTGGACACAGATTTGTGTGGTAACGTAGACTCGGGTAAACATGCAACGTCCTCCCACTCAGTGTAGATACTAATGTTTAATTGGGGTCACAAGGGACTGCATAGAACACAGAACTTAGAACACAGAACACAGAACAGTGCAGCTCAGGAACTGCCCCTTCTACCCACAATGTCCAAGCCAAACCTGATGACCAGATAAACTAATCTTTGTCTGCACATGATACATATCGCCCCATTCCCCGCATATCCAAGTGCCTACCTAAAAGTCTTTTAAATTCCTCTATCGCATCTGCCTCAACCACCACCCCTGGCAGAGTATTCCAGGCACACACCACCCTCTTTTTAAAATTGCCCCACACACCACCTTTATACCTTGCCCCTCTCACCTTAAAGCCATGCCCTCTAGTATTTGATTTTTCCATCCTGGGTATGGTTCAGACTGTCTACCCTATCTATGCCTCTCATAATTCTATGAACTTCAATCAAGTCTCCCCTCAACCTCTGGTGTTCCAGAAATAACAACCGAATAACAGCCTCCACCTGTAGCTAATACCCTCTTATGCAGGCAGCATTAGCTAACTCTACCAACTAGTTAATCTATGAACCACAGTTAGTGGTTTATTGTTGGATTGTCTTAATGGGAAAATGGCTTGAGTTATAGGGAGAAGGTGGATGGGGAGAGACTTTTTTCTCTGAAGAGTCAAGAATCAGAGGTGTTTAATGGTACCATTTTCAGTGCATATAACAATTAAATTCTTACTTGCAGCAGCACAACAGGCCTGTAAACAAAATTCTCATCGATAACACAATAGACTTTATTGAGGTGTATAACGTCATGAGGGGCATGGATAAAGTGAGTTCTCACAATCTAAGCTTCAGGTTTAGGTTTATTATTGTCACATGTACCAAAGTACAGTGAAAAGCTGTGTAGTGCTTGCTATCCAATCAGGTCACGTAATACCACACAGAAATACAATCAAGTTTAACTCAAGTACAATAGGTTGAGGAAAGGGGAAGATGCAGAGTGCAGAATATAGTTCTCAGCATTGTAGCGCATCAGTTCCAGAGACAAAGTCTAATGTCCGCAATGGGGTAGAGGATTTAAATTAGTCATTTAAAGGCCACAGGCTTAAGGTGAGAGGAGAAAGATTTAAGAGGAACCTCAGAGGAAAAATGTTCAATCAGAGGGTAGTCCGTATCTGGAATGAGCTGCCAGAGGAAGCTATAGAAGTGGATATAATGATGAGTTTTAAAAACCGTTTGGTCAGATATATGGATGATAAGGGTTTAGAGGGAAATGAGCCAAATGCAGGCAGATGGGACTAGCCAGTATGGCATCCGAAACTGAGCTGACTTAGGCCCGCAATAACGATACTCATATCAGAATGTTTCTACTTTGTGTCTCCGTTATATTTGTTGCTGTGAATTTAACCAAATGTTCTGTTTACCTTCCCTGTCAGCATTTTTCTGACTCTCATAGAATCTGTTGGGTTGACTGAGATGCTGACCGAGGGAAGGGGCTGGACACTGTTCGTGCCCACCAACGACGTATTTGAAAGCCTTACGACAAATGAGTTGGAGGAGTTGACAAGTAGGTGATCATCTTTAACTATCTCATTGAGCCATGCCAGGTTTTTTTTTAATTCAAACAGTGGATTTAAGACTTTCCAAACAAGGTTTTTGAGCGGAATGATGCTGGTTTTTCATGGAACTAGAAGCTATAGGGAGAGGTTGGGGCAGACTTGGACTTAATTCCTTGGAGCGTAGAAGGCTGCATCTGGAGAATATTGTTCAGTTTTGGCCACCCTGCTATAGGAATGATGTAATTAAGCTGGAAAGGATGCTGGGAAGATTTACGAGGATGTTGCCAAGACTCGAGGCCCTGAGCTACAGGGAGAGGTTGGGCGGGCTTGGATTTTATTCCTTGGAGCGCAGGAGGATGAGGGGTGTTCTTATAGGATAAAACCATGAGCGGAATAGATATGGTGAATGCGTAGAGTCATTTACCCAGGGTAGGAGAATCAAGAATTAGATGGTGTAGCGGGCCAAGATATACTAAGGGCCACAATTTTTCCAGTGATTGCCCGTGTCTTTTAAATGCTGTTATAGTACCTGCCACAACTATCTCCTCTTGCAACTTGTTCCATATACCCACTGCTCTCTGCGAAAAACTTAGCCCTGGAGTTTGTACGTTCCCCCCATTGATCTGTGTGGCTTTTCGCTGAGATCTTCAGTTTCCTGCCATCCTCCAAAGACGTCCAGGTTTGTAGGTTAATTGGCTTGGTACAAATGCAAATTATTCCTAGTGTGCGTAGGACAGAGTTAATGTGTGGGGATCGCTGGTTGGCACGGACTAGGTGGGCTGTAGGGCTTGTGTCCGTGCTGTATCTTTAAACTTACACTAAACTAAATCTTTTCAGCACTCTTTCCAGCTTAACAACATCATTCCTATAACAGAGACATCTTTCCCATCTTTCTTTCCAAAATGAAAGCAAAACAGATTACGTTATTCAGTACGATCTTTCCAGCATTGCAGTCCACACCAAGATCAGATTACATGCTGATTCATTTGTCCGTTGTGTGGATTATGGGCTTGCTTGCATGAGGAACTATTTCAAACAACTGTTGATGAGGTGCGTTGGAACATTCTGACATCGGGGTGATTTGCAGCTGTGCACCAGCTCGTGTAGCTATTGATTTCCAGTTTCTGGAGACCATCAAGGCATTGAAATGGGTACAAAGATATCGTAAAGACACGCAGCGCGGTCACAGGCCCTTTGGCCCACTCATCCATGCTGACCAAGATGCCCCATCCAATCTAGTCCCATTGCGGCACAGTGGTGCAGCTGGTAGAGTTGCTGCCTCACAGCAACAGAGAGCCAGGTTCAATCCTGACCACTGTCCGTGTGGAGTTTGCACATTCTCCCTGTGACTGTGAGGGTTTTCTCCGGGAGCTCTGATTTCTTCCCACATTCCAAAGACATACAAGTCTGCAGTTTAATCGGCTTCTGTAAATTGTCCCTTGTATGTAGGATAAGACTTGCATATGGGTGATCGTTATTCAGCGCAGACTTGGCAGGCCGTTTCCTCGCTGTTTCTCTAAATGTAAAACTACATTTGCCCTCGTCTGTTCCATATCCCTCTCAACCTTTGCTATCCAGGTACCCGTTCAATAATGTTTTAAATTTGTTATAGCCCCTACCTCTACTACCTTCTCTGGCAGCTCGTTCCATACACCCACCTCCCTTTGTGTGAAAAAGTTACCCCTCAGGTTCCTCCTAAACCTTTTCCTCTTCACAAACTTATGTTCTCTGGTCCTCGATTCCCCTCAGCTGGACAAGAGACTCTGTGCATCTATTCCTCTCATGACTTTGTACACCTCTATAAGATCACTCCTTATCCTCCTACGCTACAAGGAATAGAGTCTCATCTGATGCCCGGCCTGATTTGTCTCAGTCGTTTCTCGACTCCAGTTCTTCCCTCCCGCCCCACCTACTTTTATAACCATACGATCATGTCATATGTGCAGAATTAGGCCATTCAAGTGCAGTCTGCCATTCAATCATGGCTGATCTATCTTTCCCTCACAACCCCATTCTCCTGCCTTCTCCCCATAATCTTTGACATCCATACTAATAAAAAATTTGTCACTCTCCGCCTTAAAAATACCCAATGACGGCCTCCACAGCCATATGCAGCAATGAATTCTACAGATTTACCACCCACTGACTAAAGAAATTCCTTCCCATCTTCTTTCTAAAGCTACGTCCTTTAATTCAGCGTAAAAGGTCCTTCAGACTTTCGGTCTGAAGAAGGGTCCCGACCCGAAACGTTGTCTATCCATGTTATCCAGAGATGCTGCCTGACCCGCTGAGATACTCCAGAACTTTGTGTCTGTCTTTGGTATAAAGCAGCATCTGCAGTTCCTTCTTATAGCATTCTGGTTAACACTGTCCTCAAGCTGGTAACATCTGCACTGCATGGCCATCTGCTCTGAGGAGACCCTTCACTGGGAGATGATTAGATTGAAGTTTGTGTTTATTTCACAGGAGACAAAAACGCTCTCCGGCATATCCTGTTGTATCATCTCCTCAAGGGAGTTTACATTGGAGATGGCATTGAATATGGAGTCACCAACGTGTTGAAGTCATACCAAGGCAGCAGAGTCATGATAAAGCTGGTAAGCTTCATGTATGAGCGTCAGTTCAAACTCAAGGTAGAGCAAAAGGGAAGATACAGAGTGCAGAATATAGTTCTCATCATTGTAGAGCACCATTTCCAGCGACAAAGTCCAATGTCCGCAATGGGGTAGAGGTGAATCGGATAGTACCCTAGCTTAGTGAAGGACCCTTCAGAAGCCTGATAATAGAGGGGAAGAAGCTGTTCCTAGTCTGGTGGTGCTCGCTATCAAGCTTCTGTATCTTCCACTGGACGGGTGCGGTGAGAAGGAAGGCTGACCGGGGTGGGACAGATCTTTGATTTTGTTGGCTGCTTTTCCGAGGCAGCGTGAAGTGTACATGGAGTCGATGGTCTGTAACTGTGTGTAGGAATGGACAGTTCAGAGGTTTTGGCCAACGAATGCCCCTTTTAGTGTAATTTAGTTTATAATTATCATGTGTACAGAGGTATATAGAAGTGTACAGAGGTTTGTTGCGTGCTAACCAGTCAGCGGAACGACAATACATGATTACAATCGAGCCATTCATAGTGTACAGATGCATGATAAGGGGATAACATTTAGTGCAAGGTAAAGCCAGTCAGGTCCAATCAAAGATAGTCTGAGAGTCAACAATGAGGTAGATAGCAGTTCAGGACTGCTCTATAGTTGGGGTAGGATGGATCAGTTGCCTGATCACAGCTGGGCAGTTCCTCATGCGTTGATTAAATCCCCTTTACTTCCAGGTGAACAACACCATGTTGGTGAATAATGTGAAGGCCAAGGAGTCAGATCTGTTGGCCAATAACGGAGTCATCCATGTGATCAACTCTCTACTCTTTCCAAAAGGTAAGTTTGCTGCTTTCTGTTTGATGGTTGCTAGAAAATGGGGGGTAGTTCTGATTGGTAAACTCAGGGAGGGATGTGTTGTGAAATAAATCCTTTCAACCTTCCTGCTGCCTCTCCATCTCTCTATCTCTCTGTTACTGCACGTTTCAGAGTGACGCTGGGCATTATCTGAGATTCCTTCAGCTGGCAGCGAATTGGCAGGTGGTCACCAACTTTCTTTATCTGAAGTTAATTCGGAGTTCCTGCCAAGGTTACAATAGGTGACCAAAAGATTCCCGGAGGAGGTTTAACCTTGGTTGCTTGTGATAGATGCCGGGGAGAGGACAAGCCACCATTGGCTCGTACTGGATGTGCGGAGGGATCTTGGGGTCTAAGTTTATAACTCCCTAGAACATACAACACAATAGATAAAGTTGTAAACAAGTCATATGTTCTGCTTGCCGTTATTGGTCAGGGGGACACTGAGTATCAGAGCCCGGAAGTCATGATGCAGCTTTGTAGGACGTTGGTCAGGCTGCATTTTGGGTTATTGCGTGGAGTTCTGCTCATCCCATTACAGGAAGGATGGGAGACTTTGGAGATGGTGGGGAGGAGGTTTACCAGAAAGATGCCAGGACAGGATACTATTAGTTATAAGGAGAAGTTGGATAGACTTGGATTGTTTTCTCTCGAACATTGGAGGCTGAGGCGAGATCTGATGGAAGTTTATAAAATCATGAGCGGCATAGATGGGGAAGAAATGTCATGACTCAAGGGCACAGCTTTGAGGTGAAAGGGGCAAAGTTTAGAGGAAATGTATGGGGCAAGTTGTTTACTCAGAAGCTAGTGGGTGCCTGGAACCTGCCCATAGTAATGATTCAAGCCAAACAAGAGTGCTGTAACAACTTTAAAATTCTGCTGCCTGTCTCAATTATAAAGATATTAATGATGAAAAAACCTTAATAATGATCTACATTAATGAACGAAAGTCATTACTTTATATTTATAATCTACATCCTCAGATCTGCCCGTTGGAAGTGACTATTTGCAGAGAATTCTCACAAAAATCATCAAGTATATTGAGATAAAGGTAAGATTCTTAAAGTTAACTTGAACATCGAAAGATTGAAACCCCCAAATGCATTCCACAATATTTTAATTAGTGGTACTTTTTTTTGGTACGGCACATGTCGGTACAGCTTGGTGCCTTTTTTAAAAAAGGTTAAATGGCATTATCATTTGATGGCAACGCATTTATTAATACTGCATAAAGTTTTAGTCTTCAAAAAGAGGACTGACGATTGCTAATAATTTAAACTGCTAAAGGGCCTGTCCCACTTTCCCGAGTTATTCACGAATTCTCCCGAGTTTTCAAACTCGCAGAATGTTCGTAACGAGTCTGTAGGAGGCCGTAGGAGTCCGTGGATATATCGTAGCGGCTCGTTATGCCAGCCGTAGATACGTGGGGCATCAGGTAAGTCGGGACGTTTTTTCGGCCTGATGGAAAATGTCCACAAGTAAGAAAAATAGCCCTGAATACCTAGGGCTGGCATAACGAGCCACTATGATATAGCCACGGACTCCTACGGCCTCCTGCGGACTCGTTACGAACATTCTGCGAGTTTGAAAACTCAGGAGAATTTGTGAATAACTCGTGGAAGTGGGACAGGCCCTTTATAGATATAATGGAATGATGTGCCCTTAAATATAGGCAATATTTATTACAAGGAGTGTATCCTCTGGTTTGCAACAGAGACCCATGGTCGGTGGAGTAGATACTTACCTTAACATCAACAAAGGAACATGAGATACTTGTAGAGTCATAGAGTCACACAGCATGAAAACAGGCCCTTTGGCCCAACTCGTCCATGGCGACCAAGATGCCCTATCCACACTAGCCCCACTGTCCCTGTTTGGCCCATATCCCTCTAAACGTTCCTATCCATCTACCTGTTCAAATGTCATTTAAATGCTGTTATAGTAGTTGTCTCAACTCCCTCCTGGAAGCTTGTTCCATATACCCACCACCCTCTGTGTGGAAAAGGTTGCCCTTCAGGTTGCTGTTAAATCTTCCTCCTCTCACCTTAAACCTATGTCCTCTGGTTCTTGATATCCCCGCCGTGGGAAAAAGACTCTGTACATTCACCATATCTATTCCCCTCATAATTTCATAAACCCCAAGGGATCAGCCCTCAGCCTCCTGCACTCCAAGGAATAAGGTTCCAGCGCCACCCAACCTCTCCCAGTAGCTCAGGCCCCTCGAGTCCCGGCAACGTCCTCGTAAATCTTCTCAGCACTCTTTCCAGCTGCGCTCTTCACTCTGTCAGCATCAATTAGTGTATAGTTTCATTTTACAAATTGTTGAAATGAATAAAACCAACTTCAGAGGGATGTAAGTGCTATAAGTTTTCATTGAGCAGCTATTATTGTGTACCATAGTTACATAAAATCTCCTTTGTCCCCTTGTTTCCCATGAAATAGTTCATCCCAGGCTATACCTACACTGAGATGAAAATACCCATCTTCAGTAAGTCCTTTAATCATTATCTGTTGTTATGAATGTTTAAGACTATTTTTAATGTCATTCATGTTTTTTTTTCTTTTGAAATATACATGCTTTCGTTGAAATTAATGGCTTAAGATATAAAGTACATAGAGTAAAAATACAGCAAAACAATAAAACAATGTATGAGTGGATGAAGTTGTTAATTGAGAGATTTGCTGTTAAAGTAGTTGTTTTACCGAGATCTTAAGCTTGCAATGTCTCGTGAGTTAAAGCAGGAATATTTTAAACCGCATTGATTCTGAGAAAACCTGCCACATTAGGGTCCTGTCGCAAACGGATTCCTGGGCCCATGCCAGCCATAATTAGGTGGGACCTAGTCACCAAATCAAGTCACGAACTGGTCAAATGAGCGGCAGGGTGGCGCAGCAGTAGAGTTGCTGCCTTACAGCGCCGGAGACCCGAGTTCGATCCCAACTACGGGTGCTGTCTGTACGGAGTTTGTACATTCTCCCCGTGACCTGCATGGGTTTTCTCTGGGAGCTTTGGTTTCCTCCCACACTCCAAAGATGTACAGGCATGTAGGTTAATTGGCTTGATGTATGTGCAAATTGTCCCTAGTGTGTAGGATAGTGCTATATGGGGATAAATGGTTGGCGCAAACTCGGTGTTTCTAACATCTAAATTCCAGATACTTCCATCAGTGCAGTGCCCTGAGATGGTTGCAACACGTTCTACAAAACATTGGCTCGCCATGGAGGGAATGGATGTTGTAAAGGTTCCTGCTCCCTCTGATTCACCCCAGTTGCCTCTGTGGCCCACATCTGGGTATTTGCCACAATCCACCGAGATACCACATCTATGATCTTCAGAGCAGTGGTGTCCTTATAAATCACTGGGCGTTTTGTCTTCTGGCGTAGCCTTGCTGGGAGCACCATGTGAAGGCTCCCAGTCTTTGATTCCATGAGCAGCTTCTAATTTCTGTTTGCTTTCCTGATGTGTGCAAGGTTGGTGATGACTGTGTGTGAACAGCCAAGTGTGTAAGTACAGTCTGGGCCACAGATGCCATTTTACCAGCAGTCTAAATGCTTTTTGACTTGTCTTTGTCATTGGGATGGAGTCAGAGGTTTGCTAATAACATTTCACACTAAATGACAGCGCCCTGGGGAATGTTGTAGAGCTGAGGGATGCAGGTACATAGATCTCTGAAAGTGATACAAGATAGACACAAAAGGCTGGAGTAACTCAGCAGTCGAGCAGAATCTCTGGAGAACATGGATAGGTGATGGTTTGGATTGGAACCCTTTTCGTCACCTATTCATCTCCCCAGAGATGCTGCCTGGTCCGCTGAGATACTCCATCATTTTGTGTCTATCTTCGAAATAAACGATATAAACAAGCATTTGCAGTTCCTTCCTCCACAGGTAGATAGTGCGGTCAAGAGGGCTTTCAGCACGTTACTATTCATCAGTCAGGGTACCGAGTATAGAAGTTGGGACATGATGTTACAGTTGTACAAGACGTTGGTGAGGCTGCATTTGGAGTATGGTGTTCAGTTCTGTTCACCCAGCTATAGGGAGGATGCCATTAAGCCGGTAGGAGTGCAGAGAAGATTTACGAGCGTGTTGCCTGGGCTCGAGGGACTAGAGCTCTAGGGAGAGGTTGGGCAGGCTAGGACTTTATTCCTTGGAGCGCCAGAGGCTGAGGGGTGATCTTTTAGAGGTGTGTAAAATCATGAAGTGAACTGTGAGGGTGAATGCACAGTTTTTTACCCAGTGTAGTGCAATGAAGAACCAACGGACATAGGTTTAAGGAGAGAGCGGAAAGCTTTAAAACAAACCTGAGGCACAACTTTCTACGCAAAGGGTGGTGGGTATATGGAACTTGTTGTCAGAGGAGGTAGTTGAGGCAGGTAGGTGAGTGGGGAAAGATTTTATACGAACTTGAGGGGCAATTATTTCACTCAGAGGGCAGTGGGTTTATGGAATAAGCTGCCAGAAGGGTGGCACAATGGCGCAGCAGTAGAGCTCCTGCCTCAAGTACCAGAAACTCAGGACAATCCTGACCTCGGGTGCTGTCTGGGATTTCTCCAGGTCCTTCAGTGTGTAGGATAAAACTAGTGTATGGATGGGCGGTGTGGACTCGGGGTGCCGAAGGACCTGTTCCACGCTGTATCTCTAAACTAAACTAAAAGGAGGTAGTCAAGGAGGGTGCAATAACAACATTTTATGGACCCTTGGACTGGTACATGGATAGGAAAGGAGGGATATGGGCGAAACACAGGCAAATGGGTCTATTTTGGACAGAGCATCTTGATTGGCATGGATGGGTTGGGCAATGAGCCTGTTCTGTGCTGTATGACTCTATAATTTGTACAATTGTCCTGGGCTTTAACAAAGGACAAAAGGATTACTTTTGAAAAAGACCATCGTAATTGCCCTTGAGAGACCTATAAACTGTTGAGTAACCCGTTTATCCGCTGGCCTTTTCCATCAAATTAAAATCTTATGATTTGAAGAGTAATTTAAAGTCGATGATTAACATTACTGTGAGCCAAGTACAATGACAAATTCTACAAACTAACCAAAGGGGAGAAACTGAAAAGATAAGGAACTGTTTTTTTAATAAAATGAGAGACAAATGAAAGCCAAGTTCCCAGGCATAAATCTTTGCTTTTGCTCTGGTCAATTGGCATGGAAGTATATAACAGAAGATGCCTGTTAATATCTGTAGCCAGATTCAGTTAGGACGTTATATAATAGACATTTATATTTGTTCATGTCACAGGAGTAAAATTAGGCCATTCGGCCCAACGAGTCTACTCTGCCATTCAATCATGGCTGATCTATCCATTCAACCCCATTCTCCTGCCTTCTCCCCATTAAGTTAAGGCAATCTTAACTTGGAACACCTAATATAGTACAGCAAAAAAATGAATCAATCAGATATGAGAAAAGGAAGCAATGGCCCTGTTTGGAAGAATTGTTTTCTTGACAAGATAATTCTAGATCTAATTCAATAACGGCGCAGTCGTGCATCTGGTAGAGCTTTTTGACTTTAGACTTGATATACAGTGTGGAAGCAGGCCCTCGAGTCCATGCTGACCAGCGATCACCCTGTCAGCTTACCACTATCCTGTATACTAGGGATATATATTTTTTACATCATACTGAAGCCAATTAACCAGCAAACGTATATGTCTTTGGGAAGTGGGAGGAAACCAGAGCACCCAGAGAACATCCACGCAGTCACAGGGAAAACATACAAACTCCTTACAGACAGCACCCATGGTGAGGATCAACTCCTGGACTCTGGAGCTGTGAGGCAGCAACTCTATCGCTGCACAAACGTGCCGCCCTTTTACTTTGCAAAAACAAAAGCTGGTGCCTCACGGTGTCAAAGCTCCTGATGTCCAGTGCTGTCTGTGTGGAGTTGTCACGTTCCCCCTGTGACCGCGTGGGCTTTCTCCCGGTACTCCAGTTTCCTCCCAAAGACACGCGGGTTTGGAGGTTAATTGACCCTCTGTAAATTGGTCGTAATGTGCAGCGAGTGGACGTGGGATAACATAGAACTTGTGTGAACAGGTGAGCAATGGCCAGCTTAGACTCGGTGGGCCAAAGGGCCTGTTTCATTCAATCAGGAAACAAGGAATGACAGGAATGGGAATAATGCAAAACTAAAGCACATACAGAATGGAGAGGCTTGTCACACATTGGCATGAGGGGAAACAGAATATCCTAGATCTTACCAAGCAGGGAGATGGAAAGCAATTCAATCCATGAAATGAGTGTTGGAGTAACTCAGCAGCACCTCTGGAGAACATGGATAGGCAACATTTAATCCATGAAGGAGTGTATAGTATGGACAGCATGGAAGTTTCTTTTGGCTAAGGGCAAGGTGGTGCAAGACCAATTGTTTTTCCATTTGAGGTTAAGTCACCAAGAGAAGAAAGTTCCTGAAAATGTAGATGAAAATCAAACTGCAAAGTAGTTTAATCCAGAGAGCGAGAAGTTGGAGGTACAATGAAAGAAAGTTCACCTCAGATTATATGCAGAGAAATCTGCAAAAGATCGGTTTAGTAATCTGGTACTTTTCTTCCAAATGTTAGTTCTGACCAGAACCAAATTCTGAAGTGCAGCATGCTCAGGCCACAGTATTTCATTAGTGCAGGGGTGAAATTCTGCTATTTGCTACAATAAACCACAATGTGGGTTTGGGCAGCACGGTGGCGCAGCGGTACAGTTGCTGCCTCACAGCGCCGGAGACCCGAGTTCAATCCTGACTACGGTTACCATTTGTACGTTCTCCCCGTGACCACGTGGGTTTTCCCCGGGTGCTCCGGTTTCCTCCCACATTCCAAAGACGTGCAGGATTGTTTGTAAATTGGCTTCTGTAAATTGTCCCTAATGTGCAGGACGGAACTAGTGTGAACAAGTAATCGATGGTCAGTGTTGACGATGGACCGAGGGGCCTGTTTCCACACTGTATCTCTAAAAAACAGGTGAATGAGATTGAGAAGTGTTTTGATTGAGAGGGAAAATAATACGGTCAAAGCAAAAGTTCCTCTTGTGTTAATAAATAGCACTGTCCTGTGTTGCAAGAAGGGATTTACAACTGGCACGGATCAGAAAATGTGAGGGCGCTAGGCCAAAATAAGTAGCTGCGTTTCAGACCCAAACTGAACGGATTAGCAAGAGATATCAAAAGAAGATAAATTGTCTGCTGTTACACAAGGTTCAGTAGAAGCGATGCACAAAGTCCAGAAATGTCTGTTCCCAGAACAGGAAAACTAATGTTCAGAACTATCTGAACTGAACTTACACTGCAGCCTGATAAGCAGACTGATGAGAGATAAACAGAAAGAACTGCAGATGCTGGTTTACACAAAAGGTCACAAAGTGCTGCAGTGACTCAGCTGGTCAGACAGCATCTCTGGAGAACATGTATATGTACACGTCATCTGACATCCGAAGAAGGGTCTTGACCCGAAACATCACCCATTCCTTCTCGCCAGAGATGCTGCCTGTCCCGCTGAGTTACTCCAGCTTTTTGTGTCTATCTTCGGTTTAAACCAGCATCTGCAGTTGCTTCTTACACATGTACAATGACATTTCAGGTCGAGACCCTTCTTCAGAATGATTGGAGTGCAAGGGTTGGTGAAAGAAAGCAGGAAGGGTGGAGGGCGAAGGACAAAGCCGGGCGAGTGATAGGTGGATACTAGCATAGAACTGTTGCATGGGTGATCATTGGTCGGCGCGGACTTGGTGAGCTGAAGGGCCTGTTTCCACACGGTATCTCTAAACTAAACTAAACTAAATCTCCATACTTCCAATGAGACAAAGTACAGATTGCTGGTAAACTGGTGTAAGTGGTGAATAATAGTTGTGCTCTTGTTTCAGGGTTGTTTGCCTTTAAAATCATATTGTCCTTGCATTTACAGCTCATATTTTCAAGTCCAATATTACAAGAGAGATTGGAACAACCATTACTCGAGTGATTCCATATGGTAGATACGCACGCACTCTGTTTGCAACAACTCCTTTCGTTCCCAACTAATCCTTTCCTTATTGTACCCATCTCTCTTGAAGCCAATGAGGCACAGGCCTTGTGGAGGTGCAAGAAACAGAATTTTTTTTTTTTTTTCAACTTAACGTTAAAATTGTTACGGTCGCATCCAAATGGCAAATAATGGACGGACCTGATCACTTAATTTGGTCGCCGTCTAAAGCCTTGACAGGGATTTGACTTTTATTAAACATAAACAGTGGTGCAGCAGAGAGCTGTTGCCTCACAACCCCAGAGACCCGGGTCCAATCCTGACCTCGGGTGCTGTCTGTCTGGAGTTTGCACGTTCTCCCCGTGACCACGAGGGTTTCCTCCAGTTCCACCCACATCCCAAAGATGTTGGGGTTTGTAGGTTAATTGGCCTCTGGAAATTGTCCCTAGTGTGCAGGGAGTGGATGAGAAAGTGGGGTTACATAGAACTAGTGTGAACGGGTGATCGGGTGTTTGATGGTCAGCCTGGACTAGATGGGCCAAAGAGCCTGTTTCCATGCTGTATCTCTCAATCACTCATTCAAAAATGCATGATTTTATCATCTTATTTCCCTTGCCTATCGGGAAAGGAGCTAGAGATATTTAGGGAACAGAAGAAGATTGTGTAAACACAAGAAACTGTAAATGCTGGATTCTTGTGTAAAACACAAAGTGCTGGGGTAACTCAGCGGGTCAGGCAGCATCTGTGGAGGGAATGGGCAGATGATGTTTCGGGTCGGGACCCTCCTTCACTACGTTTAAGAAACATTTGGACCTACATGGATAGGACAGGTTTAGAGGGATATGGGCCAAATGTAGGCAGCTGGGACTAGATTAGATGGGACATGTTGGTCGGCGTAGACAAGATGGGCTGAAGGGCCTGTTTCCATGCTGGATGGCTCTATGAATCTCTATGACTCTGAATGGGTTGGCAAGGTCACTGATAGGAGAGAGGGTCTGGGGGGTGATGGAATATTCATTGTGTTCTTGCTGGGCATGCCCCTTAGTTGAGCAATCCAAGGCTGATTTCTCCACACTTTTCCACAGTCCTGTACCTTCCTTAACTTCAAATCCTTGTCTTCCTTCGGCTCTGAGTGATGCCATTCTATCCATGCAATGGCATCGCATTCCATAACATCCCCGTGAAACGATCCCCGCTAACCTTTTTATCCTTACTCACAATACTCGGTTGCCCATAACGTTCCCACTCCATCCTTACATGCAAGTACATAGCTGCTGTCGGCGACTTCGTAAGCAGTTGGAATGATGTTGAGCATGTCTATGGATTGCTAATATTTGCACGTAGCATTAGCAATTGGCGAGAGTAACGAATCCTTGTAATAGTGTGTATGTTATATTAGCAATTGTACTTGTAATAGTGTGTTTACCATATGAGCAATTGGCTGCTGAAACATACTTATAAAAGTATGTTTGATATATCAGCAACTGGCGACGGGAATGTGTACCTATAAACGTGTGCACGCTATATTAACCTGAATGTAGGGGTGCTTTTTTAAGGAAATGGTCCCTCTGTATACCAACACGAAACACATCGATGTATGAAATGTGGTCATCTCTACAACGGAGTGAAGTTCCATGCTGAAAGTGACTTTTAATTGCCAGTTGGCAAAACAATTCTCACCCAACAATGTGACCAGTAATGCTCCCAGCGTGTTTCTTGTTGATCGCGACTCCATCATAATTCCTACCGCATTCCAGCAGGGTTTTCTTCCTCACATCCGCAGTTCAGGGAGACCGCAGTGGCATTGAGGGACAGGGTGGACTGTGGAACAATGAATATCAGTCTCTGCCGTAGTACTGTCCACATCCATGGGGAGGCGATGGTGGGAGGTGTAGCTGGTGGAACCATTATTGGGTTGGCAGTGACGGGGAGAATCAGTGCAACATCATCAGCCCACGTCTTCGATGTGAAGCGGAAGAATAGTAAGATTAAATGAGAACTTACCAGTTTGAAGTTTGATCTTTATTTTATGAGGAGTTACGATGAGGGATTACGTGAAGACCCCGCCAGCACGCATGCGCGACATTCTTCAAAGCAGTGGTGTGAAATCACAGATAGCAACGTAGACTAATATAGTAAGATAAGAGAGAACTTCCATACCAGTTGAACTTTATAATAGAGGGTTCTGGGAGCGGAGGGCACGTAATCCCTCATCGTAACTCCTCATAAAATAAAGATCAAACTTCAAACTGGTAAGTTCTCATTTAATCTTACTATTTTACTTCGGAGCCACGTGAGTGACTACGTGAAGATTTGAAAGCTCTGTGATTTCATGCCCTGGAACGAGTCCATGCTCACACACTGCCATGGTAGTGATGGAGGATGAACATATTTCAGACATGATACTGTGCTGAAAAACAAAGAAGGTATTTAATCATACCTAAAATTATATGCCCCACATTGGGTAAATCATGTAACAGAAACTTAACATATTCCCCTGCAAACGTCTCAGGAGCGGCCACGGGTTTATAATAGAAGTGCTGAAAAGTCCGTTCACTGCTCCAACCCGCTGTAGCAAGGATGTGGTCCATAGGAACTCCCATCATCCTAGCCGCTGACGTGGATGCAGCCCTGGTGGAGTGAGATTTAAATCATCAGTGTCCACTCCGCTGCACCCAATACCACCCTTAACCAACTCGAAGTGGCTTGCACTGTGACCTTATGATGAGGGCGTTTGTGGCTTGTGGGTAAAGTCCTCTCCGTGCCCCTAGATTCTTGGTTCCTTCTATATCATAAATATATGTCACAATGCAGAGACGACTATCTGCAGGGTAGGCCAGAATGATAATTTTAGGCCAGAGGAACAGGGTCGATATAGTTTGAGTACCCCTGTATCAGAAAGGTTATCTACCATAGGTAACACATGGCATACATACTTAGCTTTATAAAGACTGGACCCGTTGTGCTGTTACAAGTGCCATAAACATAACCATATTATATGTAGTTATCCAGAGTGAGCCCCGATATTGGTGTCCATCCTCGAAGCATAGTAAATTCTATGCCTAAGTCCCATGTATGGGTGTATCTGGCCCTGGGGAAATAGAATTAATACCCCTCATCAGTTTGATACCAGAGGGTGTGATCCTATAGGCAGGTGATCACCCCCTCTGTCCAGGTTGGTAGGCAGGGCACTCCTTGCAAATTTAATGGCACTGTAGCTCAAACCTTCATGGAATGAAGGGTGGCCAGAACTCCAGCACTCCAGTGATGGTGGCCGAGTCATATGAAGTGTTTGTTCTGAAGACAGAAACACTCCCATCTTCTGACATATGTCAGTGCTGTCCCTGGTGGACTCCCTGCACGACGATGTGATGACATTGATCGTCCTGTCGGAGTATCCGAAGTCCAGAAATGGCCTGTTCAGAATCAGCATCAATAGGTTCATGCGATAATGGCACGGATGACTTACCCGTCACAGGGTGTGCCAACAGGCCCGGCCGTTTGAGGATCCGAAAGCAGTGTTCTGCGGCCATCTTTGTACTGCTGGGGACCATGGTTGGGTAGGCCAGTCAGGAAACCCGAAATACCCGTTGCGGAGTCTATTTCATTTTTGTAAGACCCGACTGATGAGGCAGAAGGGGGGAAATGCATAGCAAATAATCCCCCCAATGCAGCGAGAAACATCCATCGCTGCTGGCCCCGGGTCCCGATCCAACATCCATTCAATGTTGTCGTTGAATTGCGTGACCTGGTGTTCGCCACCGTATTTAGTTTACCTGAAAGGTAAGTGGCTGAGATCCAAATCTCTCTATCCAGACACCAGTGCCAGATGTAATTAGGCAATTCATCACATGATATCGATTTTATTCCACACATATGATTAATATAGGCCACCACTGTGGTATTATAATTTGTAACCGTACATGCAACTGGTGCATATCTAAGCAGTAGGCCCGGAGTCCATGAAATGCTCCCAGTATTTCTAGATAATTAATCCCTAGTGCTCCCAACAGGGTTAAATCTTGTGCACTCCATCTGCCACCACAACTAGTGGTGGTATTAGCTGCTCCCCACCTTTAACACTGGCATCAGTCTGTAATGTAACCGAGGGATTTATGATAGTGATGGGTTTGGAACAGAATTGAGCATTTCCCATCCACCAATTTAATTCAACTCTTGCCTTTTCTGATAACTTCATAGGCCTGTCGAAATGGCATGACTTTTGAGAGCTATAATTTTAGCTCTTTGTAGGTTTTGATAATGTAGTGGTCCGAATTGCGCTGCGGGAAAAGCAGCCACTATCTTCCCAATTACCATGGCCACCTGCCGTATGGATGGATCCCTGATGCCAGTAAGGCTTCTGCAAGCTTCTATCAAGTCCACCACCTTGTTCGGTGGTAAGGTGGTAGACATTTGCACCGAGTCAATGGTGAACCCCAAGTAATCCATGGTAGTAGAGGGTTCCAACTTTAATTTATCTGGATGTATGATGAACCCCAGCTTTTGAAAGAGATGTTTTGTGGCTAGAACTGCCAATGTAGCCGTTTCCAAATTCTCCCCGACAATGAGGATATCATCAAGATAGGCCATAACAGTATGATTTTGTTTCCTTAAATAGGCCAAAGCTGGTTTCAATAATTTGGGTGCTGATGATAACCCATTGGGTAAGGCTTTATATTGCCATAATTGTCCCATCCAGATAAATTTAAGGTATTTCCTATGATCCTTGTGTATTGGTACTGAATAGTATGCATCTTTGAGGTCAATGCATGCCATGTAGTACCCATTAGCTATTAGCTGTCTGGCTGTGTCGAAAGAGTCCATTTTGAAATGAACATACTGAACAGAAGTATTCAGTTCGGTCAGATCTATGATTATGCGGCATCCGCCATCTTTTTATTTTTGGTAAATATATTAGATACGAACTCCTGTGATTCTCTGGTGGTTCTCTCAATTACCCCTTTGCTAATTAGTCTTAATAGTTCAGCATGGCCCGCCGTTCTTTCTTTTTGTGAAAGTATAAACTTTCGGCTAGGCGAATGCTGGACCGGGGTAGGGAGTTCGTAAATGAATTCAATTTTATAGCCCTGAATACTTCCGAGTATGTAAGGATCAGAGGTAAAAGTGCGCCATACTTCATAAAACAAGTGCAACCGGCCTCCCCCATAAGATGAATTTAGACATATGATGTTCCTGGGGGAGGCAGACCCACCTACCTCCAAGGTATTGTCGGTGTTGCGGTCCAATACCACCGTTATTTCTCTGTTGAGTTGCTGCGTTGTAGGGGTGGCGCATTTTCCAAGAAGGCCGGGCTGGGCCATGGCCTAAAAAAGGCTGTTGTGCAGGTGGGCCGGCCTTCGAGCTTTCACCACCGGACGATCTGTTGTGATATCGCTGTCCGGTGGGTGTGTAGGGGTGCTGTTGTTGTTGGTAGTGCGGTTTGGAGGTACTGGGTACCTTTATCAGGCCTATGGCCTTGGCC
Organism: Raja brachyura; assembly: GCA_963514005.1. Next base: position 100,645,591 of record OY740786.1, read on the forward strand.
TCTTTGTCCAGGTCTTTCACCTGTTTGGGGAGGTTATCTCCGCACAGCAGATTTGGTGGTTGAGCGTTACCTTGTTTGCATAACCCCGCAATTTTGGGGTTGAGTGCCGGTTTGATAATGCTCTTCCTGTAGTTATTATCTCAAACTGTGTTACACAGTAAGGCCAGAGCATCCTGTTTCTACCGGTAGCTCTATACCCACCGCAGTACTGGCCACTGCCTTAATTCCGGCGGTCAAAATCTTCAGGATCCTCTGAAGTTTGACTCCTTGCCCTCTAATCGTAGGGCTCATGTTCCCCCAAATAGGGTTATTCACCGCGGGAACAATCAGCGAGTTACAATTTTCAGGAGCAAGATACTTATCAGCTGTAGCATTGATGGCTTGCTCCTTAAACTGGTTTGTAGTCATATAATTGAACTAGCTGCCAGCTTAGGGTGGATAGGTAACCTTTTTGAGAAGGAACTGCATATTGCTTACCATATCCAGTAACTCTTCTTGCACCCCTGACACTGTTGGTTGTTCAGCCAACTCCCCCTCTTCAGGGTCAGCCCAGTTCTGACCCCCAATGCTCCCCTGCGAAGAGGGTGAGACATTAGGTAGTCCATAATAGGATCCTGCCGTGGGCCTGCGAAGAGGCCCACCGTGACCCTGCCCCTGCAAAAGCAGGTCACGCTGGAGCAATTGCTCCACCATCCGCTCCATGTGGGTAAGACGACCTCCGTCGCTAACAGCGAACGGGGTGTCCTCGGGACTGTACCCAGCTGAGTCGGCAGTCCCGACCGGCTTCCGGGTGGATTTACCGCCTGTCCGTGGCGAACCAGCGGCCCTCCCGGGCGGGAAGTCGGGACCTGCAGCTCAGGAGAAAACGGCACGCTGCTGGCTGCTCTCTATAGCAGCAGCTCTTGCCGCTGCTCTCGCCGCGCTCACCACTCCGGTGAGTCTTACCGTTCGTAAGTTTTGAAACTTACGCTGGAGGAGCCCCGCTCCTCCCGACTGTCGCTTCCGCATGCGAACGACGATATGTCGCGCATGCGTGCTGGCGGGGTCTTCACGTAGTCACTCACGTGACTCCGAAGTAAAATCAATGTAAATTGAGGAGGAATTTATTTCGCCAGAAAGTGGTGAATCTGTGGAATTCATTGCCAGAGACGGCTGTGGAGACAAAGTCATTGGGTTATTTTTAAAGCTGAGATTGATAGGTTCTTAATTTGTAAGGGTGTCAAAGGTTATGGGGAGAAGACAGGAGAATGGGGTTGAGAGGGGAAGATAGCTATGATCGAATGGCAGAGTAGGCTTGATGGGCCAAATGGCCTAAATCTGCCTCTGTGTCTTATGGTCCAATGGACTTTGTTGTATCTGTCCACGAAGCTCACCCTGGTGTGCAGTTTTGGGTAATGGTAGTCCTCGGGTAAATGTCCGCATCAGAACTGAAAACATTACCTTCAAACCTTGCGGCGTGTCCTACTGCTAAACTGATGTGATTCCTGGCCCTCAGTATGGCCCAATATAGATTTCTATTGAACATAATCATTTGCATTTTGGGTGCCTAGAAATAGGCAAGGAACTAGTTTTATTGCCTTGACACAGTGGCAAGTGTTGTCCTGTCTCCGTGATGTGGAATGCTTTGGAGTGTAAAGTCTTGCATCTTTTACTGTCCCCTCAAATGCTTCACTATACCCCTGTCAGTTTTCTGGAGAATATTAAGAAGGCCAGCACACCACATCAAGTCACGGAGATGTACAGCACAGGAACAGGCCCTTCGGCCTACCTTATCCATTCCGACCAACTTGGCATACTGGGCTAGTCCCATTTGTATGCATTTGGCAGAAATCCTTCTAAACCCATCCTATCCATATATCTGTCCAAATGTATTTTAAGCATTATTATATTCGCTTCTATAGCTTCCTTTCGCAACTCGTTCCAGATATGCACCAGCCTCTGTGTTAAAAAGTTCCCCTGAGGTCCCTCTTAAATTTCTCCCTTCTCACCTTAAGCCTGTGCCCTCTAGTTTTAGAGAGACTGTGAGCGTTCACTTTATCCGTGCCCCTCATGATCTTGTACACTTCAATAAGGTCACCCCTCAGCCCCCTACGCTCCAAAGAAAAAGTCCCAGCCTATCCAACCACTCCCTGTAACTCAAGCCCACAAGCCCAGGTAACATCCTGGTGAATCTCTTCTGCACCCTTTCTAACTTAAAAAATAATTACCTTCAACTTTGATGTGTTTGAGACCCGTTGTTATTTGAACTTACTTAGAATTTGCTCCTGTTAAACATAAGATTGCAGCTGACCTTTAAGCTGAAACCAGTTCCATTTACGTAATTTGGCCTCATAATTAAAAAATCGAGTCCTGTTCTACAAATTTACGTAGAACATAGAACAGTACAGCACAGGAACACGCCTGTCAGCCCACAGTGTCTGTGCTGAACACGATGCCAAGTTAAATGAATCTCCTCAGCCTGCACCTGATCCATATCCTTCTATTCCCAACATATCCATGTGCCTATCTAAAATCCTCCAAGACACCACTATTGTATCTGCCTCCACCACCATCCCCGGCAATGCATTTCTGTATAGAAAAACCTGCCCCGCACATCTCCTTTAATCTTTGCCTCTCTCACAAACATTTTAGCTTCAATGTACCCCAGGATTAATACTGACTGAAGACAGGAACTATCTACAGAAGCAAGCATTCCATTTGAAATGGGCTAGTGTTTGTTTATAAAACAGTGGGACATTAAATAAACAAAAGGCATGTCATTCAAGTGCCTTTCAATCTTACGTCGAATTCAGTCAAACAAACTCCTTTCCTTGATGTTTTGAAGATGTGTTTTTGTTTTTTGCTCGACTTGAACGCGAAGAAGTGGATTTGGTTAAATAATGCCTCAAATATCTTTGCTTCTCAGAAACTGAGGTCAGAGAATTTACGAGAATTGTTACAACTAAACCGGAAATAAATATAATTAGAGGACGGATTACACATAGTGGTAAGTCGGTAATTATTTATCTTAAAAAAAAAATGTATTTAATGGTTCCTCTGGTGAGGCTGATGCTTAATACTAATGAGTCAAATGTTTCAGCCCTTTTTTTTGTATTGCTGCAGTATATACGAAACGATACTATACAAACTTTATTTATCCCAGGAGCGAAATTGATCTGCCAACAGTCATAAAAACACAATATACGTAAAACATGAAATTAAAGTGACGAGTGGAAAGGATTGGGGATGTGCAAAGATTGGGGGGGTGCGGGAAGTCGGTCTCAGTCTACCCCATGACAGAAGGGGGACGAGTTGTACAGTTTGATAGACACAGGGAAGAAGGCTCTCCTGTGGCGTTCTGTGCTCCATCTTGGTGGAACCAGTCTGTTGCTGAAGGTGCTTCTCAGGTTGACCAGTGTGTCATGGAGGGGGTGAGCTGGATTGTCCCGGATGCTCCGCAGTTTGAGGAGTATCCTCCCCTCCAAGACCACCTCCCATGGACTCAACCACCCCCGGGACGGAGCCAGCCTTCATGCAGTACAGGTACCGTTGAAGCAATGTAGAAAGGGTCCCTGTGTGTTCATTCAATCACAATGAAAGGCAGGACGGTGTGCTTCTTGGGAGAACACGTACAGTGATGGTATTCTACTACTGGCCAGACGCCACAGATTGATAGGCACAGTTGAAACATCAAGATTGAAAAGTCAAGAATGTTTAATTGTCATACTTACGTACCGGCAATTGAACAACAAACTTCTTACCTGCTCGGCGGCACAGTAGCCCAGTGGTAGATTTGCAGCCTTCCAGCGCCAGAGACCCAGGATCGATCCTGACTACAGGCACTGTCTGTACTGAGTTTGTACGTTCTCCCTGTGACCTCGTGGGTTTTCTCCGGGTGCTCCGGTTTCTTCCTACATTCCAAAGAGACAGGCTTGTAGGTTAATTGAGAAGAATTGTAAATTGTTAATTGTCCCTAGTGTGTAGGATAGTGCTAGTGTACGGGGACTGGTAGTCAGTGTGGACTCGGTGGGCCGATGGGACTGTTTCTGCCCTGTATCTCTAACCAAACTAAGCTAAACTAAACTAAATTACTTTTAGTTAATTTAGTCAACAGGCCTGTAAATATAGTGCACATTGATATATATATATATATATATATATATATCCAAATTCAATACATTTATAATGACTGCAATACTAGTTATTACTAGTACTAAAAAAAAAGTCCTTAGATTAACCAAAGATCAACATTAGATGCTCCATGGAAGACCATAGTTGCTGAGGTTAGTGTTGTGCAGTGTTCAAGAGCCTGATGGGTGCTGGGAAGAAGCTGGAGGTCATGGTTTTCAGGCTCCTGTACCTTCTTCCTGATGGTAGCAGCGAGATGAAAGAGTGGCCAGGATAGTGTGGGTCTCCGTCTCCTGTAGATCCCTTCAATGGTGGGGAAGTCAGTATCCGTGATGGACCGGGCAGTGTCTAATGAGGCTTAACAAACTATTGACATCTGTTGCATTTTGTGAGATGATTTGCGGAGAGTCGACAGAGCTGAGACTTTCCAGCTGATCTTGGGTCGGGGGCCATGTAAACATCTTCAAGCCCCCTCCCTGATCAGCAATATTGCCTAATGTAATATGATTGTTTCTTTCTCTCTCTGCCCTCTCCCTCGGCGGTAACTCAGGAAGGATTGAGACCGAAGTTGAGGCTGCTGAACTTGCTAAACTTATCGAACGAGGTCTGTAGTTTACTGAAAGAATACCCTAATAAATCTTGCAATTTTATGTTTAACAGTAAAGCCCAAGTCTTGACTGCCTAAGTAAAACACCACAAAATGCTGGAGTAACTCGGAGGGTCAGGCAGCATCTGTGGAGAACATGGATAGGTGACGTTTCGGGTCATGGCGTAATTGGTTTAATTTAAGAAACTCCTTCATCTAACTCCCCACCACCGACACATTCCACCCAAAACAATATTTTGCATTGATGAAAAAGCTTTCTCATCTGTTGAAAATCATTCTGACATTTGGCAGTATCTGACTGGCAAATGTTTTAAGATCAAGGTTTTTAAGATTAACCTTTCTTAAGGTTACAATAAATGCTTTATTTCTTTTGACATTTTAAATAGAGAATGGTTCCATCTTTTTAAACATTTTCTGGGCAAAGTCGTTCTATTTTTATAGAACAGCACAGGATAGGAGCTGTCCCTTCAGCCCACAATGTCCATGCTGAACATGATGCTTAATTTAACTGATCTCCTTTGTCTGCACGTGAGACATATCCCTCCATTCCCTGCAATATCCACTTACCTATATAAAAGCCTTTTTAACCTCACTGCTACATCTGCCTCCCCCAGCACCCCCAGCAGTGAGTTCCAGGCACCCACCATCCTCTGTGTAAAAACTTGCCCCGCTCATCTCCTTTAACCTTTAGCCCTCTCACCTTAAAGCTCTGCCCACTTGCCTTTGACAATTCCACAGGAAAAAGGTTCTGACTATCTATGCCACTCAGAATTTTATATACTTCTATCAGGTCTCCCCTCAGCTTCCAACACTCCAGAGAAAACAATCCATTTCACCTCCAGCCTTTGTCATTTCATCCACCCCTCTGCCAGTCCCCCCCACTCCCCCTTCACCTGTATTCATCTATCACTTGCTAGGCTTTCTCCCGATCCCACTTCTCTTTTCCAGCTATCTCTCTCCCCCCCCCCGCCCAATACTCCATTAGTCTGAAGAAGGGTCCCAACCCAAAACGTCATCTGTCCATTCCCTCCACAGATGCTACCTGACCCGCTGAGTTACTCCAGCGCTTTGTGATAAGAGTCATACAGCATGGAAACAGGCCCTTTGGCACAACTTATCCATACTAACCAAGACGGTCAATCTGAGCTGTCCCATTTGCCCACTTTTGGCCCATATCCCTCTAAACCTTTCCCATCCATGTGCCCATCCGAGTGGCTTTTAAAAGTTTTTATATTGCCGAGTTCAATTACCTCCTCTGGCAGCTCGTTCCGTACACCCACCACCCTCTGAGTAAAAAGGTTGCCCCTCGGGTTCCTATTAAATCTTTGCCCCCCTCACCTTAAATCATGTCCTCGGGTTCATGATTCCCCTACCCCGGTAAAAAACTCTGCGTTTATCCAATCTATTCCCCTCATGATCTTATACACCTCTATAAGATCACCCCTCAGCCTCATGTTCCATGTATAAACCACCCTCTGTGTGGAACAAGTTGCCCTAAGATCACCCCTCAGCCTCCTGCACCCAAAGAATAAAGTCCTAGCCGTGTTCCAAAAAAAGGAACCTTTGTGTTTTACACACTTTATTTTCAACTAGCAAAGATGAAAATCCACAAACTCTAGCTAAATAAGTGGGGAAGTGGTTACATCCTTGTGAATATTCTTTGCTATGAGACAGTAGAAGACATCATGGAGATCTGCTAAAATACTGTACATCACTGACCATGTGCATGGAAGCGGTGTTATTAAAATTGCGGGGAAATGGCACAATGAGACAATACCGAAGAACAGTATTGTCTCATTCTCCTATCAACAAAATACACTGCGCCTCTCGTAAAGTAGAATTTGAAATGAGCTGAAGAGGTTTCGGTGTTGAATTTGATCCAGAATGATGGATAAATCCCTTTCTGTTCCAAGAGAAATTATGATTCCAAGTCATTTTGATCAACCCTGAAATAAATTGAGGAAACACATTTAAACTAGCTTCTTAAATAGAAACATAGAAAGATAGAAAATAGGTGCAGCAGTAGGCCATCCGGCCCTTCGAGCCAGCACCGCCATTCAATATGATCATGGTTGATCATCCAAAATCAGTACCCCGTTCCTGCTTTCTCCCCATATCCATTGATTCCATTAGCCCTAAGAGCTACATCCATCTCTTAATGTAACCATAGCATTTTAAGCACTTGGTCTGCTTCCCTCAGTTTCTAGATTGATGGTTAAATAAACACTGCAAGAAGATCTAGGCATGTTAAAATTATTCTCTCTGCTCCACCTAACCCATTACTTAGAAATGATCATGAGATACCATCATGTAAACATCGCATGCAATGTTCTCAACCGCTCTGCCTGTTGCTTAAGTCAAGACATTGGCCTGAAACCGAACACGTTGATGTTTCTGTTAAAGTAATGCTGTCTGAGTGTAATCTGTGTGTAGTTCCTGGTGGTACAAGCAGTGAGAATGTTGGCGATTCATCATTGCCATGTATCTTGTCAGGAACCCAGTATTCCAAGTTCTCCAGGACCATAGAGGGTGATCCCAATATACTTGATGATGTGGAGATTCAAAAACTCCTTCAAGGAGGTTCGTGAGTTGGTGGCCTGACCCTTGCAACCAAATGCATGGAAACATAGGATCTCCAACCTTAGCCCACTAATTGCCTGTGACCCTCCCTGTTTGCTGTTTGCCTTCCTACCTGTAGAGTTAACATAGCATTTCATGTTTGCTGCCTGGACATTCAAAACCAAGAAACAGCATTTGAAGACAAACTCCTCAAAGACTTTTGTGGTTGCTTGCCAAGTTCTTGGATGTTCGAATGTTGGATGTCAAAATCTAGCCTGGGAAATGTTCAACGTTCATTAACCTTTACAAGGACGGGGTTCATTATGTTCCACTGTTCTTTCTTTATCAATCCTTTGATCTTTGGGAAGAATATCTTCCTTCGTTTAATTTGTAGTGCATGGGAATGTGTTTTGGTTGACTACCAAGAGTATTTTCTGATGGTGACTGACAATCCAGCATACCTGGCTGAGGCCCAGGAGATATGCTGGGGATCTACGACTCGAGCGGTCTAACAACTGGTACTGAATATGCACCAAGTTTGAGATCGGACTAACAGCATGGAAGATTGTGAAAACCATTAGTGTTAACAAAGTTTGGTATTTAGAATGAATAATGAGATACTCATATACATCTGATGAAAACCTACTTCCTACTTATTAACATCTTCTACAATCTAAATGTATATGACAAAACTCATGGTTCAATGGTTCTTCATTATCACTTTGTTATGTGCTAAGTTACAGTGAATTTCTTATTTTTGCATACAGTTCAGTGAATTTCTTATTTTTGCATACAGTTCAGTGAATTATTGCTGTACGGAAACACAATCCCAGATTAGGTGCATAATGCAAAGAAACAGCCCACTGAGCCAGCATGCAAGTCGGCAGGTTTTGGTGCCTTTTCCACAGTCTCAGCTACAGCTAGCCATAAATGCCCGTGGCAGCCGTCGGCTCCGTCTGGATTATCCCGTGAACCATCGTCCCTCTCCTCGCCCTAATCCCTTCAGCCTTCGTGCATCAGGGCCGACCTCGAGAGTGTGGAAGGCCAGACCCTAGATGCAGTTGTCGTCCCTTTGTTCTTGCGCCCGCCGTTGCTGACACCCTCCACCCTCGGGTTGAGCGGCTTCCTTCTCCCAGTTCCACTGCCCGATCAATGGTCATTTTGCTGCGCGGCCAGCCAGTGGCTATCACATTCTGGTTGACAAATAACCATCCTCACCGTGCCAATGTGGCAGTTTGCAAAAACTTTCAGGCAAACTGCAAATAACACTGACCTAATTTAGAAATAACACATAAAGCTTCCGCACTGTTTGGTCAGTCTAATGTGTGGTTTAAATCGAAGATAGACACAAAATGCTGGAGTAGCTCAGCGGGGCAGGCAGCATCTCTGGAGAGAAGGAACGGGTGACGTTTCGGTTCGAGACCCTTCCTCAGACTGAAGAAGGGTCTCGAACCGAAACATCACCCATTCCTTCACTCCAGAGTTGTTGCATGCCCTGCTGAGTTACTCCAGCATTTTGTGTCTATGGTCAGTCTAATGAATGCATGAAGAGAATAAATAAATAAAGTAATGCATTTGCACCCTTAACCTTTTTAGACTTACCCAAATCAAAGAAAATTCTGATCAGACACAGAAAACTTGCCCATCCACTAATCACAAATGAGCAGTCCATTTTTTTTTCATTTCCATCCACTTATTTGTAATGAAATGTTTTTTCTTAAAGAAACTTCGACAAGGACTGCTCATTTTAACAGCAGAACACCAGGTAGGTTAAACTTGATTCTTTATTTATAACGATGGTGGGAATGTGGTTACCTGCCACCAGTCATGTTTAACAATGTCTAACACAGTGCAACACACTCAATCCTTTGACTTGAATCGTTATGTCAAAGAATTACAGCAGTTTTTACTCTTTTGCAGAAAACTAATTAATACTAGTGGCATCCTGAAAGGTCTTGGAGTCAGAGTTTAGAGAATTGTGAAAGGCCTGGATGGAATAGATGCGGGGAGGATGTTTCTACTGGTGGGAGAGTCTAGGACCAGAGGGCTATGCCTCAAAATAAAAGGACGTACCTTTAGAATGGAGATTAGGAGGAATTTCTTTAGTCAGAGGGTGGTGAAACTGTGGAATTCATTGCCACAGACGGCCGTGGAGGTCAAATCATTGGATATTTTTAAGGCACAGGTAGACAGATTCCTGATTAGTACGGGTGTCAGGTGTTATGGGGAGAAGGCAGGAGAATGGAGTTGAGAAGGAAAGATAGATCAGTCATGATTGAAAGGCTGAGTAGACTCGATGGGCCAAATGGCCGAATTCAGCTCCTATAACGTATGAACTAGCATTGCAGTGTAGAAACAGACCCTTTGGCACACCACATCCAGGCCAGCAATCACCCCATGCATTTGTTCTATCCTACCCTACCCTCCAGGGACAATTAACCTACAAACCTGTTGTATTTGGGATGTGGAAGGAAACTGTAGCACCAGGGGGGAACCCACATGGTCACAGGGAGAAGGTGTCAACTCCCTACACACTGCACCCATAGTCAGGATCGAACCAACGTCTCTGCCGCTGTTAAGGCGGTAACTCTACCGCCGTGCCGAGTCGTAGACCAATGTAGCACGGAAATAGGTCCTTCGGACCACCGTATCCACGCTGACCAAGTTGACACACTAGGCTAGTCCCTTTTGCCTGTGTTTGGCCAAGATTCAACTAAACCCTTCCTATCCATATATCTGTTCAAATTTCTTTTAAAAGTCACAATTGTATCCATTTCTTCCACTTCCTCTGGTAGCTCGTTCCAAATACAGACTACCCACTGAGTGAAAAAGTTGCCCACGAGATCCCTCTTAAATGTCTCCCCTTTCATCTTAAGCCTGTGCCCTCTAGGTTTAGAATCCTCTACCCTTGAGAAAAGAATGTGAGCGTTCACTTTATCCATGCCCCTCATGATCTTGTACGTGTCAACAAGAAGTGGAGTTGGAGAGGGAGAGAAAAAGAGAGGGGGAGCGAGATAGAACAGATGGTGGTTTACTAAAAAAGTCACAAAGTGCTGGAGTAAGTCAGCGGGCCTGGCAACATCTCTGGAAAACATGGATATGTGATGTTTTGGGTCGGGATCCTTCTTCAGACTTCTTCAGAACTGGGATCCTGACTTGAAAGGTCACCTATACATGATCTCCAGAGATGCTGCCTGACCCGCTGAGTTACTCCAGCACTTTGGGTCTTTCCAATGAATAACTTTGTTTTGCATGTTATCCAATCAGATCAGATAATACTATACCTAAATATAACCAAGCCAAACTCCAGTACAATAGGAAGAGCAAAGGGGAGATACAGAGTGCTGAATATAGTTCTCAGCATTGTAGCGCATCAGTTCCAGAGACAAAGTCCAATGTCTGCAATGGGGTAGCGGTGAATCAGACAGTACCCTAGCTATGGAAGAACCAATCAGAAGCCTGATAACGGAGGGGAAGCAGCTGTTCCTGGGTCTGGTGGTGCGGGCTTTCAAGCTTCTGTACCTTCTGCCCAACAGGATTGGGGAGAAGAAGGAATGACCAGGGTGGGATTTTTCGCTGTACCTCGGCACACATGACAATAATATACCTAAAGCTGAAGTAGCCGGAAGTCACAGTCCCTTTGGGGATCGGCACTGACTGTGCTTTGTACCCTATCTTTCGTTGCATGTTTGATTACAGTGCCTAAAACTGCTTCACGCAATGACTCCACACGTCTCCTTTTCTGCTGCCTTCAATGTTGTTAACGGCCCCTCTTCATGCAAGCCTTGTGTGCATGTGCTACCCTCCACACCAGATGGCCATTCCAGCATTAATGTGCCTGTAACATGAGAGAGGTTTTACCAAATTACTATATCCCAGCTACCTGCACAAGTATCAGTTGTTGGGTCAGGATTTATGTGTGTTTCTACTTGTAAATCATTTCTCCTTTGTATCTGTCGATAGGCAATTTGCAACAAGTCCAGCCGTCTGCACTATTTACTGGAGTGCAGTCACTTTACTTCAGTCTCCACCACTCCCTGAATCCCCCAGCCATTTACTTACTCCTACATTAAGGAATGTTCATTTCCTTCCCCAGCACCCCTGGGGAGGAAAGAACTATCAGTTATATATCCACAGAAATAGGGATAAATTACTTCCTTAGTTCCTGAACTCAATAGAGTCATCCAGTACGGAAACCAGCCCTTCACTACCCTACAACCACTAGGGACAGTTTTACATTTATGCATTCATACCAGGCCAATTAACCAAATGTGTGCAACTTTGGAATGCGAGACAAAACCGAAGATATCAGAGAAAACTCACAGGGAGAACGTATTAAATCCACACAGACAAGCACCTATAAATGTTGTTATATAAATGTTATAGTACTCAACTACCTCCTCTGGTAGCTCATTCCAGATACCCAACACCCTCTGTATAAAAAATGTGTACCTCAAGTTCTTAATACACCTTTCTCCTCTCACTTAAGTCTATGCCCTCTGGTTCTTGATTCCCCTACCTTGGATAAAATACACTGTGCATTCACCCTATAGATTCTCCACATTATTTTATACACCTCTATAATATCACCTCTCATCCTCCTGCACTCAGGGAATAAAGTACTGGACTGTTCAACCTCTCCATCCTTTAGATTCATAGAGATGTATAGTACAGACATGCCCTTCGGCCCACTTTGTCCATGACGGTCAAGTTGGCAGACTGGACTAGTTCCATTTGCTTGCATTTGGCTGACATCCATGTAAACCCTACTTATCCATCTGTTCAAATGTCTTTTGAAAGTTGTAATTGTGCCCACTCTTTTAACCTAGAAGTTTGAAAGCGCACACAACCAGACTCAGGAACAGCTTCTTCCCTACCGTTAACAGGCTTCTGATCTGATGGGATTTAGGGATTCTGCTGTCCTAGCTGTTAGCAGGCCATTGAACCATCCTCTCACCAACTCAAGAGCGTTCCTGACTTCCCACCTACCTCATTGGAGACCCTTGGACTATCTTTAAAACGGACTTTACTAGACTTTATCTTGCACTAAACACTATTCCTTTTGACATGTCTCTGTACACTGCGGATTGCTCGATTGTAATCATGTAACAATTTCCGTTGACTGATCGCATGCAACAAACAAAAGACTTTCACTGTATCTCGGTACATGTGACAATAAACTAAACTAAACTAAAACTTTGTGTCATTTCCACATCCAGCTGGGCTGAGGAGATCAAGGCACGCAAGAAAACTGAGACAACGTAAAAGGAAACCTGTTCGTGCTTGAAGACGAGACACTTTTGTCACCTGAACATCCAACCAAAGACTTTAAGTTAAGGTCAAGGCTGGCCTAAAACTATTTCAGACGTTAAACATGTCATTTTGCACATGCCTCAACATTCCCATCAGTTCACATGAATGTCATGTCACCAAAAAAGATAACACAAAATTCCCAATTCCTACTTGTTTTTGCAATGATTTAACAGTCTGTTTTAGATTGATACTATTTGTAAATTAAATCAGGGATATTATAAAGTGTAAAATGACTATTCTACTAAATAGTGATTGATTTAGATCACATTCCAAGTAATAGCGGTTTATTTTCTTCTGTAGTTAAAAACATGACCTAACTGGGGTAAAAAATATATATCTTCCATTTTGATAAGTGGTAGAAAAGGCATAACCACAGCAGGGATCTGCACAAGAACATATCAATTTGCTTAAAAGGTTGAAAGTTAGTTTATCTTTTGTATTTGTTTCCTTTTATGAAGCTGGGCTTAAGTGGGGAGGGAGCTGGTTAATGGATTGTAGCTGAGACCTGATAAAGTTAAGGTTAAAGGTTAGTGTCACTGCTTCTAGTGAATCTATGGGTTATTTTTAACATGCATTTTGTATTAAGGCAAAGCTTTGCAGCTCACATGCACAGATTCAGGCTCTTTGTACTTTTACAAATTGAGTTGTACTAATATTTTTTCCAGACTTTTACTCTAAAGGTTTTTGTATCAATGAAAGACTTGTTCTTTATTCCTGCACTTTGCAGTTTAAATCCTGCCGATACATTTCTTAGGAAACCTTTCATGGTGCCTACATTTTATGGAAAAATGTCGACCTTGGTGCATTCATTTGTATTTTTCTTTCAGAAACAATTATTCATTAAAGAATGTTTCCTTATGTCTGGTTTTTAACTCTTGTTTTCTTGCAGTTGTCGATTTCATTGTAGTCATGAGCCAGAATGTCCAATCTGCTAATCAGTAGGTTCTTAGGTTCATAAGTCATAGGAGCAGCATTAGGCCATGCAGCCCATCAAATCTATTCTGCCATTCAATCATGGCTGAGCTATCTTTCCCTCTCAACCCCATTAAGATCATAACGTTTAAGTGATAGGAGCAGAATTTGGCCATTCGTCCCATCAAATCTACTCTGCCATTCAATCATTGCTGATTTATCTCTCCCTCCTATCCCCATTTTCCTGCCTTCTCCCCATAATCCCTGGCACCCGTACTAATCAAGAATCTATCTATCTCCATCTTTAAACACCCAGTGACTTGCTCCCACAGCTGCCTGTGGCAATGAATTGCACAGATTCACCACCCTGAAAAAGGAAATTCCTCCTCATATCCTTTCTAAAGGCACGTCCTTTTATTCTGAGGCTGTGCCCTCTGGTCCTAGACTCTACCACTAGTGGAAACATCACCTCCACATCCACTCTATCCAGGCTTTTCACTATTTGATAAGTTTCAATTCTGTCAAGTCAAGTTTATTCGGCACGAGATGTGCAGTGAAATGAACAGTGGCAATGCTTACGGTTGTGCAAAAAAACAAAAAAAGTACAGGCCCAGTGCCAACAAACGCTCATCATCCATTAAACCAAATCATCCTCGGGATCATTCTCCTAAACCTCTTCTTGACCATCTCCAATGCCAGCACATCATTCCTCAGATACGGGTTTTGCACTTAAAATCTGACCCAGAAAGTTTGTTGCCTGGCAAAGCATTGTTGATCCTGATATAATCTCACTGTGGATCTATCATGCTTCTCTCTGACTAAACCCGGCCTGCTGTAGTCTCACGGATGTGTTTTAGAGTCACAGAGTAACACGGCACGGAAACAGGCCTATTGGCCAAACTTGTCCATGCCAATCAACATGCTCCACCTACACTAGTCCCACCTGCCTGCATTGGGCCCATATCCCTCTCAACCTTTCCTATCCATGTACCTATCCAACTGTCTTCTCAATATTGTTATTGTACCTGCCTCAACTACCTCCTCACAGCACATTCCATATACCCACCAGCCTGTTGCCACGCTGTATCTCTAAACTAAAAATGCAGGTGATGCCAGTGTAAAGAGACAGTCCCACAACTATTTGTCAAGAGTGTTTAATTGTCATATGTACCGGCAACTGAACAAAATTGTAGCTTAACAGGCTTGTTTAGTGCAACTAAAGACACAGTCCATAAAAAAAAAATCAAAGTTGCTAAGGTTAGTGTTGTGCAGTGTTCAAGATCCTGATGGTTGCTGTTCTTGAACCCGGAGGTCACAGTTTTCAGGCTCCTGCACCTATTTCCTGATGGGAGCAGCGAGATGAGAGCGTGGCCAGGGTGGTGAGGGTCTTTGATGATGCTGGCTGCCTTTTTGAGGCAGCGACTCCTGTAGATCCCTTCGATGGTGGGGAGGTCAGTACCTGTGATGGACCTTCGATGGTGGGGAGGTCAGTACCTGTGATGGACCTTCGATGGTGGGGAGGTCAGTACCTGTGATGGACCTTCGATGGTGGGGAGGTCAGTATCCGTGCTGGACTGGGCCGTGTCTACCACTTAAGGAAGGTGGGAATAAAAGTATTTTGGAGAATGGGTCTAAGAATCTCTGCAAACCGATTGCTTAAAAGCCGCTACTGTACGGTGTCATTGTTTTTACCGGACGCATGATTTGGAAAGTAGCAGAGTTTTATTTTTATGTTATGTTTTTCCCCCAATTCTATAAAACAGATAAAGCACAGGTCTATTTCGTGCTTCGGTAGGAATTGGGTGCCCGCGGTAACTTTGGAACAGCCTAAAACATTCACCTCGTGTGTTTAAACCATTTCAAAATTATCTTGTGCACACAATTCCTACCAACCACTCAGACCTGTGCATCACTTGTATACTGTCACACATTCTATCACGTGCGCATATTATTGAAAATTAAATCCTCTGATCAAGAACAGAAAATGGTGGCAACACAGTAAATCAGACAACATTGGTAGAAGGAGTAACAGGAACTATTTCAGGTCAAAGACCCTTTATCAGAAGGGTGAGAGGAATCTGGACACCAGGAACTTTACATAAGACCTAATGACCTATTTTGATCATCTCCTGGTGCCTCAGACTGAATGAAAACTTATATAATGAGGTTTAAATACAGTTTTGCTTCAATATCACTGTCAACAGTGACAACACATGTTTCTAGAGTGGTAAAGTAGGCATATTGTATGCTGGCTTTCATAGGTCGGGGCATTGAGTAGAAGAGTCAGGAAATCAACTTGCATATATATAGGACTTTAGCTCGGCTACATATGGAGTATTGCATTCCATACCGGTCACCCCATTACTGGAAGGATGTGGGGCTTTTGAAAGGGAGCAGAGGAAGTCTATCAGAATGCTGCCTGGATTAGAGGGTATTAGCTACAGGAAGAGGTTGGACAGACTTGGATTGTTTTCTCTGGAAGGCCGGAGGTTGTGGGCAGACTTGATAGCAGTATATAAAATTATGAGAGGCATGCAGTGCATTCAGAAAGTATTCAGACCCCTTCACTTGTCCACATTTTGTTATGTTACGGCATTATTTTAAAATTGATTAAATTCTTTTTATCATCAATCACACCCAGAATGAAGAAGCTAAAACAGGTGTTTAGACATTTTTGCAAAATAATTAAAAAGAAAAAACTGAAATATCACATTTACATAATTATTCAGACTCATTGCTATGTCACTCAAAATTGAGCTGAGGTCCATCCTGTTTCCATTGATTATCCTGGAGATGTTTCAACAAAGTGATTGGAGTCCACCAGTGGTAAATTAAATTGATTGTACATGATTTGGAAAGGCACACGCCTGTCTATATAAGGTCCCACAGTTGATAGTGCATGTCAGAGCCAAAACCAAGCCATGAAGATGAAGGAATTGTCCTTAGACCTCCGAGACAAGATTGTGTCGAGACACAGATCTGGGGAAGGGTATAAAACAATTTCTGCAGCGTTGCAGGTCCCGAAGAGCACAGTGGCCTCCGTAATTCTTAAATGGAAGAACTTTGGAACCACCAGGACACTTCATAGAGCTGGCCGCCCGGCCAAACTGAGCAATCAGGGGAGAAAGGCCTTGGTCTGGTAGGTGACCAAGAACCCGATGGTCACTCTGACAGAGCTCCAGAGTTCCTTGGTGGAGATGGGAGAACCTTCCAGGAAGACAACTATATCTGCAGCACTCCACCAATCAGGCCTTTATGGTAGAGTTGCCAGATAGAAGCTACTCCTCAGTAAAAGGCACATGACAGCCCGCTTGGAGTTTGCCAAAAGGCACCTAAAGGACTCTCAGACCATGAGAAACAAGATTCTCTGGTCTGATAAAAACAAGATTGAACTCTTTGGCACTGAATGCCAAGTGTCACGTCTGGAGAAAACCAGGCACCGCTCTTCACCTGGCCAATACCATACCTAGAGTGAAGCATGGTGGTGGCAGCATCATGCTCTGGGGATGTTTTTCAGTGCCAGGAACTGGGAGACTAGTCAGGATCGAGGGAAAGATGAATGGAGCAAAGTACAGAGAGATCCTTGATAAAAACCTGCTCCAGAGCATTCTGTACCTCAGACTGGAGCAGAGGTTCACCTTCCAACAGGACAACGACCCTAAGTACACAGCCAAGACAAAGCAGGAGTGGCCCAGCCAGAGCAAAGACTTGAACCCGATTAAACATCTCTGGAGGGACCTGAAAATAGCTCTTCATCGACGCTCCCCATCCAACCTGACAAAGCTTGAGAGAATCTGCAGAGAAGAATGGGAGAAATTACCCAAATACAGGTGTGCCAAGCTTGTAGCATCATACCCAAGAAGATTTGAGGCTGTAATCGCTGCCAAAGATGCCTCAACAAAGTACTGAGTAAAGGGTCTCAATACTTATGTAAATAGACAATAGGTGCTGCAGGAGTAGGCCATTCGGCCCTTCAAGCCAGCACCGCCATTCAATGTGATCATGGCTGATCATCCCCAATCAGTACCCCGTTCCTGCCTTCTCCCCATATCCCTTGACTCCGCTATCTTTAAGAGCCCTATCTAGCTCTCTTGAAAACATCCAGAGAACCGGCCTCCACCGCCCTCTGTGGCAGAGAATTCCACAGACTCACAACTCTCTGTGTGAAAAAGTGTTTCCTCACCTCCATTCTAAATGGCTTACCCCTTATTCTTAAACTGTGGCCCCTGGTTCTGGACTCCCCCAACATCGGGAACATGTTTCCTGCCTCTAGCAGAATGTGATATTTCAGTTATTTCATTTTAATTACTTTGCAAACATTTCTAAACATCTGTTTAGACTTTTTTATTATGGGGTATTGTGTGTATTGATGATACAAAAAATGAATTTAATACATTTTAGAATAAGGCTCTAACGTAACAAAATGTGGAAAAAGTGAAGGGATCTAAATAATTTCGGAATGCATTGTAGATGGGGTCGACAGTCAGAACCTGTTGACAGACAGAAATATCAAAGACTAGAGGGCTTAGTTTGAAGGTGAGAGGGGGATAGTTTAAAGGAGATTTGCAGAGCAGCTTTATTTCACACAGAGTGGTGGGTGCCTTGAACACTCTGCCAGGGGTGGTAGTGGAGGCAGATTATGATGGTGGCATTTAGGGGGCTTTTAGGTGGGCTGATGAATATGCAGGGATTGGAGGGCTAAGGATCACGTGCAGACAGACGAGATAAATTTAATGTGGTATCTTGTTCTGCATGGACACTGGGCAGAAGGGCCTGTTTCTGTGCTGTACTGTTCTATGTTTTAAGTGAATGATGCCACAGTCTAACTGCATCCTGTTCTCGTGTGACAATCACTTATCATACAATCCGTGGGAATGTTGATTTGGAAAGGCAGGATCATAGCTCATTTCTAATCCTTTAACGTAAATAGATTTAAGGTGGCTGAGGGGTGACCTTATTGGGGTGTACAAGATCACGAGGGGCATGGATGAAGAGAACGCTCACAGTCTTTTTCCCAGGGTAGAGGATTCTAAAACTAGAGGGCACAGGCTTAAGGTGAGAGGGGAGAGATTTAAGAGGAACTTCAGGGGCAAATTGCTCACTCAGAGGGTAGTCTGTATCTGGAATGAGCTGTCAGAGGAAGCTATCGAAATGATTTCAGAACAGAAGGGAACAGGCGGTGCTGGCTCGAAGGGCCGAATGCCTCCTCCTGCACCTATTTTGTTTTGTTTCTATGGAACAGTACAGCACAAGAAAAGTTCCTTCGGCCCACATTATCTTCGTTGAACATGATGGCAAGATCAACTCTTATTTGGCTGCATATAATCCATATCTCTCCATCCCCTGCATATCCAGGTGTCTTATCTAAAAGAAAGATAGACACAAAAAACTGGAGTAACTCAGTGGGACAGGTAGCATCTCTGGAGAGAAGGAATGGGTGACGCTTCGGGTCGAGACCCTTCTTCAGACTGAAAGTCAAGGGAAAGGGAAACGAGAGATATAGACAATGATGTAGAGAGATATAGAACAAATGAATGAAAGATATTCAAAAAAGTAACGATGATAAAGAAAACAGGCCATTGTTAGCTGTTTGTTAGGTGAAAAGGAGAAGATGGGTGCTGGATTCATACTGTTGGGTCTCTTAAATGCCACCTGGCATCTGCCTCAAACAGCACCCCCGAGGGATGAGGGATTACGTGAAGAAACCCGTCCAGCTGCACGTGCGCCAATCTTCAAAGCAGCGGTGTGAAATCACAGGTAATAGTAACTCAAGACTAGAACTATCAGATTACATTTATGAGGGTTGGGAGCGGAGGGCACATAATCCCTCGTCATAACTCCTCATAAAATAAAGATCAAACTTCAAATTGGTAAGTTCTCGTTTAATCTTACTATTTTACTTCGGAGTCATGTGAGTGACTACGTGAAGACTTCAAAACTCTGCGATTTCATGCCGTGAGAAACGAGTCTACACAACCACAACTGCTTCATTGACAAATGAAGGAAAACATTCATAATGCATACAGTCATGACATAGATTTAAAACATGCTGATGCTGTTTAAATGAAATAATAATATTCACATCTCTCAACCAGATGGAAAGTATAACTAGAACATAAAATAGAGTTGATAAATACCCTTGATCTAGCAATAGGTTATTATAAATGTTTGGAGATTCGTTCGTTTGAACCATGCTGCAGCCGTAAATATGTGGTCTAGCGGAACGTAAATACCCTTGCTACTGATGTTGTAGCAGCCCTGGTGGAATGAGATCTGGAATCAGAATCCATTCCTACATAACGCAAACTCCGTTCTATCATCTGGAGTGACCTGAACAGATACGTTCTTCTAAGTTTTTTGTGATTAACAAACATTGCTAGTTCAGAACCTCGAAGGCTCTTGTTGACCTTGACGTATTGTTGTATATATGTGTGCTTATGTTACCAAGGTCCCCTGGCGTGCCTGTAACTATTTTGAGACCCGACACCCCTTCTGCTCTGCTCAAGTATTTATAAGTATAAAATATATATTATTTACAGAAGTAATCATCCTGTATCGTCGCAATTATGTAGCGACTGAACCTGCTGCGCTAACCAGCGCCAGAAGGATAACAACCTAATGAGCTCCGGCCAAAGTCAAGGATGTAGCTGGAGCCCCCTGGTGAAATAGTTTTCACAAATATCAACATCCTATACGGCATTGTACTGGTCCTGGAAGACCTTTTGTTAAGAAATCCTTATAACTTGATATCCGGGGTGAACCCGACAGAGCGGGTCTTGTTTGCTACAGCCAATTCAATGAGAAGGCACGTTGGCACAGTTAATGGTCGTGTAACTTAATTATTGACAAAAGATCATTTAACATGCACTCCAAACGTCTGTAATCTATACCGTTTTCAATGTAACATGAGCATTAAACAAACTCTTTTCATGTCCCGGAAATGAAAAAACCCAGCTTTTTGGTGCCATTCAAGCATTCTGAACACATAGAAGGATAGATGTAACAACCCAAGCCTTAGGGCAGTTTATTGAATCTGCAGAACATAATTTGATTTATCATGCAACGGCTGATTTCCCTAACTTCGGACTGAACCAGCAAAGTTACGTTTAAAATAACACTATAAGGTTGTATTATTATTCCTGACAAATCGGGAATCAACGTTGCATAAACCAATCACAGACCTAAAACGGGCTCTTAATGACTTTATTTGAAGCCCCGATTGATGAAGCAAATGGAGGAAGACATAAAAGAACTTCCTTCTCCTTGTAACGAGAATGTATGTCTTGCCATTGTCATGCCACATATTTTGCAACCTGTGAATAAGCATAAAAATCAAACATATCTATATTTGGTGTTCCATGGAACCAGAGTTTCATAATACGGTGTGATTCAACACCAATTCTGTGTTGCCATTGACGTATACTTGATGATTCTCCTGTGGCAAACAAGATTATGTAACCATTCCAGGGGTCTTTAATAGTAAGATTAAACGAGAACTTACCAGTTTGAAGTTTGATCTTTATTTTATGAGGAGTTGCGATGAGGGATTTCGTGAAGAACCCGCCAGCACGCATGCGCGACATACTTCAAAGCCGCGGTGTGGAATCACAGAAAAACCAAGCCAAGAAATGACTTGTTATAGTAAGATTAAAGAGACTCTAGTTACCAGTTGACTTTATGATCGAGGGTTGGGAGCGGAGGGCACGAAATCCCTCATCGCAACTCCTCATAAAATAAAGATCAAACTTCAAAATGGTAAGTTCTCGTTTAATCTTACTATTTCATTTCGGAGTCACGTGAGTGACTTCGTGAAGACTTCAAAGCTTCTGTGATTTCACGCCCTGGACAACGTCCATGCTATCACACACGCTACTGAAAAGGTGGACAGCAGTAATCAATTTCCGTCACTGTTTCTCTGAAAAAATAATAATATTTATTAATAACAACAAGAAAGGACCCCTCACTGAGGGGGAACTGCATGTTCTCGGCCTGCATCCAGCACGGCTCCTGCGAACATTCCAGGTATGTTGACGGGTTTATTGTAAAACCGTTGAAAAGTGGCTTCACTGGCCCATCCCGCTGTGGCAAGTATCTGGTCCATGGGCACCTCCATGGCCTTTGCCGCCGATGTTGATGCTGCCCTGGTGGAATGGGATTTAAAAACATCAGTGTCAATACCTGCTTTGTTCAAGACGATCCTGAGCCATCGGGATATCGTCTGCACCGTCACTCTATGGTGAGGTTTTTTGTGACTGATGAACAGGTATTGCTCCATTCCCCTTATTTTCCTCGTCACTTTGATATAGTGGCGGATATGGGTGGCTATGCATAGCCTAGCATCAGCGGGGTATGCTGGAAACTCCAGCTGCAGCCCTGTGAATCCAGGTCTATGCTGCTTGAGCAATTCATCAATGAAGAAAGTGACCCGTTCAGGGGTAGAGATCATTCTGTCGATCTTGGCCTTGTGAAGCGTTTGCACCCTTTGTGCTGAAGTAAGTGCCATCAACATCACCACCTTCAGGGTGAGTTTGTCCAATTCGAGCCCCGTCATGGGTGACCATGTTCTCAGCAGGGTCAGCACTTTGCCAATATCCCATGTGACGTTGTAACGGGGCCTCGGCGGGTTGGAATTAAATATCCCCCGCATAAGTTTGGAGACCAATTTATTGGATCCTACCTCAATATTGAGGTAGGACGAGAGCGCACTCCTGGCGCTATTGATGGCACTATAGCTGAGATGTTGATCATGGTGTAGCCCCGCAAGAAATTCCAGCACATCTGTGATGGAGACGGAGTCATATGCAACGTCCATGCGGCCACAATAGGATTCCCATTTCCTGATGTACGATAAGTACTGCCGTCTTGAGGACTCCCTGCATGATGCTCCCATGGTATCCATTGTCCTTGAAGATAGACCATACTGAAGTAGTGGCCTGTTCAGATCCTGCAAGCCAATAGATTCAAATGACTATGGCAGGGGTGTGGTTCCCCTGTGGCAGGGTTCGTCACCAATTGTGGGCAACCCTCCAAGAGGACCCATGGTTGACTTATCATTCCAAGGACCACCGGATACCATGATTGCGTAGGCCAGTCGGGTATAATGAGGATGCCCTTGGCAGCATCGAGCTGGATTTTCCGCAATACCCGACTGATGAGGCAGAATGGAGGAAAGGCATAGAAGAACCATTTCCCCCAGTCTAGCGAGAATGCGTCCATCGCCATTGCCCCAGGATCTGGCTCCCATGATACGTATGTTGGTACCTGATGGTTCAACCGTGACGCAAAAAGGTCAATATCCGGTTTACCAAATTTGGCTGTAATTTTGGTGAATATTTGGGGGTTCAACATCCACTCGATGTTGTCATTGAACTTCCGTGACCTGGTGTCCGCCACTGTATTGAGCTCACCTGGCAAGTAGGTAGCTGAGATCCAAATATTCCGTTGAATACACCAGAGCCAAATTGTGTTTGCCAATTCATTGCATGAAATTGACCTGGTACCGCCCATATGATTCAGATAAGCCACCGCAGTGGTATTGTCTATTTGGAGACGGACATGAGTGTTAGTCATGTTTGAACAATAGGCTCTAAGTCCGTGGAATGCTCCTAGCATCTCCAAATAGTTTATCCCTTGTGCTAACAACAAAGTAGCTTCAAGTGAATCCCATCTACCTCCACAACTGTTATTGTTGTCTGTAGCTCCCCAGCCATGGGAGCTTGCATCTGTTTGCAAGTATACCTTTGGACGAGGCACAATGATGGGTTTAAATGAGTTATGGATATTGCCAATCCACCATAGTAACTCAAGTTTTGCCTTAACCGGCAACTGCATGGGTCTATCATAATGTCCAGCATTTAATTTTAATGCTGTTATTTTTGACCTTTGTAAATTCTGATAGTGTAAAGGTCCATATTGAGCAGCTGGAAATACTGCTACAATTTTGCCAATTACCCTGGCAGTTAATCTGATAGACGGTATACTGGCGCAGACCAAGTTCTTGCATGCTTGAAACACATCACCAACTTTGTTAGTTGGGATGGTAGTGATCATGCGATTGGAGTCTATTGTGAACCCCAAGTAGTCCATGATCTGTGCGGGGAGGAACTTTGATTTGTCTGGATGGATTATAAACCCCATTTGTTGAAAAATTTCCACTGTGGCTGAAACCGCCAACTCTGCGGATTCCAGAGTGTGCCCAATTATGAGAATGTCATCCAAATAAGCCATGACCGTATGATTTTGTCTCCGCAGTGTAGATAACACTGGCTTGAGTAGTTTGGTGAACAGTCTGGGGGCTGTAGTAAGCCCATTGGGCAATGCTTTGTATTGCCAAAGCTGATCCATCCAGGTAAACTTCAAGAACTTCCTATGATGTTTCCGAATGGATACTGAATAGTATGCATCTTTTAAATCAATGCATGCCATGAAGCAGCCCTCCGAAATCAAAGATTTGGCTGTTTCAAATGTGTCCATTTTGAAATGGGTGTATTTTACAAAGGTATTCAAGTGAGTTAAATCTATAATGACCCGGCATCCACCGTCTTTTTTAGTTTTAGTAAATATATTAGACACAAATTCAACTGGTTCATGTGTGGTTCGTTCTATCACACCTTTGTCTTGTAAACTCAAGATTTCAGCATAGCCTTCTGCCAATTCTTTTTTGGAAAGTGCAAATTTGCGATTCGGCATATGCTGGGGTGGAGGCAATTGGCCATGAATAAACTCAATTTCATAACCCTGAATACTTTGCAAGATAAACTCATCTGAAGTGATGGTTTCCCAAGCCTCCTTAAATCCCCGTAATCTGCCCCCAATTCGTGAGGTTAGACATGCAAGTGCATGGAACCCAGACCCCCTTACCTTCATGGTTATCGGCGGTCCCTGGGATTTTTGGTGGGACGTGGAGGCGCTGGGTTTCGTGGTTGGTGCGGAATCCGCATCTTCCATGCTGGCCGCTGAGGGCCTAGTCCTAAAAAAGGCCTGGGCTGATGAGGCTGTTGATATTGAGGAGGTGCCGGAACGTAGGTCCTTGTTGGCCTATCGGTCTGACCTCGTGGCCTGAAGTAAGGTGTCTTCTTGGCCGAAGGTCTGGCCACAAAATGTGGTCTCATCAGACCTATGGTTTTCGCATGGTCATCGAGCTCTTTGACCTGCTTTGGGAGGTCTTCCCCGAACAGCTGTCTAGGTGGGGGGGTAGGAGGTGCTCTGCATAGTCCCGCAAATTTGGGATTCAAGGAAGGTTTGATAATGCTCTTCCGGAAAGCGTTGATCTCGTACTGCGTATTGCAGAGCAGAGCTAGAGCATCCTCCTGTTCGGTGCTTAGATCAATCCCATCTACCGACTTTGCAAAAGCGGTGATCCCAGACGTAAGCAGTTTTAAAATCCTCTGCAGTTTCACTTCCTGCGCTCTGATGCCCGGGCTGATATTACCCCAGATTGGCATGTTCACAATCGGCACGTGGAGTGAATTGCAGTTCCCTGGAGCCTTGTGTCTCTCCATGGCCTTCGCAAGGACCTCCTCCTGCAATTGATGGTTGGTAAGATAATCTATGGTTGCGGCCAGTTTGATGTTGAGGGGTTGTCCTGATGATACGGGTAACCCGAATTTGGCTGCCACATCCAGCAGATCTTCCTGAGGGACCTCAGGTGCTGCTGGGGCATGTACCAGGATATCCTCCTCATCTGGTCTTATGTTGTCCATAGATGGGGACGGGGATATATCCATGAGTCCCCTGGAGCTGTGTGTGTCCTGTTTCTGATTGAGTAGAACTTGCTCCAATATCCTCTCCATACGATCCAAGCGCCCTTCATCGGGCGGGTGTGGGAGGTAAGAGGCCTCGTGCCCGAAGGAACTCCTGAGGCTTCGATCATCAGTCCGTACCTCGTCGAGGTAATATCGGTACTGTGATGATGTGTCGCTACTAGCCGCCTCGGCGAAGCTGAGCGATTCCCGCGCGGACCTGCTCGAGCGCCTCCTCTTCGCTGAGCTGGACCCGGCTGCCTCAAAGGGCATGGGTGGGGAGAGGTCGGCACCTGACGCCGCAGCGTGGTGACCCGACGTCCGCACGGGCTTGCCGACTGTCCTAAATCTGGACCCAGACGGCGTACGGTCCCGACCTGCCCCCAGCGGGGGAAGCGGTGACCTAGGCGAGGCTCCACCCTTGTGACTCCTCCTGGTCCCTCTGGGTGGTGAGTCGACACTGGCCCTTCTTGGTCTGCCAGTGGACTCGGGCCTGCCTGATTCACCAGACCACTTCCTAGTGGCTCCTGGTGAGACCTCAACCCGCGAAGGGCTAGGTAGTGGAATTGTATCCCTGCCTCCTTCAAGAGGGCTCAGGGAGAAGGGCCGTGCATCAGCACGCGAATCCCTTTTACTTGTCTCTGCAAACGACCCAGTGGGTGAGAGAGAGATGGAGTCAGGATGCACCTGCTCCGGCGCTGTACCGACTGATTGTTCTGCAGGTACCCCGCTAGGGCATAGCTGCGTCGGTAAACCGGATCCTGTGAATACAGGGCTTCCCGGCTTGCGCGCCTTTTTCCCGGCCCGTCCTCCTGCCGTGGAGGGGGGCTCCGGGTTGGGTTGCCGACAACTCCTTGCAGAAGTTTTACGGCCTTTACTTTTCCTACTGTCCATGTCTCTGTGGAAGAAAACACAATTATTCACACAGAACAACCAACTCAAGGTTGTTAGTACTTACCTGAGTGGCCCTTATGAAGGGCTGGTGATGAGCCGCGCTCCTCTCCAGCCGTCGACTGCAATGCGAGCGACGATATGTCGCGCATGCGTGCTGGCGGGTTCTTCACGAAGTCACTCACGTGACTCCGAAATGAAATTGATTGCACCCGTGTGACTAACATATGCCACCATCATAATGTATCAACATGAAGTCAGTCTCAGTCACAGAGCCATCCTCGTTCGAAATCCTGACTGCTCAACTACATGGGTGTACACCCACCCTCATAGTGTCTATCTATCGTCCTCCAAAGCCTTCTACAGTTTTTATTAGCGAACTCACTGCTATTTTACCTGATCTATGTTCCATGTCCCCCAATGTCATTTTAATGGGTGATTTCAATATTCATTTAGATAAACATACTGACACCTTTACTAAAGATTTTATTTCTGTTCTGGCCTCACTCAGTACATCGATTTCCCAACCCATAATAAAGGCCATATTTTAGATTTAGTCTGTTGCTCTGGAGTGACACCAGACAATCTTAAATCTACAGAGCTTCCCATTTCAGACCATAAAACTGTCCTTTTTGATATTAATCTGCCACTCCCTAAATGCAATCTAGGGAGTGGCACCATATTCTTCCGCAATCTGAAAAACTTTAATCAAGTGGAACTCAACAGACTAATCAGTAATACTCATCATCCTACTTCCCCCCCACTTACATAGCTAACCTGGTTGATCACTACAATGACTGTTTATCCCACTCATTAAACTCCTTGGCTCCTCTGAAAACCCGTACAGTCTCTTTTAGCAGGTCATCTCCGTGGTACACTCCTGAACTCCGCCATATGAAAATGGTGGGCCGGCATCTGGAGAGACTTACAAAGACTTACAAAGAAAACTGGACTAACTATTCATCACCAAATGCATACAGATCATCTTCCCTCATATAAAAATGCCCTGACTGCTGCTAAATCCTCCTACTACTCCAATATCATCAACAACAGTGAAAATAACACTCTGACTTTATTCTTCACTGTCAACAAACTACTTAAGCCTCCTGAAACCTCAAATCACTTCACCTCCACTGCTCAATGTAATACGTTTGTGGACTTCTTCAGTACCAATATCACCAGCATTCACCACCAATTGAACTCTTTCTAAGCTTCTGCTCACAACAGCCCACCCTGGACTTCCACAATGGACTCCCCACTCTCCACCCTATCTACTTTCCAGCTTCCAACAGTCGAAGAACTAAGTAAACCCGTCACCAAGTCCAAGAACTCCTCCCGTTTGCTTGATCACATCCCTACTGTCCTGGTTAAATCCTGTCTGCCATCTCACCCATCATAACGTCCACAATTAACTCCTCCCTATTAACTGCTACTGTCCCTACATCTCTCAAAACAGCTTCTGTCACCCGATTCTAAAAAAAACATGTTCTGATCCAAACAATCCAAATAAATACCGCCCCACCTCCAACCTCCCATTCATCACTAAACTTCTGGAAGGGACAGTAGCGACACAACTTCAAGGCCACCTGCAAAACAATAACCTCTATGAACCATTTGAGTCCGGTTTTTGCCACAATCACAGCACTGAAACAGCCTTGGTAAAAATTACAAATGATCTCCTTCTCGCAGCTGACACCGGCCACTTATCCATCCTGATCCACCTCGACCTCACAGCAGCCTTTGACACCATCTCCCACCCAATTCTTCTGGAACGTTTATCTGCCACCTCTTGGCAATATTCTCCATCATTTCGGAATCAATTTTCACTGCTACGCCGATGATACACAACTTTACCTCTCCACAAAACCAAACACCTCCCTTCCCCCGACTGCCCTCACCACCTGTCTTCAAGCTGTCAGCAACTGGGTATCACTCAACCTTCTAAAACTCAATGGAAATAAAACAGAAATCATGCTAATTGGCTCAAAGTCCACACTCTCCAAAACCCACCTGTTCACCATTTCAGTTGATGGCTCACCCATACCCACCTCCTCCCATGTCAAACGTCTCGGTGTCATTCTGGACCGTACACTTTCCTTTGGCCCCCACATCAGCAATATCACACGCTCTGCATACTTTCATCTCCGCAACATCTCCAGACTCCGCCCCTCCCTCTCCAAAGACAATACAAAAGTCCTCATCCACGCTCTGGTCACTTCCCGCATCGATTACTGCAACGCCCTCCTCACTTGCACCTCCAATAAACTTCTTCATCCCCTCCAATGCATTCAGAACTCTGCAGCCCGGATCATCGCCCGCACCAGATCATCGGACCACATCACACCCATCCTCACTCAGCTCCACTGGCTCCCTGTGCACCACCGGATTAACTACCAGATTCTACTGCTGACCTTCAAAGCCCTACACCACCTTGCTCCCCAATACCTCTCTGACCTGCTGCTACCATACACTCCTTCCCGGTCACTTCGTTCCTCCTCGGCTGCAATTTTAACTGTCCCCACATTTAGACTCAGCACCATGGGTGCCAGAGCCTTCAGCTGCCCTGCTCCACGTCTCTGGAACACTCTCCCACTTCCTATCCGTCACCTGGACACTATCGATCAATTCAAATCACAACTCAAAACACACCTGCTTAGATTAGCATACCCGATATAACCACCATGTTCACCCTGATTTTAATTACTTAAAATGTTTTGTGTATTTTTTTTGTTATTTTTGTTTTTTGTTTTTTATCAACTTGATTTTAATATTGATAATGTATTGTGATTTTATGTCCTGTAAGGTGTCCTTGGGTGTCCAGAAATGTGCCAGCAAATACAATGCATTATTATTATTATTATTATTAAGTTGAGCATGCAGATATGCATATTTGCTCAATCACTCTTTAACCCATACAATGCCCATAGGGTCTATAGAACAGCAATTGATACCAATAAGTGAAGAATTGGTAAGTCATGCAAATCTGCTCCACCTCCGAACTTGAGATGATATTCGCAATTTAGTGTCTGCCGTGAACGGCAACTGTGGCCCGATTTCCGAGCCAGTCTTGCAAGACAATCCTGGTCCTTATACTGAGCCTGCCCAATTATAACCTGCTGGGAATGCTAGTATTGTCCAGTTTTACATGGTGAGACCCCTCAAATAGATGATAATGTCTCAATCATTTGTATTATCCAACCAAGTGTCACTCTTACCAAATTGTAAGTGGTTCCTTAGTTATAGAGTAACATAGGTAATATGCGTGGAACCTCATGCCAACTTCCATGCTGCCACCAGCTTCAGTGAACCGCTACTGCTGATCTTTGAAGCCTTACTCGTTCAATAGCTTGTGCTTCGTCCTCCAGGTATTGCCTATGAAACAGGTCTTATCTGAATAGAAGATTTGGCGGCCGGCTCTATTGTCCCTGATGTTCACTGCATATGGGTTTGAATGGCAACCTTGCTACCAAGCATGGAAAGTCTGGCATGTGCCCTTCATCCCTTGGGCATGCTCCATGGCTATACCCACAGACTCGGTATTAGATTATACTGACCCGGCATGCTCCCATCTTACATGTGGGAGACATTAAGCAGCCCTGCTATAAAGTGCTACTGGCGCGGCTTCAGCAATACGCCGATTTTGCCATGGACCCGGCGTCAGACTAATACTGACACGGCATGCTCTCCTACTACATGAGGGAGACATTAAGCAGGCCTGTTACAAGGCACTGCTGGCGCAATTTCCCATTTTTAGGGCCATTAGCACCATTTTGCAATATAATGAAATATTTATCTAACAACTACTGGAGCAGTAATGAATACTGTTTGCCCATCATTGTGACTTTAGTAACTTCAGCTGGTAATAACATGTTGTGTTAACAATGACCTACATGGCACTTTATAGTTTACCATTTAACAGGATGACAGTTCTCCTACTTGCACAGCTGAATCCCATCTATTTTATTGCCAATTAGTCTAATGAATAGAAGGCTGCTTTATAAAAACAAGGCTGTTATAGGAGTCTATTGACTGCAATCTGTTGCCCAGGCTGGCGTCAAAGGGCAATTGAATAGCTTATGGTAGATCCCAATGTCCTATAAGTCTATTTGATAGCAACTTAATCTTAACTGGATAGAGGAGCCCAATTTCTCAAATATAGTTTGAGATTTAAACAGTGGATTATAGCACATACATAACCAGTGTTTTTGAACTATGAGTAGTCCTCTTTGACTGCTTTCTTGTCATCATTCTGTTATATTGCCTTTTCCTAGCAATGCCTCCTCATCCCCCATGATCACTGTAAATGGGAATACCCTACTAAGCAGCCTATTCCCATGAAGCAGCCCTGAACAAGGTACTGCTGGCGCCCATGAAGCTGCCCTGAGCAAAGGTGCTGCTGGCGCGGCCTTTCCCATAGGCCAGTATTTGCCATAGATTTGGCGTTCTCATGAAGCAGCCCTGAACAAAGGTGCTGCTGGCACAGCCTCTCCAATAGGCTAGCCTATCATAACTTGGCATTCCCTTAGAGCAGTCCTGAGCAAAGGTGCTGCTGGCACAGCCTCGCCAATAGGCTGACACTGTCATAAACGTTGCTGCTGGTGCGGGCTCTCACATTGACCCACACTGGCCCAACTCCTGCTGCAGGAGTGTCTCTAGATTCACATTCCCGGAGAGGAACCCTCCCAACATCCGGGCTGACCATTTTTGTCAGTTGTCCTCATGTCCTGGGGACTACTGCGGTCTGGGAACCGCATACTATTGGATTTCATCCCCCCCCCCCCCGGGAACCCAACGTCTAGAGTCACTGACTGTCTTATCAGTGACTATGATCGTGAAACCCGACATTCGCCATCTCCCCGCTTCCGCGGTCGGACCAGGGTTTCCCCACAGCCCTTAGCTGGTTCCTTCGTCGGCCATCGCAAAACATCCGGCAAAAACCTCTGAAAACCGAGGTTCCCGCAGGAGACCTAAAGCAGGTAAGAAAAAGCACTTGCCTTTAACTTAAGTTTAAACTTACCGCTGGAGGAGCTGCGTTGCTCCAACCGGTTGACATGCACAATGTGTCTGACGTAATGACGCACGTGCGGCTGGACGGGGTTCTTCACGTAGTCACTCATGTGACTCCAAAGTAAAATAGACATTTGGACTGATATATGGATAGGAAAAGTTCAGAGGGCTATTGGCCAAATGCAGGCAAATGTTAGCCCAATACTCTAATTTGTTTGGCCTGCATATGGCGGGCCAAAGGGCTTGTCTCTGTGCCGTACAGCTCTGTGAGTCGATAGACAGAAAATCGGTTTTAGGCACAGTTTTTTAAGCTTCTGAATCTGAGCTTGTTATTCAGGAGAAATCAGGAAAAGGAATAAGGAACTGCAGATGCCAGTTAATACACAAAAGGACACATAGTGCTGGAGTAACTCAACAGGTTAGTCAGCATCTCTGGAGAACATGGATAAGTGACATTTTGGGTCGCGATCCTTCTTCAGACCCTTTTGATTATCCTGGCATTGTTCAACGAACTAACTGGATATTTGATATTCTACCTCTCGTCCCTTCCAGCTTTCTCTCCCCCCACCACATCAGTGAAAAAGGGTCTCGATCAAAAACGTCACCTATCCATATTCTCCAGAGATGCTGCCTGACCCGCTGAGTTACTCTAGCACTTTGTGTCCATTTGTTTAATTTATTATTGTCACGTGTACCGAGGTACAGTGAAAAGCTTTTTGTTGTGTGCTGTCCAGTCAGCGAAAAGATTATACTGAAGAAGGGTCTCGACCCGAAACGTCGCCTATCTCCTTCGCTCCTTACATGCTGCTGCACCCGCTGAGTTTCTCCAGCTTTTTGTGTAACCCTCAAAAGATTATACGTGATTACAATCAAGTCATCTACAGTGTACAGATACAGGATAAAGGGCCTGTCCCATTTTCACGACCTAATTCATGACCTTTTTTACTCATGGACATTTTTCATCATGCTAGAAAAATCGCCCCGACCTACTTGATGCCACGAGTACCTACGACTAGCATCACGGTCTGCTATGACCTACTTACGATCTAACGACGACCTCGTGATGACCATGCTGCGAGTATGAGTCAAGGGCAAACTCGGCAGAGATCGTGAATTAGGTCGTGAAAGTGGGACAGGCCCTTAAAGGGAATAACATTTAGTGCAAGATAAAGTCCAACAAAGTCGGATTAAAGATAGTCCAAAATTATATTTTATGTATTGGGAAAATGTTTATTGTAGTTACAAAGGCTTTGACCCTAATATAAATGACTACTTATTAAGACAGATCTGTTACCAACTGAGACATTGAGTACAAAGGAAAGGGAAATTATGTTGAGCCTTTCTAACGCACTGGTCCTGTCACAGTTGGGCACAATTTGCACAGCTGACTACCTCACTATAGGGAAGACTTGGAAGCATTGGAGAGGATCTAGAATAGATTTATGAGTGTAGTTCCCATGATGAGGGAATTGCAGCAGGTTATTGATCTGTTGGCCAGGTGGGCTCAGGAATGGTTGATGGAATTTAATGTTAGGTGTTGCATTTTAGAAAGTCTACCATGGACAGGACCTACACAGTGAATGGGAGGGCTCTGGGAAGTGTTGAAGAGCAAAGGGATCTAGGAGTTCAGGTACATAGTTCCTTGAAGATGGCATCACAGAGAGATAGGGTGGTCAAAAAGGCTTTTGGCACATTGGTTTTATCAGTCAGTGTATTGAGTCCAGAGGATAGGAAGTCATGTTGCAGCCACAGATGTTAGTGAGCCTGCATTTAGAGTATTGTGTTTCGTTCTGGGAAAGATGTTGTTAAGTTGGAAAGGGTACAGCGAAGATTTACGAGGATGATGCCAGGACTCTAGGGTTTGAGCTATATGGAGAGGTTGAGCAGTCTGGGTCTCTATTGAAAGGATGGCAGGAGGATGAGTGTTGATCTAATACATGTGTACAAAATCATGAGAGGAATAGATCGGGTAGACGCATAGAGTCTCTTGCCCAGTAGGGGAATTGAGGATAAGAGGACATGGGTTTAAGGTGAAGGGGGAAAGATTTAATCGGAAGCTGAGGGGTAACTTTTTCAAGCAATGGGTGGTAGTTGTCTGGAACAAGCTGCCAGAGGAGGTAGTTAATGCAGGGACTATTGCAACATTAACAAGGAATACAACAGATACATGGATAGGACAGGTTTGGAGGGATACGGGCCAAATGCAGGCAAGTGCGACGAGTGTAGATGCGACATGTTGGCCAGTATGGGCAAGTTGGGCCGAAGGGCCTGTTTCCACACTGCATGACTATGACTAATATAGATTAGACAGGCTAAAAACATGTTCTGTAAAGAGAAGGAGGAGAGGAGAATTAATCAAAACATAGAAAATTGGTGCACGAGTAGGCCATTCGGCCCTTCGAGCCAGCACCGCCATTCACTGTGATCATGGCTGATCATCCACAATCAGTTCCCCATTCCTGCTTTCTCCCCATATCCCTTGATTCCGTTAGACCTAAGAGCTAAATCTAACTCTCTTGAAAACATCCAGTGAATTGGCCTCCACTGCCTTCTGTGGCAGAGAATTCCACAGATTCACAACTCTGGGTGAAAAAGTTTTTCCTCATCTCAGTCCTAAATGACTGACCCCTTATTCTTAAACTGTGGCTCCTGGTTCTGGACCCACCCCCCTCCAACATGGGGAACACTTTTCCTGCATTTCCTGTTTTCTATGTTATCAATGCTGCCTGACCCGCTGTGTTACTCCAGCATTTTGTTTCTATCTTCCATATATCTGTCCAAATGTGTTTTAAAATCATAATTATATCCGCTTCTGCAGCTTCCTCTGGCAGCTCGTTCCAGATACGGACTACCCTCTGAGTGAAAAAGTTGCCCTTGAGGCCCCTCTTAAATCCCCCCTCTCTTTCCAGTGGCGCTATGCAGGGCTAGAGACCAGTGCCAGCTAGCTCCATAAAAATCCGCAAAAAAAACGGGAGAAAAACGGAACTGCACCGGCTGCCTGCAACGCGTGAGTGACGTCATCAGGCGTGCGACTCTGATATGTCTATGCAACATACCCCCCCCAAGCTAACGAAATGGACTGTCAGGCCAAAACAGGCACTGGAAGAATTAAGCCCGACTGAAGCCCGAGGCTCAGGTACAACGTCGTCCCAGGAAGTTGTTTCGAGGAAGCCAAAGCCTAAAAAATGTGAGATTGAAGATCTTCGGATTTTTCTATCTCAGGAAATTAAAAGTATAAAGGAAGAACTGAAGAGATTGGATTTTAACGAAGAACTTCAAATTTTTAAGGAAGAGTTTAAGGAGGAAATGAAGGAAGAAATCAACTCCACCGTCCTTGAATTATCGGAAAAATGGAAGAAGGAAACGGAAGAAAAGCTGGATCAACAGATTGCGGAGATGGATGTCAAAATCAACTCGATGGAGTCCAGCTTTAATGACTGGTTTGAGCCCATTGAGAAAACACTGAATCTACAGACTATAGCAATAACCAATTTAGAGGAGATTGCTTCAACAAGTGCCGAAACGACAAAACAGCTTATCAGAGAAAACCAACGTTTATCAGAATTACTGAGTAAAATAACTGAAAATTGCACTGAACTGGAAGGACGTCAGAGGTGGCAGAATTTAAGAATTGTCGGCATTCAAGAAGGAAGAGAGGGGAAACGAGACCCCCACGAATTCGCTGCAGACTTATTGCAAAAAGTCTTAAATCTGGATCAAAAGCCTCTGCTAGGTCGAGCACATAGAGTGATGAGACGCCACCCACGGGCAGATGCCCCACCAAGACAAATGATAGTGAAGGTGCAATACGACCATGTACTGGAGTAGATGATGAAAAAAAATGTTCATGCCAGGAATCGCACATAGAAGGAGATCAGATCAGTATCTACCGAGATTATCCTGTGGCGGTCTCCAGGACGAGAGCGCTGTTTAAAGAGACAAGAAGAATACTTAAGGATGTGAAAGATCTGAAGTATGGCTTGATGTACCCGGCTACATTAAGAGTTACCTACAATCAGAAGGAACACATCTTCACCAACCCTAAGGATGCATTGGAGTTCGCCCAGAATATCAAGAATCTGCCTGACGACTGAACATTAATTACAAAGTGGAATGGAACTTAAGCTGTTATACCTAAGGACAATTGAAATTGGATAGGGATTGCTGAATAAGGCTTTCCCTATGGACATGTTACACTCATAGTTACTATTAACATCAATAACTGATAAATACTAATTATAACTGCATGGTACTACTAATAATTATTACTAATGGTTACTAATTACTTATAATTGAATTACTTAGAATTAGTTAAAATGGCAATTATAAGTACGGTTGGATTTAAAGCTTGATTTCACTTTTTTTTGCCTTCTGTTCTCTTTTTGATATAGATGAGATTTATACTATATGTTGATAATTGTTACCTTTTTATTAATTTTTTTTTAATGTTGTACTTTTTACTAATAGAATATGAATATTTTGGAACTTAAAATGTTTCCCCCCCCCCCCCCGGTAAAATAGCACTATCGAAATATCATCTTAAAGAGACCACGGAGCTAGTTAAGTTTTTTATTTTTTTCAAAGGCTACAAAAGTCGGTAGATGGCTAGCCATGTTAGTATGGCTATCACTAACTGCACTACTTATAGATGTCGTTTTTTCTCTCTTTTTTCACTTTACTAACCGCTTATTCTATCATTTTTTAAATATAATACTTTTAAGTTTGAATGGAGTCATAAGTTTTATCGAAGGAGATATGTACACGAGATATGTACGTAAAATTCATCTATCTGATGTTCGGGTGTAATGTCGGGCTTGTTGAGCTGAACCATCTGCTCTTTAATAGACCACCCTAAACAAAAGATGCAAGATTCGAATATGAAGATTGGGGGTGAAGGAATAACATTTTGTAGTTGGAACATTAAGGGTATTAACGAACCAATCAAGAGAGGTAAAGTATTAGCACATTTAAAAGCACTTAAAACAGATGTAATATTTCTTCAGGAAATTCACCTTAAAAAGGATGCAGAGCATAGATTGAAAGCTAAATGGATTGATAAAGCGTATCATTCCTCATTTACACTTAAACCAGAGGTGTTGCAATACTAATCCATAAAGGGATACATTTTAAACATATATCAACTATAGCGGACAGTGATGGTAGATATATTGTATTAATAGCATAATATTAATATGCACAAAAAGTGACTCTTATTAATGTTTATGGACCAAATTTTGATAGCCCCTTGTTTTTTAAGAAAATATTGAATACAATTCCGGAATTAATACAACGCAATTTAATAATTGGAAGAGACTTAAATTGTACATTAGACCCCTATTTAGATAGATCATCAAGACAATGGAAAACAAAATCGCAGTCCAGTGACTTATTAAATGCATATATAGATACTGGTAATATCAAGGATGTTTGGAGA
Organism: Raja brachyura; assembly: GCA_963514005.1. The sequence goes on from OY740786.1 coordinate 100,682,162, forward strand.
ATAGAAAACCCAACCAGACGAGAATATTCATTTTACTCATTGGTACATAAAGCATATTCAAGAATAGATTATTTTTTGGTGGACTCCAAGCTTATTCCATTTACTAATAACTCGAAATATCACAATATTATAATCGCGGACCATGCTCCTTTAACATTCATGATTAAATTAAATGGAAGGATGGAGAAACAGTCACAATGGATACTTAACCCACAAATTTCAAAGGAAAAATTATGTCAGGAATATCTCACTAAACAGATTATTATGTTCTTTGAAATCAATGATAACCCTGAAACGTCTGCCTTCCTACTTTGGGAAACATTTAAAGCATTTACTTGAGGAGCTATGATCTGCTCCCAAGCATTTCGTAATAAAGAGAATCGGGCTAAACAACAGGCATTGGAAAGGGAAATAAAACAATTAGACATAGAAAATGCGGCTACACCAACTATGATAAAACACAATAAAATTGCAGCCTTGAAATATAAATTAAATAAAATATATTCAGACCAAGTTATAAAATTTTACCAATATACTAAACAATTACGTTTTGAATTTGGTGATAAACATCAAAAATTATTGGCTCGTCAATTACAGAAACTGGACGGGGAAAAAACAATTCATAGGATTAGATCAGAAACAGGAGAACCACTAGTACAATCTAAGGATATTAATGAGAGATTTCTGCAATATTATCAAAACCTTTACTCAGCTAAAACGATAGATCACCGGACAGGAATAGAAGCATTAGAAGAATTATTAGACGCTGAAATAACAGTAAAAGAAATTGAAGAGTCTATCAGATCTCTAAAAAAACGGTAAAGCCCCGGGCCCCGGTGGCATAGGCTCCAAATTCTATAAAAAATTCTATGATCTGATTGCTCCGCGTTTAAAGACACTGCATGAACATATCTATACCCAACAGAAATGACCAGAAACGCTAAATGAATCTATAATAACACTTATACCAAAAATAGATAAGGACCTGGATGATCCAGGTTCATAAAGAGCTATAGCTCTCCTAAATACTGATCAAAAAATATTAACTAAAATCCTAGCACAAAGATAATAAATTAATACACCCGGACCAAACAGGATTTATACCAAAACGCTACTCTTCATATAACCTGAGACAATTATTCAATATTATATACTCAAAGAGAAGTACTAATGAAGATCTAGCAATTATTTTGTTAGATGCTGAGAAAGCATTTGACCAGGTGGAATGGCCCTATTTATTTTCGGTTATGAAATTTTTTTAATTGGGCGAGAAGTTTAGTACATGGGTAAAACTTTTATATACTAACCCAACAGCTAGAATATCGACAAATCAAATGTTATCAGCTAAATTTAACTTATCTAGAGGCTGTAGACAAGGATGTCCGTTATTCCCGCTATTATTCGCACTCGCAATAGAGCCATTAGCAGAAAGCGTGAGGTCCCATCCTGAAATATATGGGTATAACACTAAAGATACTGAGAATAAAATGTCCTTATATGCAGACGATGTATTAATCTACATTACAAAACCTGAAGTTAGTGTCCCAAACGTATTAAATTTAATAACTCAATATGGCTCGTTTTCAGGATACAGAATTAATTGGAATAAAAGTGAAATCATGCCAATAATGGAAAGCAATCCACATATATTACAACAATTTCCCTTCAAAATAGTAAATTAAAAATTTAAATATCTTGGAATTTATGTAACAAAGACATATACTTCTTTATTTAAACTTAATTTTCCGCCTTTATTGAACAAATTACATAAGAATATTTTTTATTGGAAAACATTACCTATCTCAATGTTTGGTAGAATTAATGCAATAAAAATGATTTTTCTCCCGCAATTATTGTACCTCTTTCAATTAATCCCGATATATCTCCCAAAAACTTTTTTTTTAAAGATTGACTCTATAGTCACTAATTTTATCTGGGATTATAAGAACCACAGAATAAATAAAAAAGCACTTATGTAAATCAAAAATTAATGGAGGTTTAGCCCTACCAAATTTTATGCTCTATTTCTGGGCAGTTAACATTAAAAATATGAATTTTTTTTTGGAAGAAGTGGACCACAACCAGATTGGTTAAAAATGGAAAAGGAAGACTGTTTACATTTTGAAATTGGGTCGATCTTATTTGCTATTACTAAATTAAGCAAAACAACCTATAGTGGACACTCCATAATATATAGTGGAATACGCATTTGGAAACAATTAAAAAATACACTAAAATTGGATAATTTACCACTATCTCTTCCCATTGTAAACAACCCTACATTTAAACCCTCAATGATGGATAAAAGTTTCTTACAATGGAAAAATCACGGAATTACAAAGATGGGTCATCTCTACAGGAAAGGTACATTCCTCTCATTTCAGGAACTACAACAAATTTATGGACTTCACTCAAATGACTACTTTAGATACCTACAACTTAGAGACTATGCAAAATCAAATACACAGGACCAAAAGAAATAGAAAGACAGACATTCTTGATGAATGTTTGAATAAACACCCTACACAGAAAAATTGATATCTTATATTTATAATATCCTATTAGATAATGATGCACCCACGACGGAAATATATAGGTAATCATGGTAAAATGAACTAGGCCAACCAATAAGGCAAGATATTTGGGACGAAAGCTTACAACATATACATCACTGGGTTACACAAAAAGCTGGAGAAACTCAGCAGGTGCAGCAGCATCTAAGGAGCGAAGGAGATAGGCGACGTTTTGGGTCGAGACCCTTCTTCAGACCCGAAGAAGGGTCTCGACCCGAAACGTAGCCTATCTCCTTCGCTCCTTAGATGCTGCTGCACCCGCTGAGTTCCTCCAGCTTTTTGTGTAACCCTCGATTCTCCAGCATCTGCACTATTGCACTATTCAAAAACAAAATCAAATAGAATTTTCCCAAGCATATCTCCTATTTGTGAAAAATGTCAGAGGCTAACTTAACGCATACATTTGTAAGTTGTATAAAAATTAATAATTTTTGGACAGAAATTTTTAAGATAATTTCGGAAGTTGTCAACATCCAATTGGAGCCCCATCCAAAGCTAATAATATTAGGAATACTAGAACAAAATCAAATATTTACAACAAGCCAAAGAAACTTTATCGACTATAGTTTAATAATTGGGAAAAAATTGATATTAAAATTTTGGAAAGGCCCTATAACCCCCACAATTAAAATGTGGATTATGGAAATGTTGGAGACCCTACATTTGAAAAGATTAAGATTTGTCTTATTGGACAAACAAGAACTATTTACTAGAATATGGTCTCCACTCATTGACTATTTGAAGGGGCAAACCGGTTCGGCACAAGAAACTGACTGAAACCCGAATCAAGGATTAGATGAAGAGTTACATTTTATAATCCACGAACATATCTCCAATGATGTATAATTAGCTGATCACTCCATTCTCTTTTAATTTTTTTGGTTTCTTTTCTCTCTCTATTATTTTCTATCTATATAAAAAAATATATATATATATAGAAGTACAATTATTATACAATTGATAATATAAACAATATTAATAATGTATGACTACTACAAACAAAATGTTTTTTATTATGTATTTTCTTCTAATTAAATTTTTTTTTAAATAAAAACAAAAAAAAACCTCCCCCCTCTCACCTTAAGCCTGTGCCCTCTAGTTTTAGAATCCTCTGCCCTGAGAAAAAGCGTTCACTTTATCCGTGCCCTTCATGATCTTGTACACCTCAATAAGGTCACCCCTCAGCCTCCTACGCTCCAAAGAAAAAAATCCCAGCCTATCCAACCTCTCCCTGTAACTCAAGCCCGCAAGCCCAGGTAGCATCCTGGTGAATCTCTTCTGCACCCGTTCCGGCTTAATGACATCCTTCCTGTAGCCAAAAAAAGCAAATGAGTTTAATATCCTCCTCTTCTGGAAATAGTTTTGACTTATTGTCGTGAAGTGACTCAGGCTGCCCATTCTCCTGTGTAGAAACGTCAGAATTTATTTGATTGAACGTCTTCTGCAAACGACTGGTTGTCCCTGTCCCTTCCTGGAGCTGTGGGATCAATTAGTTCTCTCTTCTCATGCCCCCTCCAGGTCACCGCGAAAGGATTCCTCCTCCAAGGAATATAAATATCCTCTCCAAGAGATTTGCAATCAGTGGAAATGATTTAAGTTCCACGCTTTGATGACATTTCATCCGTGAGAAAACAAAATCTAAACTTTGTCTTCTCGACAGTGTTATAACTTTTTAGTACAACGTTTGGTAAAGCCCCTCCAGGTCCTCGAAGATTAAGGATTCATGGGATTAGCGGCCACTTAGTCGTATGGATTCATGACTGTCATAGAAGACAGAGGGTTGTGTTGGAAGGCTGGAGCACTGTGCCCAGCGGAGTGCTGTATGACTTTGTGGCTTTAAATCAGGGACCGGGAGCCATGTTTGCAAATGATAGATCCTTCATTCATGTGTGCTGCATCTCACCATATCACCATCTATTTCTCTCGTGTTGAAAAACATGTTGCAAATTTTGTGGCGACCATACTGAGGCCGTGACTAGTTCCAAGGATGCGGGAACTCCTCGCGACCATGAAGGAGACTCACCAGAGACCACCAGCGAACATGTGGCGAGCATGTGGCGAATCGCCTATACTCACCTAAAAAGTTGCCTAAGTGGGAAGGCCCTTTAGATCAGTGGTCAGTGGGCCGAAGGGCCTGTCTCCACACTGTGTCATTAAAGTCTAAATTCTAAATTAAAGTTATTTATACTGCGTTTATGTCAGCGATCTGACTCATACTCTCAGAACAAATGTTTCTGTCGAAATGCGTAAATGGTCGTAGTTTAGGAAGAACTTTGACCCCGCTACTGTAGACATGTGGTGACCTACTGTATGTTATCCAAGTGGCCTATGATTAATTACTGATTTCCCCATAGTTGCTCTGTAAAACACATGTTTCTCAGGTTGCAATTTAATCATGGAAAATGACGTTTCAGGACATTTCCCACAGGGAGTAGAAAATAAAATAAATCCTGAATAAAATTCCTTCCATTAACATTTGCATTGTTCTAAATGATTAGGGGCGGCACAGTGGTGCAGCGGTAGAGATGCTGCCTCATAGTGCCAGACAGCCGGGTTCGATCCTGACTACGGGTGCTGTCTGTGCGGAGTTTGCACGTTCTCCGTGTGTGAGTTTCCTCCGGGTGCTCCGGTTTCCTCCCACATCCCAAAGACGCGTAGGTTTGTAGGTTAATTGGCCTCTGTAAATTGCCCCTAGTTCTTGGGATAGAACTGATATACGGGTGATCGCTGGTCAGTGTGGACTCATAGAAACATAAAAAATAGGTGCAGGAGGAGGCCATTCAGCCCTTCGAGCCAGCACCGCCATTCATTGTGATCATGGCTGATCGTCCCCTATCAATAACCCGTGCATGCCTTCTCCCCATATCCCTTGATTCCACTAGCCCCTAGAGTTCTAATGAAATCCATCCAGTGATTTGGCCTCCACTGTCCTCTGTGGCAGGGAATTCCATAAATTCACAACTCTCTGGGTAAAGTTTTTTCTCACCTCAGTCTTAAGACCTCCCTTTTATTCTTAGACTGTCGCCCCTGGTTCTGGACTCGCCCAATATTGGGAACATTTTTCCTGCATCTAGCTTGTCCAGTCCTTTTATAATTTTATATGTTTCTATAAGATATCCCCTCATCCTTCTAAACTGAGGGATGTGGGCCAAATGCAGGCAAATGGGAGTAGCCGTATGCCAACTTGGTCAGCATATTTCTAAGTGAATTTGTTTTTATTTGCAGATATCTTAAAAAATGTTTTTGAAATTAACAAAATATATATATATGAACTATTGAAATAACCAAAGGCATTTTGGGATGGTGAGGAGGGCTTCTGAGAGAGAATGAGATGTCAGAAGGCCTTCAGGGGAAATAATGTAAGTGTGTAGGGTATAAGTAGAGAGCACACTGACTGGTTACATCACGGCCTGGTTCAGTAACTCGAACGCCCAGGAATGAAGGAGTCTACAGAGAGTGGTGGACACTGCCCGGTCCATCACAGGTACTGACCTCCCCACCATCGAAGGTCCATCACAGGTACTGACCTCCCCACCATCGAAGGTCCATCACAGGTACTGACCTCCCCACCATCGAAGGTCCACCACAGGTACTGACCTCCCCACCATCGAAGGGCCATCACAGGTACTGACCTCCCCACCATCGAAGGTCCACCACAGGTACTGACCTCCCCACCATCGAAGGGCCATCACAGGTACTGACCTCCCCACCATCGAAGGTCCATCACAGGTACTGACCTCCCCACCATCGAAGGTCCATCACAGGTACTGACCTCCCCACCATCGAACTTGATGGTACTTGAACACTGCAGAACACTGACCTCATCCACTATGAACTTATATGTACTGTGTCTTTGGTTACACTACTGAGTTTGGCATTTTTTCACCTACTGAGGTTATTCATTCATTGCATTTTTGTTTATGAAATTTTATCTGTGTGCATTGTGTTTACAAACCTGTTTAGTTTATTGTCACGTGTACCCAAGTACAGTTAAAAGCTTTTGTTGTGTGCTATCCAGTCAGAGGAAAGACTATACATGATTAGAATCATGCCGTCCACAGTGTACAGATACAGGATAAAGGGAATAACGTTTAGTGCAAGATAAAGTCTAATGGATCGTCCGGTTAAAGATAGTCTGATGTGCTCCATTGAGGTGGATGGGAGGTCATGACAATTCTCTAGTTGGTGATAGGATGGTTCAGTTGCCTGAACAGCTTAACAACTGAAACTGCAGCAAGTAAGAATGTCACTGTTCCGTTGTCAGTAGATAAGGCACTAAAACTTTAAAAATAGTGGCACTTAAATCCTGACCTATTGAGGGAGTATTGCAATGGGGGGGGAAGTATAATGAAGTATTCCCGAATGATATGGGTCACTGCTAATCTACACCCACACATCCTCTGTTAGCTAACTCCCTGGCACCAACACAAACTCCCTTTAAAATACCACAGGGGTGAACAGTGCAGTAAAAATGTCACATTTTATTTCAATAAATCCAAAATGGTATAAGTTCACTTCATTTGTCAGCCCAAAAGCAGATTCCAGAAACAGAAATGATATTCTATCTTAGTGCGGCACAACAGCGGTAGAGTCGCTGCCTTACAGCACCGCAGACCCGCGTTCGATCCTGACTACGGGTGTTGTCTGTACGGAGTTTGCACATTCTCCCTCTGAGCTGCGTGGGTTTTCTCCGGGTGCTCCGGTTTCCTCCCACACTCCAAAGACTTGCAGGTTTGTAGGTTAATTCACTTCTGCAAATTACCCCTGGTGGGTAGTATAGTGCTAGTGTACGGGATGAATGCTGGTTGACATGGGCTCGGTGGGCCAAAGGGCCTATTTCCACGCTGTACCTCTAAATTAAACTAAACTTTTTCCGTAAACTAGCATCTGCAGTTCCTTGTGTCATCATAATCCAAGACATGTCCCATCTCGATCATTCCCATCGGGCAGGTACAGAAGTTTGAAGTGCACACCACCACACTCAGGAACATTTCTTCCCCTCTGCTATCAGGCTTCTGAATGGTCCTTCCATAAGCTGCAGTCTCCCTTTGAGATTTAGTTGAATTTCGTTTAGTTTCAAGATGCAGTGGGGATACAGGCCCTTTGGCCCTCTGAGTCCGTGCCAACCAGCGATCACCGTACACGAGCACTTTCCTACACATCAGGGTCAATTTATAATTTTTCCCAAAGCCAATTAACCCACAGGCCCGTATGTGGCTGCAGTGTGGACGAAAATTGGAGAAGTAGGAGAGAACCCCCGCAGGTCACAGGAAGAATGTGCAGACAACACCCTCGTCGGGATCGAACCAGGGTCTCTGGCGCTGCAAGGTAGTAACTCTACCGATGTGCCACGGCGTCTCAGATCCATTGCTTTAGTTTAAAGGAAAGAAAATAGGTTGTGTTGAACAAACGTTGATCCCCGAAGACCATCTGTCAGAACATTTAACCTCTGCTTCATTATGGCTGCTGAACTCTTGCCCCCTCCAACAACTTATATTACAACTCAAACGGCGTCCCAGGGGCTTCACAAAGGGAACAGTAATGACACAGGAGAAGTAATGCAATGCGAAACAAGCTGTGGCTTGAGAGGGGAGGTTGAAAGAGGCGGCGAGAAGTTTGTGAAAGGGAGCCAGATGCAGGGAGGAAGGGTTTATGGAGAACCGCAGGATTGTGGAGAAATTGCAGGATTTATAGAGAAATGCAGAAATGGGGCGGGCATGGTGGAACAGAGGTAGAGCTACTGCCTTACAGCGCCAAAGGCCCGGGTTTGATCCTGACCACGGGTGCTTGTCTGCACAGAGTTTTTCCCTGTGGCCTGCGTGGGTTTTCTCCGAGATCTGCGGTTTCCTCCCACACTCCAAAGAGGTACAGGTTTGTAGGTTAATTGGCTTGCTATAAACGTTTAAATGTAAAATTGTCCGTAGTGTGTGTAGGGTAGTGTAAATAACCATATAGCCATATAACAATTACAGCACGGAAACAGGCCTTCTTGGCCCTTCCAGTCCGTGCCGACCATTTATTTTCCCCTAGTCCCATCTACCTGCACTCAGACCATACCCCTCCATTCCCTTCCCGTCCATATACCTATCCACTTTACTTTTAAATGGTAAAATCGATCCTGCCTCCACCACTTCTGCTGGAAGATCATTTCACACAGCCGCCACTCTCTGAGTAAAGAGGTTCCCCCTCATGTTACCCCTAAACTTCTGTCCCTTAATTCTCATGTCATGCCCTCTTGTTTGAATCTTCCCTACCCTCAATGGGAAAAGCTTATCCACGTCAACTGTCTATCCCTTTCATCATTTTAAAGACCTCAGTCAAGTCCCCCCTTAACCTTTTGCGCTCCAAAGAATAAAGACCTAACTTGTTCAACCTTTCTCTGTAACTTAGTTGCTGGAACCCAGGCAACATTCCAGTAAATCTCCTCTGTATTCTCTCTGTACTCTGTACTCTGTAAATGTGCAGACATCCCTGGTCGGTGCGGACTCAATGGGCCGAAGGACCTCTTTCCCCGCTGTATCTCCAAACTAAACTAAAGTACACATTTGTCCCTATAACTCCTCCCTTGTGTCCATCCAGGGACCCCAGCCGTCCTTCCAGGTGAGGTAAAGGTGCACATGCACCTCCTCTAACCTCATCTACTGCATCCAATGTTCCCGATGTGGCCTTCTGTACATCGGCGAGACCAAGCATGGACTCGGCGACCGTTCCACTGAACACTTGCACTTGGTCCACCAAGGCCTGGCGGATCTCCCGGTTGCCAATAATTTTAACCCCTTACCATTCCCACACTGACCTTTCTGTCCTGGACCTCCTCCATTGCCAGAGGGAGGCCAAACGCAAACTGAAGGAGCAGCACCTTATATTCTACTTGGGTACCTTACAACCCAATGGTATGAACATTGTATTTTCCAGTATTTTGATAATTAACCTAAACTACCCTTCCTTCTCCCCATTCTTCTATGTGCCCCACCTGGACTCACACCTATTTCTCCCCTCCCCCTCCCTTTCCACCTACATTCCTTCCTCCGGCTTCACAATTCGCAACCCTTCTATTCTTATCTATACTTAACTAAAAATCTCATCTTGTCCTCTTCCGGTTTGCATTGTTTTTACATTTGTGTAAAAAAGGGAACACAATAGCGCTACAATTTATTGCCACCTTACTCGCCATTCTCCTGTGCTGCAAGCGCACCAAGTTTTGTACCGATTGGTGAAATAGTACAAACGTTATTGGTCTTCTCTCCGGTAATTTACCGGGACGGCAACGCCCCTTCAGGCACTTGCTGTCATTCACTGGCAGTGAGAATTAAGATGAAGGAGCGGAGTGAGCAGAATGTGGGCGGGGGCTGTGTTCGCGGGCAGCGGCGACCACCACCATGACAAGCCGGGAGCTGCTGTGCGGCCGGAGCAGGGCCCGGAACCGCAGAGTGATGCTGGAGCCGGGGACGGGACCCATTGAGTGTGGCAGGGGCCGGGAGTCATTGAGTGAGGTCGGGGCTGGGAGCCATTGAGTGCAGCAGGAGCCGGAGACAGGAGCCACTGAGTGAGTCCGGAGCCGGAGCCGGGAGCCGCTGAGTGGAACCGGAGCCTGGGCTGGGAGACGCTGAGTTAGGCTGGATGGCAGCGGTAGGCCACGGCAGCGGTAGCAGTAGGCTACGGCAGCAGTGGGCTACGTCAGCGGTAAGCCACGGCAACGGCAGGGGTAGGCAGTGTCAGGACAAGGCAGCGGCACGGATATGCCATGGCAGCGGTAGGCCACGGCAGCGCTCCCCCCCCCCTACGAGCACCCGCCTGAAGCTGTCTCCATCCTCAGCTGCAGGACGCTTCCCACCTGTCCCCGCCTGAAGCCAGTGGGGAGCGGCCAGTGCAGCGATATGCCATGCCACGGCAGCGGTAGGCCATGACAGCGACAGGCCACAGCAGTGGCAGCGGTAGGCAGCGGCGGGGCAGGCTATCGTAGCGGTAGGCCACGGCAGCGTTCCCCCCCCCCCCCACCGGCCCCTGACAGGCCCCGCCTGAAGCCATCTAGAACACCTACTAGCCCTCCAGAAACCAGCCCCTCTGGCCCACAACACCGGTACGATTCTAAGAAAAGTCCCTTCAGCCCACAATGTCCTACTAGCCCTCTGGAACCTAGTACCTTCGGACCACAACACCCATACTAACCCTGCAGAAAACCCCCCCACCAACTGGCCACCGTCTGAAGCCCTCTTACTTCTCCAGCTGCAGGAAGCTCCCCCCCACCGACCCCTGACAGTCCCTGCCTGAGGCCGTCTCCCTCCCCCGGCTGATTGACGCTCCCCCCCCCCCCCCCCATTGGCACCCGACAGCCCCCGCCTGAAGCCATCGCCCCCCCCATGGCTACAGGACACTTCCGCTCCCCCCCCCCCCCACGGCCCCAGACAGCCCCCGCCTGAAGCTGACCCCTTCCACTGGCTGCAGAACGCTGCGCCCCCCCCCCACCAGCCCCCGTCTGAAGCCGTTGGGGTTGTTTATATTGTTGATATATTTTAAGTTATTCACATTTTAAGCTTTAATAAACCCCTGTTCCACTTACCGTGCCCGTCAGCTGTGCCTGCGCAGTAATACCCACGTGTCCTACGTCACAATGGGAACCCAATGGGCGGGAATGGCTGCGCCGCCGGAGAGCTGCTAAGAGTGGATGGAGGGGGGGGGGGCGTTGAGGGAGATGGAGTGAATGCAGGTCACTCCCTCCACCCCCACTGGCCCCTGACAGCCCCCGCCTGAAGCCGCCTCCTTCCCCCTGCCGCAGGACGTTCCCCACCACCGCCCCCCGCCTGAAGCCTGTGGGGAGCAGCAGTGGTATGCCACGACAGCGATAGGCAGCGGCAGGGGTAGGCAGTGGCAGAGGCAGAGGTAGGCCACCCCCCCCCCCCCGACAGGCCCCGCAAGAAGCCGTCCTCTTCCCCGGCTGCAAGATGCTCCACCTTCCCCAACCGGCCCCCGACAGCCCCGCCTGAAGCCGTGACCTTCCCCTGGCTGCAGGACCCTCCTCCACCAGCCCCAGACAGCCCACGCCTGAAGCCGGCCCCCTCCCTCGGTTGCAGAACGCAACAAGAGATGCAACAAGAAAGAATGGACTGAATAAATCTCATCTTTAACGTTTGAATTGTTGTTATATTTTAAGCTATTCACATTTTAAGCTTTAATAAATCCCTTGTCCACTTGCCGTGCCCGTCAGCTGTGCCTGCGCAGTAATACCCACGTGTTCTACGTCACAATGTGAAACCAATGGGCGGGAATGGCTGCGCCGCCGGAGAGCCGCTAAGAGTGGATGGAGGGGGGTTGAGGGTGGATGGAATTAGTGCGCGGGGGGGGGGGGGGGGAAGGGTAAGGGGCAGAGTGCGGGAGGTGATGGGAGGAGGGGGGATCAGGGGCGTCACAACGGGAACCCGCCAGCCGCGCCTGCGCAGTTGGGGGCTATGCATGAGTGGTGGAATATTGCGTTGGGGGACCAGGCCTCCCGTGTGGTCCCACTTAGTCTATCTCACAATATTTGTCTTCTTACCTCTAGCCTTTGTCCAATCATCTGCCAAATACTGCCAACCGCCGCCACCTGCATCCACCTACCACTCGCCTTTGTCCTGTCCCACCTTCCCCCCCCCCCCCACATAATCTGTCTAAAGAAGGTTCCCGACCTGAAATGTCACCTATCCATGTTCTCCAGAGATGCTGCCTGACCTGCTGAGTTACTCCAGCACTTTGCGATTTTTTTGTATATCAACATCTGCACTTCCTTGTCTTCTGACACATTTGAACATGGAACACAGTACAGGACAATAGAGCTCCGGAATGGGCCCTTCGGCCCACAATATCTGTGCTGAACATGATGCCAAGTTAAAGTAATCTCATCTGCCTGCTCATGATCCATATACCTCCACTCCCTCGGGGCCTGTCCATGCATCTCTCCAAAAGCCTCCTAAACACCACTTTCGTATCTGCCTCCACCACCACTTGTAGCATCACGTTCCAGGCACCCACCACCCTCCGTGTTAAAAAAACATGTCCTGCACATCCCCTTTAAACCTAGCCCTCTCTCCCATGCCCTCTCATCTTTGCCGCTAGTCTTTGACATTTCCATCCTGGCAAAAAAGTTCTGACTGTCCATCTGATAATTGTACGTGCCTATCAAGTCTCCCCTCATTTTAGATTATTATTGTCACATTTACCGAGGTACAGAATAACGTTTTTTGAGAGTAAAGGCAATATATGATTACAATCAAAGATACACACAAAATGCTGGAGTAACTCAGCAGGACAGGCGAGAAGGAATGGGTGATGTTTCGGGTTGAGACCCTTCTTCAAATACCCATGATTACAATCAATCCGTCCATTGTGTACAGATACTGTACATGATAAACGGAATAATGTGCAGTAAAGTCCGATTAAACATAGTCTGAGGGTTTCCATTGAGTTCAAAGTCAAAGTCAAAAGAGTTTATTGTCACGTGTCCCTGACAGGACAATGAAAATCTTTCTTTGCATAGCACAACAGAACATAGTAGGCATTGACTACAATTATATACGTAAATACACACATGAATTAATAAATTAATAAAGTGCAAATAACAGATGGAGGGATATTAATGTTCAGAGTTCCGAGCCAAGTTTAATAGCCTGATGGCTGTGGGGAAGTAGCTATTCCTAAACCAGGTTGTTGCAGTCTTCAGGCTCCTGTACCTTCTACCCGAAGGTAGCAGGGAGATGAGTGTGTGGCCAGGGTGGTGTGGGTCCTTGATGATGCTGCCAGCCTTTTTGAGGCAGCGACTGCGATAAATCCCCTCGATGGAAGGAAGGTCAGAGCCGATGATGGACTGGGCAGTGTTTACTAGTTTTTGTAGTCTTTTCCTCTCCAGGGCACTCAAATTGCCGAACCAAGCCACGATGCAACCGGTCAGCATGCTCTCTACTGTGCACCTGTAGAAGTTAGAGAGAGTCCTCCTTGACAGACCAACTCTCCGTAATCTTCTCAGGAAGTAGAGGCGCTGATGAGCTTTCTTAATAATTGCATCTGTGTTCTCGGTCCAGGAAATGGGATGTCAAGACCGCTCTCAGGTTTTTGGTTCAGTTGCCTGATAGAGCTGGGAAGAAACTGTCGCTGAATTTGGAGGTATGCATTTTCACACTTCTGTACCTCTTGCCTCACTGAAGAGTGGAGAAGAGGGAGTGACCGGGGTGAGACTCGCCCTTGACTATGCTGGTGGCCTTGCCACGGCAGCGTGAGGCGTAGATGGGGTCAATGGAAGGGAGGTTGGTTTGTGTGATTTCGCTACAATTGCTTGCAAAAGAGCTCTGACATTCCAGGGAAAGGTTTGCTGCTTGGTTACAGTCCATTCTTTGTATTTCTGCCTTTACGTTTGCTTTGAGCAGCTCAGTTGGCAGTCTCTCTAGAGGTAGCACGTTATCAGGTTAGCTCTGCAATGCCAATGTGCTCGTTAACTACACGGAACATTTAGTAGCCTCTGGAGTACCAAAATCTTCTACTGGAGAGAGAACCTTGCAGTAGTTTCCATCCAAAACTATTTTCCGTAACCATAAAATTTAAACCCTTTGAAAATGCACAGATTTTCCCCATTTTTTTACCTTTTAGCCCATCTGCTTTGTAAACCTACTCATCCATTATGTCTACATATAATTTTTCTCTCGTTAAGGGCTGGAAGGCACAGCTCTAATGCAAGATGGTCAAAGTTTAAAGGGGATGTGCGGGGCAAGTTGGTGGGTACATGGAACGCATTGCCAGCGGTGGTGGTGGAGGCAGGTACAATAGTGCCGTTTGAGAGGCTTTTGGATCGAGATAGTTTTAGATTACATGTGATCCACATCCCTCCATTCCCTGCATTTCCACATGGATATAAGATCATGTCATAGGGATTAGTAGAATTTGGCCATCAAATCTACTCCACCATTCAAATATGGCTGATCTATCTCTCCCTCCTAACCTCATTCTCCTGCCTTCTCCCCACATCCTCCGAAACCCGAACTAATCAAGAATCTATCTATCTCTGCCATCAGAATATCCACTGATTGGCCTCAACTCCTTCCCAAAAGAGCATCCTTAAATTCTGAAGCTATGAATTCCTAGACTCTCCCACTAGTGCAAACATCCTCTCCACACCCACTCTATCCAAGCCTCTCACTGTTCTGTATGTTTCAATGAGGTCCCCTCCCTTTCTTCTAAACACCAGCGAGCACAGGCCCAATGTCGTCAAATGCTCGTCATAGGTTAACATTCCTGGGATCATTCTTGTAGATAGGGTTGCCAACTTTCTCACTCCCATACAAGGGACAAAAGGTCAAAACAAGGGACAAATTGCCGACGGCATAAAGTACAGGAGGCCTTAGTCGAGTCACCGCTGACGGGCTTAACCCACGTCTTTTCTGCTTCCCATTGCTTGTTGTAGCTGCACAGTCTTTGCTTCTTTGCAGGTTTATCCATATTTGCACATTCCAAACCGACCGAACACCAGACGTTACTGAGACTTGTTGTTTTGGCAGGAATTGGCAAAATATAGCGCACAACTGATGTGCATAAGGTGGGGATGTGATTGGATGACAGGTGAATCACTCGTGCATGGCATCAACCGCACATGCAACACGCACGCACGCACGCTGTTGCATCAGATCTAGGATCTGCCTGTGAGCGTGCCCTCTGGTGATTACACAGTACACACGCTCCTCGACTTACGATGCTTCACCTTACGATATTTTGACTTTACGATGGTGCAAAAGCGATGCACATTCAGTAGAAACCATGTTTCACTAGCCTGGCCTCAGAGCTGCGTTGATAATTTAAGCGTTGATGCTTTACTGTCTAATTAAAATTGCCTTCCTGTGGTCTATTTGGATTTATGCCTGCTCTGTTGAGCAGTTGCACTCGCTTGCCTGAGCTGGCTTGTTAGTAGCTCACGCTAGCCTGTGCACTTTCTCTCCTATTTATCTTGATGTAAGGTCGATTGATTCAGCTGTTTTGTATGCGAGGTATCTGAGCTAAGGTCGGAGAGAGAGAGAGAGAGAGAGAGAGAGAGAGAGAGAGAAAGAAAGCGTGCAATGGATACAGGCTGGCGTACGGCAAGATTTTGCAAGGACATAAGAGAGCCGTGTTAATGGCCTGTCCTACTTACGCGACCTTGGCTCGCAAATTACGCGACCTCACAGTCCCACTTAGAAGCGCGGAGTTTTGCGGGGCTCCGAAATTCTTGCAGTAGCTGAAATCTTTGACCGCCAACGTTCTGTCGGCACGCAGGCGCATTGCTGTCGTACGCAGCGTCTTCACGTCGTACGCATCGTCTTGACGACGTACACCTAGTACGTGGCGTTGCACGATATCATCATCGCCGGCGTGGCGTTCCGTGATGACGTCACCGCCCGACGCCATGCGTTGCCCAAATTCAGTCAGCCCACCTCCTGGCCAGCTGATTGGTAAGTATAACGCAAATGACGTCACACGTGCTTAGTGCGTACTTAGCACGTACTTAACGTGTACTTAGCGAGAACTTCGCGTGAACTCCGCTTCCGTTTGGTCGCGCCAAACGCACGCAACCGCATGCAAGTGGGACAGGCCCTTTAGCCTTTCAGTGGGAGGAAGAGACAATGAAGGGACTTGTGAGGAATCTTGCAGGAGGCGAGATGGACATCCAAAGGCAACAGATCTGATGAGCCGGTTGATAAAATCTCAGAGCTGCTGCTACCTGCTGTGACAATTCGCCATGTGTTCGCTCCTGCGGGGGCTGGCCGTCACGCGGGAGATTTCAGGGGCGTCGGTGCTCAGGGAATTACTCTGACCGAACAGGGGCGGTGGTGGGAGTGGGGGTGCGGTGAAGTGGGAGGTTGAGAGATGCCAAAGAGATTGCATAATTAAAATGTGGAAATTAAAAACACTCCCAGAGGCAGAGGACTGAAGAGGAGAGAGAGAGAGGAAGGGGGCGTGGAGAAACTAACCCGGAGAATAAATACCCATGAGTGCCTAGCGGTCCAACTCTGCACATTCTGGTGATGGTACAATAGGTTAGTGTATTAAATGCATTTTCGACTTACGATATTTTCGATTTATGATGGGTTTATTGGAACCTAACCTCATAAGTTGAGGAGCATCTGCTAGTAGCTGTCAAATACGGGACAGGGGCGGTCCCATATGGGACAAACCAATTTAGCCCAATATACGGGATGTCCCGGCTTATATAGGACCGTTGGCAACCCTACTTGTGGACCAGCATGCGTGGAATAGAGGGGATATTGATCACGTGCAGGCAGAGGAGATTTAACTTGGCATCATGTCTGGCACAGACATCATGGGCTGTCAGGCCTGTGCTGCACTGACCTGACCAATGGAACTGGTTTCAGCTTAAAGGTCAGCAGCAATCTTACGTTTAACAGGAACAGATTCTGAATAAATTTCACAAAGCAAACGTCTTCGCATTACATCATAATAAATTGTGCTTCTTTTGGATGGAATCCATTAAATAATATTGTAGTACCTGCAGAGAGAATTTAAAACCAAGCAAGTACAATACTTGATGCTCAGTGGAAATCATATAAAACCAAATGGAATCTCTTTGCTCATCTCTGTGCTTAAGTTGTTCCATATGTACAGTGTTTTGGAAGTCCTAGTGCTCGATATATTATGTCTATGGATTTCAGGGAAAGGACACATGTTCATATTATAATTACAGCTGCCGGGGAAGCTGAGTCTTCGGTTTAACACAAGCACTTTGAACTTAATGGCGGTAAATAAGGAAAGTGACATTCAGTCGACATTATATGGATTACACATTTAAGAAATAACTAGACTAAGTGGGACCCGTTGGTCCCCGTCCCCCAACACGGGGGGGGGGGGGGGGCGCACGGTGTTAGAGGGGAGGGCTGGTCCCCGAACGCAATATTCCACCGCTCACCCATAGGTCCCAATACTCACCACTCACTAGAGAGGGATGTGGGTAGAGAGGGAGGGGGGTAGAGAGGGAGGGGGGTAGAGAGGGAGGGGGGTAGAGAGGGAGGGGGGTTAGAGAGGGAGGGGGGTTAGAGAGGGAGGGGGGTTAGAGAGGGAGGGGGTAGAGAGGGAGGGTGGGTAGAGAGGGATGTGGGTAGAGAGGGAGGGGGGTAGAGAGGGAGGGGGGTAGAGAGGGAGGGGGGATAGAGAGGGAGGGGGGTAGAGAGGGAGGGGGGATAGAGAGGGAGGGGGATAGAGAGGGAGGGGGGTAGAGAGGGAGGGGGGTAGAGAGGGAGGGGGGTAGAGAGGGAGGGGGGTAGAGAGGGTGGATAGAGAGGGAGGGGGGTAGAGAGGGAGGGGGGTTAGAGAGGGAGGGGGGTTAGAGAGGGAGGGGGGTTAGAGAGGGAGGGGGGTTAGAGAGGGAGGGGGTAGAGAGGGAGGGTGGGTAGAGAGGGATGTGGGTAGAGAGGGAGGGGGGTAGAGAGGGAGGGGGGTAGAGAGGGAGGGGGGATAGAGAGGGAGGGGGGATAGAGAGGGAGGGGGGATAGAGAGGGAGGGGGGTAGAGAGGGAGGGGGGTAGAGAGGGTGGATAGAGAGGAAGGGGGGTAGAGAGGGAGGGGGGTTAGAGAGGGAGGGGGGTTAGAGAGGGAGGGGTGTAGAGAGGGAGGGGGTAGAGAGGGAGGGGGTAGAGAGGGTGGATAGAGAGGGAGGGGGGTAGAGAGGGAGGGGGGTTAGAGAGGGAGGGGGGTTAGAGAGGGAGGGGGGTTAGAGAGGGAGGGGTGTAGAGAGGGAGGGGTGTAGAGAGGGAGGGGGTAGAGAGGGAGGGGGTAGAGAGGGAGGGGGTAGAGAGGGAGGGGTGTAGAGAGGGAGGGGGTAGAGAGGAGGGGGGTAGATAGGGAGGGGGGTTAGATAGGGAGGGGGGTTAGATAGGGAGGGGGGTTAGATAGGGAGGGGGGTTAGATAGGGAGGGGGGTAGAGAGAGAGGGGAGTAGAGATCGTACTCCCTCTCCCTCCTCCTCATTTCCATCATCCCCCTCCCCCCACTCCCATTCCCCGCCCCAGGACCTACCCAGGTCGTAGAGCAGCGCCAGGCCCTGGAACTCGGCCTGGTTCTCGTACTCGACCCAGGCCCTGGCTGTAGACCCAGGCTCGTCCTTGGTTCTAGCAGCAGCTTCTTTCTCGGCCCTGGTCACGGCCCCATCCCAGGCCCCGGGCTCGGATTGCACTCCAGCTCGAGCAACAGGCTCGGCTCCAGCCCGAGCCCGCGGCACCACCCTCACCACCAGGTGTCGGGCGCCGGCAGCAGCCGCACGAGAGCTGGAGTGGCCCTACCTCCCGGAGTATCCCGTCCTGCCTTGCGAGTGCCTTGTGACGTCACTCGGGTGAGCTGGAGTGCCCTTTCCTCCCGGAGTGTCCCGTCCTGCCTTGGAAGTGCCTTGTGACATCACTCGCGGTTTTCTTTCTGAAATGTGTGAGTTTTCAGGCTGTTTTTAAAACTTTAAACGATTAAAACGTTCGGAAATATAAGTGGGAATGTGGCGGGAAGATGTTTGGCACCTCGACAGGAAAAATGTGAGTAGGATGTGTGAAAATGGGAAGGCTTTGGCCTAGCGTTTGGAAGAAACCAGGAATTAAGCAGATTGTGCCCAGATGGCACACAACACAAAGAACTGTTGATGCCAATTTACAAAAAAAAAACAATGTACTGGAGTAACTCAGCAGGTCAGGCAGCATCTTTGGAGAACA
This sequence comes from Raja brachyura, assembly GCA_963514005.1. The sequence continues at coordinate 100,701,430 of OY740786.1, forward strand.
TGGAGAGGTCACGTCTGGGGACAGAAGAAGGGTCCCGACCCACAACGTCACCTATCCATGTTCTCCAGAGATGCTGCCTGACCCACAGAGTTACTCCAGCACTTTGTGTCATTTTTTAACAGTGTTTAACTGTTACCTATAGTGGCAACTTGCTGCACTTTTATCGGCCCATTAATGCAACAACATATAAATAAACAAACAATAATAAAAAATACAATAAATGTATATGTGCATTAATAACAAGTAACCAGACTGTGACAATACAAAACTGCAGTCTGTAGTGCAACCAAGGACACCATCCACAGAAGATCATAGTTGCTGAGGTCAGTGTTGTGCAGTGTTTAAGAGCCTGATGGTTGCGGGGAAGAAGCTGTTCTTGACCCTGGAGGTCACGGTTTTCAGGTTGTTTAAATAATGAGGAATAGATACAGTCTTTTTACAAGGGTGGAGAAATCAAGACCCATCTTCAGATTGGGTCCGCCCTGTTTCGACTAATGCAATCAACACAAACGGAAGATCAAATAGAACAAGTTGTCCAACAACTTTAGGCTGTGCACGCCACACGCAAGATGAAGCGGGACAGGCAGCATCTCTGGAGAGAAGGAATGGGTGACATTTTGGGTCGAGACCCTTCTTCAGACTAAGGGAGAGGGGGGCACAGATAAGGGGTAAGTGTAGACAGTGAGGACTGGGGCCTGTTTCCATGCTGTACACCTCTATAACTCCTCGAACCTTGATCATAATATTCATTTCTACCTATGATGAACATACAGTAAGTATAATAATAATAATAATATCTTTTATCGTCATTACACATAAATGCAACGAGATTTGGTTTGCAACCTCCATCCGATGTCATAATTTAACATCATATGGTTAGCATTATTACATTGTATGGAAATAAACATTAACATCTATGTTTAAAATGTATAAAGGTCATAGATTTGCGGTGTGCCAGCTGATTCTGAATCACTGAGTTCTACCATACCTTTGATACATTTAACCACAAATGTCATGCCAATCTTGGGGAAGTAATTCAGAAAGCCTTCCTAATATTATACAAAACAGTGCAGTAAATTTGATGAAGAATAGGAAGAATTTAATTTCTTTACATATTTTCTCTGCTTATGCTGTTGATTGACAGTAGGGGATCAATGTTTCCTCAGAGAAAAATATTATTTAATATCCACTGGGGTTAAGAGGGAAATAAATATCAGCCATGGTTGAATGGCGGTGTAGACCTGATGGGCCGAATGGCCTAATTCTGCTCCTATCACTTATGAACATGACTCTAATAAACATTTGTAGAGCAGATCCATAGATATAGTTAGACAGGACATCTATTTTACTTCGGAGTCACGTGGGTGACTACGTGAAGAACCCTGTCCAGCCACACGTGCATCATTACGTCAGACGCATTGGTGCAGTCGGCCGGTTGGAGCAGCAGAGTTCCTCCAAGCGGTAAGTTTAAAACACAAGGTAAGTTTCAAACTTTCTTGCGTTCACTTTCTGTTTTAGCGGTAGGGCGTAGACCGTTAAAATGATGCAGAAAGTGAAGAAGGTGTCGGCGAGGCGATCCGCAGGAAAAAGGTTCGAGGACCGTGATAGTGTGGTTAGCGGATGCCCGCCTAGGTCACCAAGTCCGTCGCCAGCAATGGAGCTAGCGACACCGGACCCGCTGCCTGTGAGCAGCGTAGCCACGCCGGTAGGGCGCAAGGCTACTTCAAAATCAAAAAGGCCCGTTGACCCAGAGTCGGGCCTGGAGGTTTTACCCTCACAAGGAGAGACCGTTTGCTCACGGCTCTCCCAGGTCGAGGTCTTATTACAAAAGATGCTCGACAGGGACGAACTCCGTGAGGAGGAGTGGTGCCCACACCAGGCTAGTGGAGAGCCTGTGCTAGCAGCGCCTGTAATAGGGCTGCAAGACTACCCAACTTTTGAAGAGGAGGGTATACCGGCTCAGCAGTTCACTGATGCCGAATCAGTGGCTGGGCTGAGCTACAAGGGAGTGGAACTTGAAGTTATTCCGAATATAGCGGAGAAATTTGCGGTCCCGAGAGAGGCAGGGGAGCTGTTAGGGGAAGAATTGGCAGCAGCCATTCAATATATGCTCTCACATCAGCTGCGGGAATTGGCCATGGATGAGGCGGCTAAAAAGTATGAAGCCCTTATCAATTGCGGTTTGCTAAAAGTACCAATGGTAAACCATCCCATATGGACACAGTTGGGGGTGTCAGCAAGATTCCAAGAACTAAAATTTCAAAAAGTGTTGAAATTACATTCAGCAGGGCTTACGGCATTTGCTATTACGGTAGACAAGGGACATATGTCGGAAGCTCACCAAGATGCACTGAGACTTCTGTGTAGTGCTTATTTTGAAATTAACAATATAAGAAGAAGTGCTATTCGGCCAATTATAAGTCCTAAACTGGCATCATTATGTAAGCCGACCAGCGCACAACCGCCTAATCTTTTGTTTGGCGGGGATCTAGCCAAGCGAGTTAAAGAACTCCATGAGGACGCTAGAATTATGGGACTCATCAAGCCGAGTGGCAAACTAGGGAAAAGGGTTTTTCCTTACCAGAGGGGGACCATCACGGACGCCGGGGAAGGGACCAGCCACTCAGCTTCGCAATCTCGGAGCTGGCAGTCTGCCACAGGCATGAGGGGAAGGATGACTTTCCCTACAAAGGGCCGGGGCCAACAAGGGCAGTCAGGACGTAAGCAGGTGAGAAATGTTCCTAAAAAATATAAATCAAGTGAAATAGATGTTCAAATTGGGGGCAGATTACACTTGTTTCTTAAACAATGGCAGGAGACAACATCAGATTCATTTATACTGAGCAGTATAGAGGGGGTTAAAATTGAATTTTACTCTACTGTGTGTCCACCTAATCAGCATGTTCCAAGTCGGAAACTTATATTTTCCGAAGAAGAGAATGTGCACATACAAGCAGAACTTAACACATTACACAAAAAAGGGGTTATTGAGAAGTCAGTTCGTGAAAACCGTCAGGTTGTGTCAAGTATTTTTCCTAGGTCTAAAAAGACTGGGGGATGTAGAATCATTCTGGACCTCACAACCTTGAACTCCTTTGTTTGCTATAGGCATTTCAAAATGGAAGCTTTTTCTACAGCTAAACATCCGGTTTCCAAAGGGTGTTAAATGGCCAGCATTGATTTAAAGGATATGCATTACTCAGTCTATTCATTGTGATGATAGAAGGTATTTAAAATTTACCTGGACAAGTCAGTTGTGGCAATTCAAAGCATTGCCTAATGGGTTAACTTCAGCTGCTAGATTATATACTAAATTGTTAAAACCTGTTCTAGGATTACTCCGAGCTCGGGGCATGGTGTAATGGCCTATTTAGATGATATTTTAATTGGCGGAAAGACTCGGGCCGCAGCTGAATCATCTGTTTCAATTGTTAAACTCACTTTTGAACGATTAGGGTTCGTCATTCATCCAGATAAATACAAATTATCACCAGTTCAAATCATTGATTATTTGGGCTTTACCATTAATTTGAATCACATGTTAGTGACTTTTCCCAGAGACAAATGGCAACAGTTAATTGAGGATTATGTAAATCTCCTTTGTGAGCAACGACCTTCAATTAGACAAGTAGCCAGTTTAATTGGTAAATTGCTGGCTGCTTTTCCAGCTGTGCAGTTTGGACCTCTGCATTATCAACAATTACAACGAGCAAAAGAACAGGTACTGAGGACACATGCGGGTAATTTTGTTAGGCCTATGCAATTGTCAGCTGGGGCAATTTCAGACATTCAATGGAGGATCATAAATGGTGTCTCAAAAAGCTCCAGGGAGGTTTTGGTTGAACCACCTTCCCTAATATTACAGACGGATGGCAGTGCGCTAGGTTGTGGTGCTACAGATATGTCTTCCAGTTGTGGTGGCAGATGGAATGTTGATGAGACACCCCTTCTTCAATTAAGAGGGATCAATTATTTTGTGCTTTTGGGAATCTGGTATGGGCTTAAAGCTTATTGCTCTGCCAGGAGTGACTTGCATGTGCAGGTTCAGATTGACAACGCTACAGCAGTGACATATGTAAACCACATGGGTGGAGTCAAGTCACAATCATGTGATAGACTGGCTAATCAGTTCTGGGGCTGGTGCATTGACCAAAACATTGCTTTGAGCAATATATTTACTAGGTAGATTCAACACAGTAGCTGACATTAGGTCATGCCAATTCAATGATAACATAGAATGGATGTTAAATCAGGACATATTTAATCAAGTGGTTGCTCAGTATGGAATGCCAGATATTGACTTATTTGCATCTAGACTAAACCATCAGTTGCCCAGATATGTTTCATGGGAACCAGATTCTGGTGCAGCAGCGGTGGATGCATTCTCGCTGCATTGGGGTGGAATGTTTGTATATGCATTTCCTCCATTCTGTCTTATCAGTCAATGCCTGCAAAAAATCAAGCAGGACTCCGCTTCAGGAATATTGGAAGTGCCAGATTGGCCTACACACCATGGTTCCCTCGTGTATTGCAAATGGCTAGTCAGCCTCACATGATTATTCGCAAACATAAAAATCTACTGGTGAACCACATCCTTTACATAATCGCATTGATCTGTTAATTTGCAGATTTTAAGGAGGCCATACCTGGGGAGAGGACTGTCTGATCGTATCGTGGATGTTCTCATGTCAGCCTGCAGGGATAGTACTCAGAAGCAGTACATCACCTCGATAAGGAAGTGGGAGGTATTCTGTCTACAGCAGAGTATCTCATATCAGACTGCAGGCATCCCAGACGTATTGGAGTTCTTGTCCACTCTTTATTTTGATCAAACATTAAGTTGTAGTGTGATTAATACTGCCAGAAGTGCTCTGTCTTCTTATTTAACCATGAGTTCTGAGTTGCATTCAGTAGGGACACATCTGTTAGTTTCTCGATTTATGAAGGGAGTTTTCAATTCTAATCCTCCTAAACCCAAGTATTCCGGTATTTGGAATGTGAGCAAAGTTCTTATGCTTCTTCGCCAGTGGACTCCTGTTGCAAGCCTATCTCTAGCCAAACTAACCATGAAGGTGGTCATGCTTATGGCGTTGGTATCAGCTCAACGTGTGCAAACATTATAAAAGCTACGGCTAGACAGAATGCAGGTATCGGCAGATGCCATTACTTTTTATGTCTATGATCTGCTCAAACATAGTAGAATAGGTATGACAGGATGTAAGCTTGTTTTTTCAGCATACCCCACAGATGCTCACCTGTGTGTAGTGTCATATTTGTCTCATTACATTGAGGCTACCAGAGTCCTATGAGGAACAGAGTCTGCATTATTTATTAGCTACAAAAAAAACCACACAATAAGGTGTCGGTGCAAACAATTTCAAGGTGGCTAAAGCAGGCTCTGGGAAGTGCTGGGATTGATACTGATAAATTCAAATCTCATTCCACCAGGGCGGCATCAACCTCCGCGGCAAGGGCAATGGACGTGCCTATAGACCATATCCACGCGGCCGCAGGATGGTCCAGTGAGCTGACCTTCCAATAATTTTATCATAAGCCGATTACAAGGCTGGGGGTGTTTGCTGATTCTGTTTTGAGTTCTGTTATAGTTTCCCCCTGAGTAGAGGGGTTGTTATTGTTTTGTTTGTAAATAAACCGTTAATTCATTTGACAATGTTATGATTGATGCATTATTGATTATTTAACGACTTGAATCAATCAATGCAGTGTGAACGCCGGATTTGGGTCTGCGGCATGAAATCACAGAGCTTTGAAATCTTCACGTAGTCACTCACGTGACTCCAAAGTAAAATAATAAGATTAAACGAGTGCTTACCAGTTTGAAATTTGATCTTTATTTTATGAGGAGTTACGATGAGGGATTACGTGCCCTCCTCTCCCAACCCTCATAAATATCATCTGGTAGTTCTAGTCTCTGTTATCTTACTATTATACTTCGGTCATTATTACCTGTGATTTCACTCTGCTGCTTTGAAGATTGACGCACCAACGGCTGGACGGGGTTCTTCACATCATCCCTCATTGTAACTCCTCATAAAATAAAGATCAAACTTCAAACTGGTAAGTTCTCAATTAATCTTACTATTTTCCTGATTCATTGAAATGATTGTCAATTTTGTACATAACTGTATCAAATAATCTCCCTCTGCACATAAATTATGTGCAGAGGGGGATTATTTCATACAGTTAAGTATGCCATGATTCCATAATAGCAAACAGATTTTGAGCAGATTTTGTTTTTCACTTCCAATAATAGAATTATGAACTGCAAAGCACAAAGATTCCATTAATATCTTTTAATCCATTATTATAATCCCTTCACTTTAAATCAACTGTGTCCATAATATTTCAATTTGTGTTTGCAATGACAGTGAATAAAATAATATTATTTGTCCATTCCCTCCACAGAGGCTGCCTGACCCACATAGTTCCTCCAGTACTTGGTGTTTTGCTCAAGGTTCCAGCATCTGCAGTTCCTTTAGCCTCCATCTGATCACTGAGGGTGGCACGGTGGCTCAGCGGTATAGTTGCTGCCTTACAGCGCCAGAGACCCAGGTTCAATCCTGACTACAGGCGCTGTCTGCAAGGAGTTTGTATGTTCTTCCCATGACCTGCATGGGATTTCACCGGGATCTCCAGTTTCCTCCCACATTCCAAAGACATACAGGTTTATAGGTTAATTGGCTTGGTAAAATTGTAAATTGTTCCTAGTGAGTGTGGGATAGTGTTGCGGTGATCACTGGTTGGTGTGGACTTGGAGGGCCGAAGGGCCTGTTTCCGCACTGCATCACTAAACTAAAACTAATTTCTGATCAGTGTCCACAATGGGGTAGAGGACCCCCCCCCCCCCACACCTGTATCCACCTATCACTCGCCAGGCATTGTTCTGCCCCCGCCTCTCTGTTCCAACTTTCTCCCCCCTATTCCATCAGTCTGAAGAAGGTTCCCAACCTGAAGGGTCCCATTCCCTCCACAGATGCTGCTGAGTTCCTCCAGCACTTTGTGTTTTGCTCAAGGTCCCAGCATCTGCGGTTCCTTGTGCCTCTGTCTGCCGTGGTGTTGTGTGCCTCTACACTGCAGGTAAGTTGGAAAACTCAGGTGTGACAAGCTTCCTGCATGTTCCTGTCTGCGGTGTGTCAGCGCAGTCTGTCACCTCACTGTCGGCTCGCGCATCCCCACACATCCATTGTTATCAGGTCAAGGGTCAATGCCGGTGGAGTGGGGGCGAGGCAGAGACAGTAGTGGGAGAAAATACAAAGTGCTGGAGGAACTCAGCGGGCCAGGCAGCTTCTGTGGAGGGAATGGACAGACGATACTTTGGGTCAGAACCATAGTTTGACGTCAGCGAAAATCGTTTTTTCACAGGTGGACCAGTGGTGCAGTGGTAGAGTTGCTACCTTACAGCGCCAGAGACGCAGGTTCGATCCTGACCTCGGTTGCTGTCTGTACGGAGTTTGTACGTTCTCCCCGTGACCTGCATGGGTTTACTCTGGGTACTCCAGTTTCCTCACGCACTGCAAAGACATGTGGGTTTGTAGGTTCATTGTCTCTGTAACTAGCCCCCAGTGTGTAGGATAGAACTAGTGTATGGGTGATCGCTGATCGGCGCGGACTCGGTGGGCTAAAGGGCCTGTTTCCACGTTGTATCGCTGAACTAAACTGTAAAAAGTAGTTTACCGAAATGGGACTGAGGAAGGGTCTCGAACGAAACATCTATCCATCCTTCCCTGAGATTCTCACAGGGAGAACATGCAAACTCCACACAGACAGCACCCGAGATCAGGATCGAACCCGAGTTCCTGGCGCTGAGAGGCAGTGGCTCTTATAGCTGTTAAGACAGTCTGCCAGGCTAAAGTCTCCCCCATATTCCACCAGTCCAGAGAGATTTCAGGCAGGCTCCAGTATGAATGTAAAAATCCAGAATATCTACATGGGATAGTGTGGAAAATATGTTGGTTCTGGCTAAATAATATATCACTTCCTTCTTTCAGAGAAGTGGTACAGAAGGGACCACTGCTCTTTCATGAGTGTCCAGGGTTCGTTGGGTATCACAATTTCTCTGCCAAAACGCCAGGAAATGAGATTCCCAGGAAGCACACATCTGAAATGAGTTTAACGTTGTATCGAACCCGATGCAATGGTCATGGAAGATATTTTAGGATGACAGGCAGGGAAGTAATTATTTTATAATTGGTTTAACAGCTTTACCCAATCTTTTGAACAAATATTGAAAATCAGGAATGAATCAACGGATTAAATTTCACCATATTCCCTTTACCACAGTGGCACAGCGGGTAGAACTGCTGCCTCGCAGTGGCAGAGATCCAGGTTTGATCCTGACCTCGGGTGCTGTCATTATTGAGTCTGCACGTTCTCCCAGTGACTGCATGGGTTTCCTCTGGGTGCTCTAGCTTCCTATCACATCCCAAAGATGTACAGGTTTGTAGATTACTTAGCTTCTGTAAGTTGCCTCTAGTGTATACTGAGTGGATGAGAAAGTAGGATAGTATAGAACTAGTGTGAATGGGTGATCGGTGGTCAGCGTGGGCTCAGCGGATCACAAGTTATTTTCCATGCTGTAGAACTACACTAAACTAAACTAAACTAAACTAGATTCCATCTTCCTGTCTCTTCTAAATTGCCTCAATGTGTTTTCATCTTAAAAAAGACGAGATGAATGTGGTTCTAACAGATGGATTTTGTGCTGCAGTACCCCAGTTGACTCCACCATCTGTATCCAGGAAAGGCACATCCTGTTTCTTCTTAAAAACAAAATTCGGGACTTGATGTAGGACAAAATGCAACAGAATAGATTTACATAAATGGCTGGTGGCTTAGGTGAATAACTTTAGATGAATGGAGATGAGCAAAGCAGGCAGCAATTTCCAGATCTACAGATGTAAATGGGCATTTGATGATTGTCTCATAAAGCTGTCTCGAACTTCGAATGGTTTACGATATAACTAGGTGCTTCATGATGGGGATGGAATGAAACAATAACAGTCTTACATGCTGCAACATAACAGTAGCAATGTTACAAAATTTTGAGATTAAAAAATCAAGCCTGCAATTTATCCCATCAGATAAAGCATAAAAAGAAGTTTAATTTGACACCTAATGCACTTTCATATCTTCTGTATTAAAAAGGTTATGGCAATTTTCGTACTTGGAAATTAGCATCTTGTTCCCTATTGCTTTTCCATTGACTTAACACGAAAGCTGCGATCGAGGAGAGTTAAAAACCCATAACGTTCTTAAAAATTAAGAGAACTGAAAGAAATTTTCAGTTATTATAGGTTGAAGTATTCTGAAACAATCTTACTTGGATGACCTGAAATGAAAGCATATAATTAGTTAGTTACCCAATTGTAGCTAATTACAAAATTCAATTACTAGATCTAAACATTTATCCATTTCTTAAGAAAAGATTAACATTTTTAAATAGCTTAAAGGGCCTGTCCCACCAGCATGCGACTGGTCACAACATCATACTCACCAATCAGCTGGGCAGGAGGCGGGCCGACTGAATTTGGACGTCCTCACGCAACGGCGTCAAGACGCTGCGTACGGCCTCAATGTGGCTGCGGGCCGACAAGCCGTTGCCGCGCGGACTTTTTGGACAGTGTCAGTTTTTCGGAGCCCCGCATGATGTCGGGACCAGCCCCGGACAACTCCATACAGCTCCAGTGATCGAAGTGGGACTGGCCCCGTGAGGCTGTACGGCTCAAGCGACCACATTAGGTCGCGCTCGCCGCATGCAGTCGCATGCTGGTGGGACAGGCCCTTAAGTGTCCAAATAACATTTACACAAGAATTCACAATATAACATGATTTTAAAATCTCATTATCATGAATTTGTAGGCCAAATGGAAGGAATTTAGTGTTTAATTCCTGTAAATTAATGGCCATTTAAATCATCTTGCGCGTGCGTTTTTGTGGAACGCGATCGATTGGAATGTTGCAGTAGCGGTGAATTTACACCCCATATCGGCAGGAAAAATCACCTTTTCGCAACATACAATTTGGATTAAAGGCATCCTAAGAACCACGTTTATATGTAAAATAAACGGCTTTCCTTTACCTGTCCCGTACATCAAATCCGTCCCCGTTGTCAGCGTTCACGGCATTAGAAGCTGATTTTTATTTGACTCCAGCGCTGATATTGTCCAGCAATTTAAAAAAAGAAAATTCACAGAACGGCCATCGGAACAAATCTTCAGCAAAAGCTTGCACCCCGAGAAAATATATCGAGGACAGGTAGGAGAAAATCTGCATTTTAACCACGCCCCCCCCCCCCCTCAAAGGCGTCAAAATCGCGCACGAGGCCAGTGACAGGACTGCAGCGCCCCTGAAGGTAAGTTTTGTAACATACCTAATAACAGGCCTGTACACACAGATAAATATGTAATAATCGAAATACAATAAATTAATAATCTTAATATTAAGCACCCATAATAGTGGAAAATTGAAGTCCGTAGAGCAACCAAAGACACAGTCCACACAAGATCATAGTTGCCGAGCTTAGTGTTGTGCAGTGTTCAAGAGCCTGATGGTTGCTGGGAAGAAGCTGTTCTTGAACCTGGAGGTCACGGTTTTCAGGCTCCTGTACCTTCTTCTCAATAGTAGCAGCGAGTTGAAAGCCTGGCTAGTTCAATCCATTAAATTCAATCTATTTAAATAGATTCAATTAATTCGCAAAACTTACCAGAAACAGATTGTATTGGGTACAGTTCTGCCCAAATTGAAGATTGTGGATGTAGCCCAGTCCATCACACAGACCAAACTCCCTACCACTGAATCCATCTACACTTCACGCTGCCTCAGAAAAGCAGCCAACATAATCAAAGACTTGTCCCACCCCGGTCATTCCTTCTTCTCCCTGCTCCCGTCTGTCAGAAGGTACAGAAGCTTGGTAGCGTGCCCCACTAGATTCAGGAACAGCTTCTTCCCCTCTGTTATCAGGCTTCTGAATGGTCCTTCCATAAGCTGGGGTATCGTCTGATTCACCTCTACCCCATTGTGGACATTGGACTTTGTCTCTGGAACTGATGCGCTACAATGCTGAGAACTATATTCTGCACTCTGTATCTTCCCCTTTGCTCTACCTATTGCACTTGAGTTGGACGATAGTATTTATGTATAGTCTATATTACTAAAAGTTTGATCTTGACCACTTCCTGGTGTTCTGTATATTGATTTTAGAAAAACGCTGCCACTTACGGCTGTGATTTATGACCATCTTTGAGTAAGATGCTTTAGCACTTTGAGTCCCCCTCCGCTGCGCAGGACAAGAGGATTTTTCCCATTGATGAAAAATAAAAGAGTTATTAGTGTTTAAAAAATGTTGAGATTCTCTCTCCTGAAGGCCACGCCCCTTCCGGAGTGACTATAAAACCCTGAAGTGTGGAGGTGCCTCAGTTCTCTGCAAGATGGGGGAGCAAGAGGTCGCAATTCTCAGTCTGAGCTGTGAATAACACTGAACACGTCTACTAAACTCTAAGTGGTTTTACTGACCTGTCGGTGCCCTTAATGTGGTTTGACAATATGGTTTGAAAATGCAAAAGTGTGTTTTGGTTTGAAAGTGCTAAAGCTGTGTTACCTTTGGTTTTGAAAGTGCTAAAGCAAGCTGTGTTGCCTTTGGTTTTGAAAGTGCTAAAGCAAGCTGTGTTGCCTTTGGTTTTGAAACTGCTAAAGCAAGCTGTGTTGCCTTTGGTTTTGAAAGTGCTAAAGTGACGTGCCTTGCCTTTGGTTTTGAAAGTGCTAAAGCGAGCTGCCTTGCCTTCGGTTTTGAAAGTGCTAAAGCAAGCTGCCTTGCATTTGCATTCCTGATATAGTAGTGGCCAGAGGATCTGGGGTGATGGAGGAACTGAAGGAAATCCACATCAGGCAGGAAATGGTGTTGGATAGACTGATGAGACCGAAGGCTGATGAATCCCCAGGGCCTGATGGTTTGTATCCCAGGGTACTTAAGGAAGTGGCTCTAGAAATCGTTAATGCATTGTTGATAATTTTCCAATGTTCTGTAGACTCAGGATCAGTTCCTGTGGATTGGAGGGTAACTAATGTTATCCCACTTTTTAAGAAAGGCGGGAGAGAGAAAACAGGGAATTATAGACCAGTTAGCCTGACATCGGTGGTGGGGAGGATGCTGGAGTCAATTATAAAAGATGAGATAGCTGAACATTTGGATAGCAATAACAGGATCAGTCTGAGTCAGCATGGATTTACGATCCATCTGGAATTTTTTGAAGATGTAACTAGGAAAATGGACAAGGGAGAGCCAGTGGATGTAGTGTACCTGAACTTTCAGAAAGCATTTGATAAGGTCCCACATAGGAGATTAGTGGGCAAATTTAGGGCACATGGTATTGGGGGTAGAGTGCTGACATGGATAGACAAGTGGTTGGCAGACAGAAAACAAAGAGTAGGGATTAACGGGTCCCTTTCAGAATGGCAGGCAGTGACTAGTGGGGTACCGCAAGGGTCGGTGCTGGGACCGCAGATATTTACAATATACATCAATGATTTGGATGAAGGGATTCAAAGTAACATTAGCAAATTTGCAGATGACACAAAGCTGGGTTGTAGTGTGAACTGTGAGGAGGATGCTATGAGAATGCAGGGTGACTTGGACAGGTTGGGGGAGTGGGCAGATGCATGGCAGATGAAGTTGAATGCTGGTAAATGTGAGGTTATCCACTTTGGTAGCAAAAACAGAAAGGCAGATTACTATCTAAATGGCGTCAAGTTGGGGAAAAGGGGAAGTACAACGGGATCTGGGGGTCCTTGTTCATCAGTCTATGAAAGTAAGCATGCAGGTACAGCAGGCAGTGAAGAAAGCGAATGGCATGTTGACCTTTATAACAAGAGGAATCGAATATAGGAGCAAAGAGGTCCTTCTGCAGTTGTACAGAGCCCTAGTGAGACCACACCTGGAGTATTGTGTGCAGTTTTGGTCCCCTAATTTGAGGAAGGACATTCTTGCTATTGAGGGAGTGCAGCGTAGGTTTACAAGGTTAATTCCCGGGATGGTGGGGCTGTCATATGCTGAGAGAATGGAGCGGCTGGGCTTGTACACTCTGGAGTTTAGAAGGATGAGAGGGAATCTCATTGAAACATATAAGATTGTTAAGGGCTTGGACACACTAGAGGAAGGAAACATGTTCCCGATGTTGGGGGAGTCCAGAACCAGGGGCCACAGTTTAAGAATAAGGAATAAGCCATTTAGTACGGAGATGAGAAAACACATTTTCTCACAGAGAGTGGAGAGTCTGTCAAAATCCTTGCCTCAGAGGGCGGTGAAGGCAGGTTCTCTGGATGCATTCAAGAGAGAGCTAGATAGGGCACTTAGAAATAGCGGATTCAGGGGATATGGGGGGAAGGCAGGAACGGGGTACTGATTGGGGATGATCAGCCATGATCACATTGAATGGCGGTGCTGGCTCGAAGGGCCGAATGGCCTACTCCTGCACCTATTGTCTATTGTCTATTGTCTATTTGGTTTTGAAAGTGTTAAAGCAAGCTGCCTTGCCTTTGGTTTAGAAAGTGCTAAAGCAAGCTGCCTTGACTTTGGTTTTGAAAGTGCTAAAGCAAGCTGCCTTGCCTTTGGTTTTGAAAGAGCTAAAGCGAGCTGCCATGCCTAATTAGAGCTGCCTTGCCTAATTAGAGCTGCCTTGCCTTCTATATAATTAAAAGTCTAACCTTCTTCACTTCCTATTTGGGCTTTATATTGATTTTAGAAAAAACGCTACCATGTATGGCTGTGATTTTTGGCCATCTTACTCAGAGTCCCCCTCCGCTCATCTGGTGCCAAGGATTTTAATCCATCAATGAAAAATAAAAGAGTTATTAGTGTTTAAAAAATGTTGAGATTCTCTCTGCTGAAGACCACGCCCCTTCCCGGACTATAAAACCCGGAAGTTAGGAGGTGCCTCAGTTCTCTGCAAGATGGGGGAGCGAGGGGTCGCAAGTGAAAGTGCTAAAGCTGTGTTGCCTTTGGTTTTGAAAGTGCTAAAGCGAGCTATGTTGCCTTTGGTTTTGAAAGTGCTAAAGCGAGCTGTGTTGCCTTTGATTTTGAAAGATTTTGATTTAATTAGAGCTGCCTTGCATAATTAGAGCTGCCTTGCATAATTAGAGCTGCCTTGCCAAATTAGAGCTGCCTTGCCTTCTATATAATTAAAAGTTTAATCTTGACCACTTCCTGTTTGCGCTTTATATTGATTTTAGAAAAAACACCACCACGTACGGCTGTGATTTTTGGCCATCTTATTCGGTCCCCCTCCGCTCATCAGGTGCCGAGAATTTTTCCCATCGATGAAAAATAAAAGAGTTATTAGTGAATAAAAATGTTGAGATTCTCTCTCTTCTATCTATCACACCATGAAGGCCACACCCCTTCTGGTGGGAGGGGGGGAGAGATTATAAAACCCGAAAATGTGGGCGTGGCTCAGTCTCTGCAAGATGGGGGAGGGAGAGGTCACAACTCGCTGTCTTTAGTGGCCTTGCACCCTGCTTAAAATGGTATGAAACTGCACTTGAATTTTGTGCCCTTGCACCCAGCTTGAAATGGAATTTCAATGAACAGCCATGAGTCAACTGCGAGCCCACCAGCCGTGAGTGAGCGAGCAGCCAGCGTAACAGGCTTGAGTAACTGAGCCGCTATCCCAAGTATCCATTCGTCCCACAATGTCCATACTAGCCCTCTGAAAACCAGTCCCTTCAGCGGTCAACACCCATACTAGTGCTCCAGAAAGCCCCCCCCCCCCCCCCCACTGGCCACCAATATTGGAATTGGTGGAGAGGTGGAATATTGCGTTGTGGGACCAGCCCTCCCATGTGATGCTGAGACCCAACGGGTCCCACTTAGTCTAATATTATCTATATTGATTGGTTAGAATGCAAAACTAAGCTATTCACTGTACCTCATTACACGTGACAATATTAAACCTAATCTTAAAGCTTACTGTCTGCTTGGATGATGGGCTATTCAAATGATTGCCCTGAATGTCCCCATAACTAGAGGTGTGGTATTGTGAGACATTGGTACACAGATGACCAAATGTTGTTCATCACGCTGTACCCTGATCTGTCATCTCTTCCAGCTTTCTTTCTCACTCCCTCCTCTACGATCAGCCTGAAGAAGGGTCCCCACATGAAACTTTCCCGATCCATGTCCTCCAGCGATGCTGCCTGACCTGCTGAGTTACTCCAGCACTTTGTGTCTTTTTTTATCAGCCAGCATCTGCGGCTCCATGTGTCTACATAGGTTTATCATTGCCAGACTTCACGAGGACATGAAAATTATAGCAATGGTCCGAAACATTTTCTTGTCACCTCTCTGGTTGGTCGAACATTGTGCTGTTGCACATGCTCACTCAGGGGTTCCCACCTTCTGGAAAGTTCCATGGGGACCCGCACAAATTTCCCCGGAATGTCCGGCAAATTTCTTGACTAAGTTTGCGATTCAAGAACAGTCTGATTTTTAATATATGAACATAAAAAATAAAATTGTTTGCAATCTGGAAATTTGAGATATTTATTGGCTAGCATGTCAATGCATAATTTTATAAGTGAATTTAAGAGTTATTTTTACAGCCAGACTAATTCCAAAATGGCTGAAATCTGGAGGGAGGAACAAGGGTGGAAGGGGAGAGGGGGGGAGGGGCGGGATAGTGGGAGAAATGGGTGTAGGGGGAGGGAGGGTGAGAGGAGGCACAGAGGGGTCGTTATTTAAAATTGGGGAATTCGATGTCTGAATTCTCTCCAATTCAGGCTCCAAACAAATGGGTCTCGACCTGCAACGGTAGCTGTCTTTTTTCTCCAGAGATGCTGTCTGACCTTCTGAGTTACCCCAGCACTTTGTGTCTATCTTCAATATTCGTACCGTTGGGTTGTAAGTTCCCAAGCGGAATATGAGGTGCTGTTCCTTCAGTGTGGACAGGTCCGAAAGGTCAGTGTGGAAATGGGAAGGGGAGTTAAAGTGGTTAGCAAAAATGTTTTCCTTTGTACATTCATGCAAACACGTTTGAAATGTTATCTTACTCTGGGGGTAATAAATAAAACACCTCGACAGCTTTCTTTGATTCTCTTGTAAAAACAACAGGTGTTGAACCGATCGGTAATTTATAATGTCTCTTGATTTCTCGTGATATGTCGTAAAGTAGATATATCAAATCACTGCACCAACATGTTAGAATACCATCACTAATCCTTAAGTAAACAGATTTAACAAACTTCAGATCACTAACCAGCAAACACCCTGTACACTAGCATTAGCTGATGAGGCTAATGGTGGGATATATTGAGTCGGGATCAGCTTCTTCCCCTCTGTTATCAGACCACTGAATGGTCCTTGCATAAGGCAGGGTGCAATCCTGATCTTCCAACCTACCTAACTGTGGCCCTTGCACTTTTTTCTCTGTGGCTGTAACATTACGATGCTATAAGATTATATTATCGGGTCTGGTATTTTTCTCTTTGCACCACCTCTTGTACTTGTGTGCATGTAATATGACCTAATCTGCCTGGATAGCACACAAACAAAACTTTTCAATGTGTCTCAGAACATCAAAGGTTCAAAGGTTTCAAAGGTTCAAGGTCAGTTTATTGTCACATGTACCAATTAAGGTACAGTGAAACTAAAATTACCATGCAGCCATACTAAAAAAAAGCAACAATGCACACAACTGCATACACGTTAACATAAACATCCACCACAGTGGATTCCCCACATTCCTCACTGTAATGGAAGGCAATAAAGTCTAATCTTCTTCCCTCTTTATTCTCCCACGGTCGGGGCAGTCGAACCAGCCGCAGTCGGGGCGATCGAAGCTCCCTCGTTGGGGTGGTCGAAGCTCCCGCGTCGGGGCGATCGAAGCTCCTGCGACTTGGAGATACCGAAGTCGGTTTCTAACCAGGGACCGCAGGCTCCACGATGTTCACAGGCTCCCACGGTTGGAGCTACAAGGTTGATCCCCGACAGGGATCGGCAGCTCCACGATGGTAAGTCCGCAGGCTCCCGCTGCTGGAGCTCCCCGAAGTCGGTCTCCGGCAGAGGCCGCCAATTCCTCATTGTTAGGCCACAGTGCGGACGGAGATACATTTCCGTCGAGGTAAGAGATTAAAAAGAGTTTCCAACAACCTTCCCTCCCCCCCCCCCCCCCCCCCCACCCGCACCCCCCACATAAATCAAGCAAAAGAACACTAAAAACATACATTTAACACATACTTAAAAAAACAACAAGGAAGGAAGGGACAAACAGACTGTTGGCAAGCCAGAGCCCTGAGTGCCCAGCTTCTTCCCCTTTCTTATCAGGCTTCTGAGCGGTCCTTCCATAAGCTCGGACACTGTTCCATTCACCTCTACCCCATTGTGGACATTGGACTTTGTCTGTGGAACTGATGCGCTACAATGCTGAGAACTATATCCTGCACCCTGTATCTTCCCCTTTGCTCTACCTATTGTACTGGAGTTGGACTTGATTGTATTTACATATAGTATTATCTGATCTGGTTGGATAGCTTGCAAAACAAAGCTTCTCACTGTATCTCGGTACACGTGACAAAAAATAAACTGAAACCTAAACCCTTGCATATCGTATTCCCTGTATCCCCACATCTCATTACACCCATACATTTTATTTTTGTCTCAGTTTAGTTCAGTTTATTATTGTCATGTGTATTGAGGTACAGTTTTTAGGTGACTGCTATCCAGTCAGAGAAAAGACTATGCACGATTACAATCCTGCTGTCCACAGAGTACAGATACAGGATAAACATTTAGTGCAAGATAAAGTCCATTAAAATCCGGTTAAAGAATATCCGAAGATCTCCAATGAGGTAGATGGGAGGTCAGGAACACACTCGAGTTGGTGAGACGATGGTCAGTTACCTGATTACAGCTGGGAAGAATCTGGAGGTGTGCGTTTTCACACTTCTGTACCTCGCCTGATGGGAGAGGGGAGAAGAGGGAGTGGCTGGGGTGAGACTGGTCCTGGATTATGCTGGTGGTCTTGCTGAGGCAGCGTGAAGTGTTAATGGAGTCAATGGAAGGGAGGTTGGTTTGTGTGATAAATGAAACTAAACTAAACTATACTTAACTAAACTAAACTATACTGAACCAAACTAAACCAAACTAAACTAAACTACACTAAACTACACTAAACTACACTAAACCACACTAAACCACACTAAACCACACTAAACTAAACTAAACTACACTAAACTACACTAAACTACACTAAACTACACTAAACCACACTAAACCACACTAAACCACACTAAACCACACTAAACCACACTAAACCACACTAAACTAAACTAAACTACACTAAACTACACTAAACCACACTAAACCACACTAAACCACACTAAACCACACTAAACTAAACTAAACTACACTAAACTAAACTAAACTACACTAAACTAAACTAAACTACACTAAAGCACACTAAACCACACTAAACCACACTAAACCACACTAAACTACACTAAACTACACTAAACCACACTAAACCACACTAAACCACACTAAACCACACTAAACCACACTAAACCACACTAAACTACACTAAACTACACTAAACTACACTAAACTACACTAAACCACACTAAACCACACTAAACTACACTAAACTACACTAAACTACACTAAACCACACTAAACTATACTAAACTACACTAAACTACACTAAACTACACTAAACTAAACTAAACTACACTAAACTACACTAAACTACACTAAAGCACACTAAACCACACTAAACCACACTAAACCACACTAAACTACACTAAACTACACTAAAGCACACTAAACTACACTAAACTACACTAAACCACACTAAACTAAACTAAACTACACTAAACTACACTAAACTACACTAAACCACACTAAACTACACTAAACTACACTAAACTACACTAAACTACACTAAACTACACTAAACCACACTAAACCACACTAAACCACACTAAACTACACTAAACTACACTAAACTACACTAAACCACACTAAACCACACTAAACTACACTAAACTACACTAAAGCACACTAAACTACACTAAACTACACTAAACCACACTAAACTACACTAAACTACACTAAACTACACTAAACTACACTAAACCACACTAAACCACACTAAACCACACTAAACCACACTAAACCACACTAAACTACACTAAACTACACTAAACCACACTAAACTACACTAAACCACACTAAACCACACTAAACCACACTAAACCACACTAAACTACACTAAACTACACTAAACTACACTAAACTACACTAAACTACACTAAACCACACTAAACCATACTAAACCACACTAAACCACACTAAACTACACTAAACTACACTAAACTACACTAAAGCACACTAAACTACACTAAACTACACTAAACTACACTAAACTACACTAAACTACACTAAAGCACACTAAACTACACTAAACTACACTAAACCACACTAAACTACACTAAACTACACTAAAGCACACTAAACTACACTAAACCACACTAAACTACACTAAACTACACTAAACTACACTAAACTACACTAAACTACACTAAACTACACTAAAGCACACTAAACTACACTAAAGCACACTAAACTACACTAAACTACACTAAACCACACTAAACTACACTAAACTACACTAAACTACACTAAACTACACTAAACTACACTAAACCACACTAAACTACACTAAACTACACTAAACCACACTAAACTACACTAAACTACACTAAACTACACTAAACCACACTAAACTACACTAAACTACACTAAACTACACTAAACCACACTAAACCACACTAAACTACACTAAACTACACTAAACCACACTAAACTACACTAAACTATACTAAACTACACTAAACCACACTAAACTACACTAAACTACACTAAACTACACTAAACTACACTAAACTACACTAAACTACACTAAACCACACTAAACCACACTAACCACACTAAACTACACTAAACCACACTAAACCACACTAAACTACACTAAACCACACTAAACTACACTAAACTACACTAAACCACACTAAACCACACTAAACTACACTAAACTACACTAAACCACACTAAACCACACTAAACTATACTAAACTACACTAAACCACACTAAACTACACTAAACTACACTAAACTACACTAAACTACACTAAACTACACTAAACCACACTAAACCACACTAAACTACACTAAACTACACTAAACCACACTAAACCACACTAAACTAAACTAAACTACACTAAACTACACTAAACCACACTAAACCACACTAAACCACACTAAACCACAGTAAACTAAACTAAACTACACTAAACTAAACTAAACTACACTAAACTAAACTAAACTGCACTAAAGCACACTAAACCACACTAAACCACACTAAACCACACTAAACTACACTAAACTACACTAAACCACACTAAACCACACTAAACCACACTAAACCACACTAAACTACACTAAACTACACTAAACTACACTAAACTACACTAAACCACACTAAACCACACTAAACCACACTAAACTACACTAAACTACACTAAACCACACTAAACTATACTAAACTACACTAAACTACACTAAACTACACTAAACTAAACTAAACTACACTAAACTACACTAAACTACACTAAAGCACACTAAACCACACTAAACCACACTAAACCACACTAAACTACACTAAACTACACTAAAGCACACTAAACTACACTAAACTACACTAAACCACACTAAACTAAACTAAACTACACTAAACTACACTAAACTACACTAAAGCACACTAAACCACACTAAACCACACTAAACCACACTAAACCACACTAAACTACACTAAACCACACTAAACCACACTAAACCACACTAAACCACACTAAACCACACTAAACCACACTAAACTACACTAAACTACACTAAACTACACTAAAGCACACTAAACCACACTAAACCACACTAAACCACACTAAACTACACTAAACTACACTAAACTACACTAAAGCACACTAAACTACACTAAACCACACTAAACTACACTAAACTACACTAAACTACACTAAACTACACTAAACTACACTAAACTACACTAAACTACACTAAAGCACACTAAACTACACTAAAGCACACTAAACTACACTAAACTACACTAAACCACACTAAACTACACTAAACTACACTAAACTACACTAAACTACACTAAACTACACTAAACCACACTAAACTACACTAAACTACACTAAACCACACTAAACTACACTAAACTACACTAAACTACACTAAACCACACTAAACCACACTAAACTACACTAAACTACACTAAACCACACTAAACCACACTAAACTACACTAAACTACACTAAACACACTAAACTACACTAAACTACACTAAACTACACTAAACCACACTAAACTACACTAAACTACACTAAACTACACTAAACTACACTAAACTACACTAAACTACACTAAACCACACTAAACCACACTAAACTACACTAAACTACACTAAACCACACTAAACCACACTAAACTACACTAAACCACACTAAACTACACTAAACTACACTAAACCACACTAAACCACACTAAACCACACTAAACTACACTAAACTACACTAAACCACACTAAACCTACACTAAACTACACTAAACCACACTAAACTACACTAAACTACACTAAACTACACTAAACTACACTAAACTACACTAAACCACACTAAACCACACTAAACTACACTAAACTACACTAAACTACACTAAACCACACTAAACTACACTAAACTACAGTAAACCACACTAAACCACACTAAACTACACTAAACCACACTAAACCACACTAAACTACACTAAACTACACTAAACCACACTAAACCACACTAAACTACACTAAACTACACTAAACCACACTAAACTACACTAAACTACACTAAACTACACTAAACCACACTAAACTACACTAAACCACACTAAACCACACTAAACTACACTAAACTACACTAAA